>CM059427.1:112692516-112839884 GCA_030390025.1 Squalus acanthias | reverse complement strand
CCCACGCACCAAGTCCCATTGACCCATCAATTCTGTGCTCGTTGACCTACATTGGTTCATGGTCCATCAACAACTTTCCCGCTGTGCTGCGCGCCCACTGAAGCAAACAACCCAGTATTTTTTTAAGAGTTCAATGTAAAGAGCAGAAACCACCGTCAGCCTGCAATTTTATCCTGGGGCTCCTGCTCTTTCAGCGATCTGCGCTTGCGTGTTAATAGCTCCACCCCTCTAGGGGTGCTGCGCAGGCGCTGTCGGGCGGCTCGCGGTACCGCGTGTGTGGGTCGGCAGTTGGAAGCGCGGGGCCGGTGCGCGAGGAGCCGCTGCCATGTTGGTGCTGTTCGAGACCGCCGCTGGGTACGCCATCTTCAAGGTAAGGTCTGTTCCCGGGCCGCGCCGCCGAGCCTCCTCTCCCCGCGCCGCGCCGCCGAGCCTCCTCTCCCCGGGCCGCGCCGCCGAGCCTCCTCTCCCCGGGCCGCGCCGCGCCGCCGAGCCTCCTCTCCCCGGGCCGCGCCGCGCCGCCGAGCCTCCTCTCCCCGGGCCGCGCCGCGCCGCCGAGCCTCCTCTCCCCGGGCCGCGCCGCGCCGCCTAGCCTCCTCTCCCCGGGCCGCGCCGCGCCGCCGAGCCTCCTCTCTCTACGACCGGCTAACTGAGGAGGTTGGCGTGAGTCTACGAGCGGAAGCGCGCTGGCCTTGCTCTCGGCCCCTGGGGTGGGTGCTGAGACACCGGGGTCTACACGGAACTGCACGCGGTGTGGGGGGACGAGAGGGGAACTGGGCCCGGTGCCGGTGTCCAGCCCCGCAGGAACCATGGCGGGTCACTCCGTCCTTTCCCCGCTTAAAGCTGCCGGTGTTCCCCGCCTGCGTGTCACCCGGCCTCGGTACCAGGTTTTATTTGATAATCGCTCCATGAAGCGCCCTGCGACGTGTTACTACCTTTAAAGGTGAGAAGTCGCACAACACCAGGTTATAGTCTAACAGCTTTATTTGAAATCACAAGCTTTCCAAGCGCTGCTCCTTCCTCAGGTGAAGTCAAGCTTGTGATTTCAAATAAAGTTGTTTGACTATAACCTGGTGTTCCTCTTTTTGGTTGGACAGAACCCAAATTAACTGTAAATCAATTAAAACTTTAAATGAAACTTAATAAATCAAATTAAAATTTGGAAGTTCGGGGTGACGATGCACTCCAGCCCCCGCGGCGCCCACCGGTCGCGGAAAAACTCAAGCGTGCCGGCGGACACCGCGTGCTCCATCTCCAGGGCCACCCGGGCGCGAACATGGCCGCGGAAGAGAGGCAGGCAATCGGGCCGAACGACCCCCTCGACCGCCCACTGCCTGGACCAATTAATGGCTTTCTTGGCCAGGCCCAGGAGCAGTCCTACGAGGAGGTCCTCCGACCTACCCGCTCCCCTCCGCACCGGGTGACCGTAGATCAGGAGCGTGGGGCTGAAGTGCAACCAGAAATTGAGGAGCAGCCCCTTCAAATAATGAAAGAGGGGCTGCAACCTCTCACACTCAATATAAATGTGATAGACGGACTCCTCCAGGCCGCAGAAATGGCAAGCAGCCTGGGAGTCCGTAAACCTACTTAAAATCCTATTGCACGGGACTGCTCCGTGCAACACCCTCCAGGCCAAGTCCCCAATAGAAGAAGGGAAGACTCCCGCGTAGAGAGCCTTCCAATGGGGACCTTCGCCTCCGCCGGACGGCAGGATGGTACGCCAAGGCGTGTCCGGACGGCAGACGAAGATGGCAAAGTGGAGAGTGTGCAGGAGCAGCCCGTACAGGAAACGCCTCCGTGCGGATTGAAAGGGCACGGAGGGCATTTCTCCGAGAAGGCTCAAGTGGTGAGGCGGCGGCTCCCGAGGGAGGATTCGGGGCCGGGCGCCGATAAGGAATTCCGTCCGAACGGGGGTCAGTTCGGACGGGATCGCCCCACGTGCTTGAGCCTCCTCGACACACCTAGTGGAGACGGGGCCCAGTGCCACTTTTAGCGACTCGATGGCTTTGACCGCGAGCCGGACGTTGACCCAGGACATGCGCCTCGCCAACTCCTCCGGCGCCATCCAGCCCGCTCCTCCGCCATCGAGCAGGTCCCCGACTCTGGTCACCTTACCGGGCACAGCCCTGCCCTCCGCCAGCCAGCCGAACCCGCGGTCGTGGAGGTGCGGATTCCTGAACAGCGGCTCCCGAAGGACGGCCGCCGCTCCTGACGGGGGAGAACTGCGCTCGGAGGCGACGCTGTTCCAAACCCATAGCAGTTCCTGGTAGAAGACAGGCAGCTCCCGCAGGCTGGCACGCGTGCCACCCACTCTCACAAACAGGAGCTGCGTGTCGTAATTGAGGCCGTGCAGCTGGCGGAAGAAATACGTCGCCAGCGCACGCCACCTAGGAGGATTCTCCACGTACAGGTATCTCTGCAGCGTCTGAAGACGGAAAGTCGCCGCCTGGGTGCGAAGGCACACCAGCGCCTGACCGCCCTCCCTAAGCGGGAGACTCAAAACCACGGCAGAGACCCAGTGCTTCCTTTTGTCCCAGAAGAAGTCGACGAGCTTCTTCTGCATCTTGGCGACAAACGCAGGGGGAGGGATCAAAGTGACCAACCGGTACCACAACATGGCGGCCACCAGCTGGTTTATGACCAGCGCTCGACCCCTGTAGGACAACACTCGGAGCAGTCCTGTCCAGCGCCTTAGGCGAGCGGTGACTTTGGCCTCCAGCTCTTGCCAGTTCGCCGGCCAGGCGTCCTCGGCCGGGCTGAGGTAGACTCCCAGGTAGAGGAGGTGCGTGGTGCTCCAGGCGAAAGGCCCGAACTCCTCCGGCAGGGAGTCCACCCGCCATGGGCCCACCAGGAGTCCAGAACATTTCTCCCAGTTGATCTTGGCGGAGGATGCGTCCGAGTAAATCTGCTGGCATTCTCGCATCCTCCGCAAGTCGACGGGATCCGTGACCGCGAGGAGCACGTCATCGGCGTAAGCCGAGAGGACCACCTCCACGCCCGGCCCTTGCAGAGCCAGTCCCGTCAACCTCTTCCGCAAGAGGCGCAGGAAAGGCTCCACGCAAACGGCGTATAACTGACCGGACATGGGGCATCCCTGACGCACCCCCCTCCCGAAGCGAAGGGGCGCCGTCAAAGACCCGTTAACTTTAATCAGACACTCCGCGGCGGCGTACAGAAGTCGGATCCGGGCGACGAAATGCGTCCCGAACCCGAATGCGCGCAGAGTCCCGAAAAGATACTCGTGATCCACCCTGTCGAACGCCTTCTCCTGATCCAGGGAAAGGAAGGCGACCGACAGACCAGCCCTCTGGGAATGGTGGACCAGGTCCCGGACCAGATGGATGTTATCGTGGATGCTCCGGCCCGGGACCGTGTAGGACTGGTCGGGGTGGATCATGCGGGCCAGCACGGTGCCAAGGCGAGCAGACATAGCCCTGGCGAAAATTTTGTAGTCCGTGCTGAGGAGGGAGACCGGGCGCCAGTTCTTAAGTAGGCGGAGATCGCCCTTCTTGGGCAGCAGGACGATGACCGCCCTGCGCCAAGAGAGGGGCATCTCCCCGGTCGCCAGACTTTCCCCCAGGACCCGCGCGTAGTCGTCCCCCAAGACGTCCCAGAACGCCCTGTGGAACTCCACGGTCAGCCCGTCCAGCCCCGGGGACTTGCCCCTCGAGAGCTGGCGCAGGGCGCCGGTCAGCTCCGCCAGGCTTAGCGGAGCTTCTAAATTCTCGGCGCCCTCCGGGCCGACCTTCGGCAGGTCCTCCCACAAAACTCTGCGCGCATCCTCGCTGGACGGATCCGAAGAGAACAGAGCCCCGTAATAGGCCCAGGCCTCCGCGCTGATGCCCTCCGGATCCGAGACCAGAGATCCGTCGTCGGCCAGCAGCCCCAAGAGCTGCTTACGGACCCCCCGTCTTTTTTCCAGCGAGTAGAAGAAGGGGGAGCCGCGGTCCAGGTCCCGCAGGAACTGGATCCGCGACCTCACGTACGCGCCTCGGGACCCGACCAGCTGCAGGTCCTTCAGCGCGCCCTTCTTCTCTTCGTACACCTTCCGCAGGGCCGGGTCCTCGACGACTTGACCGAGACGGGACTCCAGGTCGAGCACTTCTTTCTCCAATCGCCCGACCCGGGCCTCCCGCCTCTTGGTCGACCCCTTCGTGTACTCCTGACAGAAGACGCGGACGTGAGCCTTGCCCACGTCCCACCATAGCCTCAAGGAGGGAAGCCTCCCCGCTTCCTTCTCCAGTCGGCCCAGAACCGGCGAAACGAATCCCGGAACCGCGCGTCCTCCAGCAGCAGGTTGTTAAAATGCCAGTACGCGGACCCCCCCCGCGCGCGCAGCGGAGCGAGCTCCGCCCACACCAGGTGGTGGTCCGTGCACGGCACCGGCCGCATGGAAGCCGCCGGAACGCAGGAGACGTACGCCCGGGAAATGTAAAGGCGGTCGATTCTGGACCTTCCTCCTCCAGACCTCACGCTCGTGAAGGCGCTGGAGTCGGGATGGAGATTTCGCCAGACGTCCACCAAGTCGAAGGACCCGACCAGGTCCCGCAACTTCTCCATCGCCGCCGGGCTTCGCGGGGGACACGACCGGTCCCGCGCCTCGAGGGTACAATTGAAATCCCCCCCGAGGATGACGCACTCGCCCACGTCGATGGAGCCCAGAAGAGCGGACACTTCTCCGAAGAAGCGCACTTGCTGCGCACCGGTCCGGGGGGCGTACACGTTCACTAAATGGAGCGGCACGCCTCCCAGGCGAACAGTGACCTGGAGCAAGCGGCCCGGCATGTGCTCCTTGACCCTCAAGATCTCCGGCTGAAAATGCGGGGCCAGCAAGACAGCCACCCCGCAGGAATTGTTGGAGAGGTGACTCATGCTGACCCCTCCTTGCCACTCCAGGAGCCACGTGGCCTCGTCTCCCGGAACGGTGTGGGTTTCTTGCAGGAAGCTGACCACATATTTCCCGTCCCGAAGGGACGAGAAGTTATTGAATCTACGGCGCGCCTCCCTGCTGCCGTTGTTGTTGAGGCTGGCTATGGTTATCTTCATCTCAGAAGCATAGTGCAACCTCTACCTAACGGAGGGGAGGGAGCGCGGTCACTGACGACCGCCACTCCCTCAGCAGCCCAGTGTTGAAACTCTTGAGCTGACGCAGCTCGAGCCGGCCAACGTCCTTGTCCGCGCCCATGATTTTAATGGCGACGCGGACGGACACGATGAGCAGCGCCAGCTCCGACCACTTGTCGAGGGCCAGCCGGATCTTCTTGTGACGACCCTGGCACGTGGCCATAAAATCCTGGAGTTCCCCTACGGGGATGAGGGGAGAGTCGGTGAAGGGCACGAGGGCGTCCATTGTCTCGCTGCCAATGGACTCCAAATCGTCCTCGGTGCCCAACACCGAGTCCCCGTCCTCCTCCGGGAGGTCGTCACTGGCGGCCAACCCGTCCGTCGCACGGGGTGCAGCGA
This sequence comes from Squalus acanthias, assembly GCA_030390025.1. Classification (NCBI taxonomy): domain Eukaryota; kingdom Metazoa; phylum Chordata; class Chondrichthyes; order Squaliformes; family Squalidae; genus Squalus; species Squalus acanthias. The sequence continues at coordinate 112,834,424 of CM059427.1, read as the reverse complement.
ACGGCTCGGCCGCACCGGCCGGCCCCGCCTCCATCACGATCCCACCCCCAGGATCGGTGGCAGAGGAGTCCACCCTGGGCTCCTTCAGGGGCACCGGGCCGGGAGGCGGCGGCAGTTCGGGCCTCAGGCGCCGGAGCGACCGGAGAAACCGGGGAGAAAATAATTTCAAAGTCCTCCAGTACGTCCGGCGCCAACAGCAGAGACGGAGTCAGGGGGCTTTCTGTCTCCCCGCCACCAACCTCCGACCCAGCGGGCTGGGGATTGTTGTACTCCTCCACCAGGTCGAGCAGTCCCTGGGAGATATCTGGGTTGTAAATGGCGGGCTCGGCTTTGGCCTCGCCCGCCCCAGTCCCCAGGACGCCCGACCCGGCGAGGAGCAACGGTTCCGGACCTATATAATTTTCTTCCGCGGCCCCCCCCCCCCCACGGGCAGGGTCTCTTCCCCATCCCCGGGAGGCACAGGTCGGACAGACTCGGCTGTCTCACCCTCCCGAGGGACAGGCGACCCCTGCTGCTCGCGCGCGACGATGACGGTGGTGGGGTGGGGCGCAGCACCCGCGGCGGGCGACGACTCCCCTTCTGCGGAGGGACCTTCCTCCTCGCAGTCCTCCTCCTGGGAGATGCGCCTCCTTTTAAAATTATTGGAGCCCAGAGAGGGAGAGGCCTCCATGTCTGCCGGGGCCTCCCTCTCTGCCCCCTCCCGATGACTGGGTTTCTTGGGCCCCTCGGGCCCGAGCCCGGCCGCAGGTCTTGATTGCTCTGCCTCGGCAGTTTCGGTCACGGGCCCGGGCACGAGGACCCCCCCCAGTCTCACGCGTCCCCGTCAACTCCGCGATGAGCGCGGGCGTGAGTTCGGCTAGATCGGTGGTTTCCTCCACGAGGGGACCCGCCCTGAGGTGTTTCGTCTTCCTCAGCGCCCTCCTTCCCCTCGGACGCTCTCCCTCCCCCCCGCCGGAGGCCGTGATGGTGTTGGCCCCCGACGTCGACCGCGCATCCGTTGTCCTCGACGCGCGGACAGTATCCGGGAGAGGGGGGGCGGCGGCGCCAGCCCTGGCCGCGCTAGGTGTCGTGGCGGCCTTGGAGGCGGGGCAGTTTTTGCGGACGTGCCCCACCTCCTTACAGGCGTAGCACCGCACGCCGTCCGAGGTCCAGAAGATGCGGTGGGCGGTCCCCCCGTGGAGCACCGTGAACGCGCCGTCCGCGACCACCTCCCGCGCCAGCCGGACGAAAAGCTGGCGCCGGAAGGAGAAGACGTGCCGGAGGCTGGCTTCCCGGAAGCCGAGCGGCATGGGTGTGATCCCCGACCTCACCTCCCCCAGTTGACGTAGGTGGGGGAGGAGGAGCTCACCCGGAACAAAGGGCGGGACGTTGGAAACGACAATCCTTTGCGCGGTGGCCTCAAGGGGGTCCACCGGCAGGAAGGTCCCGCCCACGGTGAGCCCCTTCTCGATGGCCAGGGACACCGCCCGCTCCGACCCCAGGAAGAACACAGCCTTGCCGTACATTTTAGAGGCGGCGATGATGGCTGAAGGGCCGACAACCCCAGCCATGGCTTTAACACACGCCTCTATTGTCATATTGGGGTGAGTGTAGCTCTTGACCCCATTCTTCCTCGTGAGGAGGGTAAAAGGTGACGGGGTAACAGGAGGACCCGTGGCTGCGGCCGTGACCGCGGCTGCCACGCTTGCGTATGTCCTCGCTGCCCCCGCCACCGGCGACGATGTGGTCGCCATGATGGGTTGGTCCTTAAGGGCTACACTCACCCCAAGTCACAGGCCTGAAGGTGTTAATGGCCTCTGGTTTTGTTTTTGTTTTCCCCTGAGCAGAGGGAGCTCTTAAATTGAAGGCACACCTCTCCCTTTATATGAATTAATTAGGAGAGGGGCCTTCTCCCCTCTGCTCAATGGGTACTTAATTAAAAGTTTAATGAGGTGCCTCTTAGAGAGAGAGGCAGAGAGAGACAAGAGACAAAGAGAGAGAGAGAGGGGGTGGGAAGGAGGGAAGCCGCAAGGGCAGGGTCGCCACTCAGGATGGTGGGTGGGTGTTGGCAGGGGGTGCACTCTCCGATGTAAATAAAAGTCTTTGGTGATGGTCTTCTGGTGGGGGGGAGAAGATGTCTTCACCTGGGAAAGCTGGAGATGCCCAGGCTCAGTCCTGCACCAGGTCTTAACGATGCCCAATTAGATGTTGTTGAATTGGGGACTTCACCTAGGCAGCTCCAGCTGTCCCAGGTCAGGCAATGGGAAGGGGTGTTTTATTAGTGGTGTGTGCGGCCTAGCTTTTACAGAAGCCACACACACACACACACCCCTTGGATGTTCCGGCCTTCTTCTTTTCTTCTTTCCTCCCCCCACCTACAAAACAAAGTCTCTGGGAGAGTGCACCAAATAGACACCCACCTGTAGATGTTCTTTCCTTCCTTCTTCCTCCTTCCAAACAGATGATGTTTGTTGTGATGTTTTCTCCCCTCTCTCCCTCTCCTAAAATGGAGGCCAATTGAGGAGGCAGTGATGGAAAGGCCTCTCCTCTGGTGTTGATGGCCTTGGCCTTCTTTTCTTTCTCCTCTCCTGTCCTCTCTCTCCAGGCACCTCAGTTGTTGTGGTTGTGTTGGTGGTGGTCTGCTGTCTGGTCTCCTTCTCCTCTTCCTGGTCACAGAGACCACCACTCTGCTGCTGCTGCTGCTCCTCACTCTCCTTCCCCTTCTCCTGGCTGCTGAGGCTATAACCTGGTGTTGTGCGACTGCTCACATTTGTCCACCCCAGTCCAACACCGGCATCTCCACATCATACCTTTAAAGGCGCTATATAAATGTCAGCTGTTTATTCTAAGCAGATCACTAAAGGTCTTTCGGATGAGACATTAAACCAAGCCACCGCCTGCTCTCAGGTGGATGTAAACGGTCCCATGCCACTATTTGGAAGAAGAGCTGGGGAGTTATCCCTGGTGTCCTGGCCAATGTTTATCCCTCAGCCAACATCACTAAAACAGATTATCTGGTCATTATTACATTGCTGTTTGTGGGATCTTGTGTGCAAATTGGCTGCTGCGTTTCCTACATTACAGCAGTGACTACACTTCAAAAGTGCTTCATTGGCTGTAAAGCACTTTGGGATGTCCTGAGGTCGTGAATGGCGCTATATAAATGCAAGTCTTTTAAACAGTCACTAGGTAGCAAACATGGTTCATCAGAGGCTATCCCTCTGATTTGTCCATTGCGCCCTCTGCATCTCTTGTGCATTTGGTGTCTCTCTTTGACAACCCAAGCCAGCTGAGCTCAGAAACTTGCATTGTGCAGCAAGGGCATATCAAGGTATATATATCCAGTACACAATACCAACCTTTCCACTTGTTGCAGATGTTTGTTGTGTTTTTAAAGTTGGATTGAAGTGAGCTGCGGTTAATTTACTATCAGTTATAAAGTGCCCTGATGCTGATGTTAGTTCTCCATATATATGCCCCATGCTGGAAAACGCTGCTAGATTGTGGATCAGCTTATAGTTTCCTGCTCTGAATATGCAGTAAGCCATGAGCTTCCCCCGGAGGTTGGGGGCGACATCATTCTATGTTTACTTGGGATTATTAATTTGCTCCTTACTTTACGTCGACAAGGATATGATTCCACAGGTGCCCTCCACTACTTTACATAGAAACTAGGAGCAGGAGTAGGCCATTCGGCCCGTCGAGCCTGCTCCACCATTCAATACGATCATGGCTGATCATCCAAATCCAGTACCCTGTCCCTGCTTTCTCACACAGAATCCCCATCGAGCCTGCACCGACACATATCCCACCCTATCCCCGTAACCCCACGTATTTAATTCCCCCTAACATATCCCTTCCTATCCTATCCTATCCCCGTAACCCCACATATTTAATCCCCCCCTAACACTAAGGGTCAATTTATCATAGCCAAATCAACCTAACCCGCACATTTTTGGACTGTGGGAGGAAACCGGAGCACCCGGAGGAAACCCACGCAGACACGGGGAGAATGTGCAAACTCCACACAGACAGTCACCCGAGGCCAGATTCGAACCCGGGTCCCTGGCGCTGTGAGGCACCAGTGCTAACCACTATGCCACCGTGTTTACCTTAACTGATTCTTCATCTTTAAGCCTAAACATTGATTAGTCAGCAGCCCACTCAGTTGTAAGGGCATTCCAGCTGAGCCATATCTTGGCCATGCCTAACTTCTACACCCACTTTCTGCTGGATATCAGCCTGCCTGTTTTTCTCTTTCCCTGGCTCCGCTGCAGAGGCCAGTTTTGGAAAGTTTGTTACTGTGCTAATGATCACGTCGCCATTTTGAACTCGTCAGTTGACATTTTTTTTCTACCCACAGGTCCTGGATGAGAGTAAACTCCGGGAAGTGGACAACTTATGGCGGGAGTTTGAAACGGCAGAAAAAGCAAATAAACTGTAAGCTATTCAAAGCCATAAGAATAATCCAGCTTACTAAAATCAAATCAGATTTCTGAAATTAGCCCAGAGGCAACCATTCCTAGCCATCTGAATCTTGGGTATACCACGTCACATCCGCCAAGTAACAATGTTAACACGATAGCAAAATACTGCGGATGCTGGAAATCTGAAATAACAACAGAAAACGCTGGAAAAACTCAGCAGGCCAGGCAGCATCCATGGAGAGAGAAAGAGAGTTAACGTTTCAGGTCGATGACCTTTCATCAGAACCATGTCAGAACTATGTTAACACATAGATATGACAGTGAGTGCTGTTTTTTTATTGTATGTGGCACTTTGCTGCTAAGTGCTAGAAGTGTCCTCGCAGGCTGAAGTTGGACTATTACTGTGTAACCTGCCATATCAACTTCTGTTTTAAGACAAGATGACAGTAATTGCTGTCTCAATCAAATCACTGCCATGAGTTCTTATTTGTAAGGAGACTTGTCCAGCACTGGCACCAGTGATGATGATGACTTTGTCACTCTTCCTGATTAAATGCTGAGGGTTTTTCAGTCACTACCTCATCTGAGAATGCCAGTGCTGGATTGCTTGAGTGTTGGATAAATTAGCATTTCAATTTGTGTATTTTGCACATATCCAAGATGTGGGAGTGGAAGTCTCCCATGGACACTGGGTTCACTATGGTACCTAGTCCAACGATCCGTTATTCATGTGAGCATTCATGCTGAATGTCGGTGGCCTATTGGGTGGGGAGATCGCAGCTGACTTGATTCTATCCTTGCCTAACATCCTTATAAATGCAGTTCTAGCAAGGGTTACTGGAAAGCACACAGGAGGACTGAACAATTTTTATTTTCTCTTTCCATAACCCAGAGATGCTGAGCCCAGTGTAATGTACCTACTGCTGCCTTGGCTGAGAGCATCTAACTCAGTGCAGATCAGAGTTCCTGGTCAATGCTGAGTTAGAAGCATAGAAGATAGGAGCAGGAGTAAGCCATTCGGCCCTTCGAGCCTGCTCCGCCATTTAATGAGATCATGGCTGATCATCCAAATTCAGTACCCTGTCCCTGCTTTCTCCCCATATCCCTTGATCCCTTTAGCCTTAAGAAATATATCTATCTCCTCCTTGAATATATTTAATGAATTGGCCTCAACTGCCTTCTGTGGTAGAGAATTCCACAGGTTCACCACTCTCTGGGTGAAGAAATTCCTCCTCATCTCAGTCCTAAATGGCTTACCCCTTATCCTTAGACTGTGACCCCTGGTTCTGGACTCCCCCGCCATCGGGAACATCCTTCCTGCATCTAGTCTGTCTAGTCCTGTTAGAATTTTATAAGTTTCAATGAGATCCCCCCTCATTCTTCGAAACTCTAGCGAATATAAGCCTAATCGACCCAATCTCTCTTCATACGTCATTCCTGCCATCCCAGGTATCAGTCTGGTAACTCTTTGCTGCACTCCCTCCATGGCAAGAACATCCTTCCTCAGATAAGGCGACCAAAACTGCACACAATACTCAAGGTGTGGTCTCACCAAGGCCTTGTACAACTGCAGCAAGACATCCTTGCTCCTGTACTCGAATCCTCTCGCTATGAAGGCCAACATACCATTTGCCTTCTTAACCGCCTGCTGCACCTGCATGCTTACCTTCAGCGACTGGTACACAAGGACTCCCAGATCTCGTTGCACTTCCCCTTTTCCCAATCTATTGCCGTTCAGATAATAATCTGTCTTCCTGTTTTTGCCACCAAAGTGGATAACCTCACATTTATCCACATTATACTGCATCTGCCATGCATCTGCCCACTCACCCAACCTGTCCAAATCATACTGGAGTTTCTCTGCATCCTCCTCACAGCACACACGCCCACCCAGCTTTGTGTCGTCTGCAAACTTGGAGATATTACATCTAGTTCCCTCGTCTAGATCATTAATATATATTGTGAATAACTGGGGTCCTAGCACCGATCCCTGCGGTACCCCACTAGTCACTGCCTGCCACTCGGGGAAAAAGACCCGTTTATTCCAACTCTTTGCTTCCTGTCTGCCAACCAGTTCTCTATCCAAATGAGCACCTTACTCTCAATCCCATGTGCTTTAACTTTGCACGCTAATCTCTTATGCGGGACCTTATCGAAAGCCTTCTGAAAGTCCAAATACACCACATCCACTGGTTCTCCCTTAACTATTCTACCAGTTACATCCTCAAAAAATTCCAGTAGATTAGTCAAGCATGATTTCCCTTTTGTAAATCCATGTTGACTTTGTCCGATCCTGTCACTGTTTTCCAAGTGCTCTGCTATTACATCTTTTATAATGGACTCTAGCATTTTGCCCACTACCGATGTCAGGCTTACCGGTCTATAATTCCCCGTTTTTTCTCTCCCACCTTTTTTAAATAGTGGGGTTACATTACCTACCCTCCAATCCATGGGAACTGATCCAGCGTCCATAGAATTTTGAAAGATGACCAGCAATGCATCTACTATTTCTAGGGCTACTTCCTTAAGTACCCTAGGATGTAGATTATCAGGCCCTGGGGATTTATCGGCCTTCAATCCCGTCAATTTCCCTAACACCATTTCCCTACAAATACTGATTTCATTCAATTCCTCCCTCTCATTCGACCCTGGGTTCCCTGACATCTCTGGGAGGTTATTTGTGTCCTCCTTTGTGAAGACAGAGCCAAAGTATGTATTTAATTGGTCAGCCATTTCTTTGTTCCCCATTATAAATTCCCCTGATTCTGACTGCAAGGGACCTACGCTTGACTTCACCAATCTTCATGAGTTAACTCATTTCATCCAATGCAGCAAGTCCCATCTCTCCTGGTCCCAAGGGAAAGTCAGCCAGAATTTCTGCTGATTCACATCCACTGTACTCCTGCTGGAGTGTGTATGCATGTGAATATCAGGTGTGAATGAGGTTGGATTTGGCTGTGATACTACCATGATGGAATAGTGTCGCAGATAGGAACAGTGGTAGGCCATTCATCCCCGCGAGTCTGTTCCGCATGAAGAATGGCCACTTGGGTAAGGTACTGGAGGGGAATTGGCATCAGTGAAACCATAACCCAGTAAGAGTTGTTGCATTTATCAGAGGATGGCAGGAGAAAATAACTCGGTGTTTTGTATTTTCATCTTTCTGTCCACAGTGTGAAGCTGAAACATTTTGAAAAATTTCAAGATACCACAGAAGCTCTTGCAGGTATGGAAGTCTTGGTCCACTGTCATCCGCACTGAAAAGTACTTTATTGAGTCAGTCAAGCCTGCTTGAATTAAGCCATGATTCCTGCCCCACAACAGAAATATTGCACAGCGAAGCTCTGGACTGTTGTCAACGAGCATTCAGGCCTTCAGATTCCGAGTGCTCCTCTTTCATCTGAACACTTAATAAAAAGCGATCTAATCAGTAAGAACACAGCAGAAATCGTAAAGAACTGGCCAAGCTTCGGGCTTTTGATTGTAAAATAGTGGAGAGTAAGAAAGGTTGGGAGACAGTGAAGGCAGTAAGGATCGTCTATTGTATGACGAGCCTTTTCTTGTATTCTGTTAAGGAGTGGAAGATCCATGTATCCTGAACTTTATAAAAAAAAAAAAAAATTTGCTTTATTGCTACTGTGATTGTTTTTTTCCAGTCCTTTTCTGTAACTTCCTGTCTTGCAGCTGCTACTGCCCTCGTGGAAGGTAAGCTTGGTAAAAGCCTAAAGAAAGTACTGAAGAAGATTGCCGCAAAGGAAGCTCATGAGCAACTGGCTGTTGCAGATGCCAAACTTGGGGGCGTCATCAAAGTAAGAAAGCTATAACCTGACGTTTCCGGTACAGCTGAGCAGCAAGTTTCAGTTAACAAGTGTGATAAACAAGCATAGAAATGAATGTCTAACTGCTGTAATCTTCCTGTCGCCTTTAAACATGCAGAGTTTGGGGCATTGCTGCCTTGTTTTCCTCGGTGTTAAATATGCAATCTGATGAACTAACATCTCTTTCCAAATTGCTCTTCTGACATTGAGATGGTTAACCCCTATTGTCAGTCTCACTGTAGAACTGACCCACTGAAAGTGACAGCATACACGCGGCAAAAACAAACTTCCCAAGTTGAATTCAGTTGTTACGTACCATTGATAGGTAGAATTTTCAGCAATCTGTCACTGATGCACTTATTATAATTCTGCCTCAGCTGTGACGAATCTTCAAACTTTGTCGCTACCTCTGAGACGGCATAGAGTACTGTTCAACATACATTTAAATCTCTAATCTGTTTGTCCCTATGCCAATATGCGCGTGGCTCAGGTAACAATCCAGAGATTATTACCGTTTGAGGTTCTGCTTTTTAATTTGTATCCTAGCTCCTCAAAACTCCCTCAGTAGAACCTCATTTCTAGTTCTACCTATGTTGTTGGTTCCTACCTGGACCACGACAACTGGATCCTCCCACTCCAAGTTCTTCTCCAGCCACGGGGAGATGTCTTTAACCCTGGCAGGCAACACAACCTTTGGAACTCTTGGTCGCGGCTGCAGAGAACATTATCTATCCCCCTGACTATACACTGTCCTACCACAACTACATTTCCTTTCGCTCCCCCCACTTGAATGGCCTCCTGCACCGTGGTGCAATGGTCAGTTTGCTCATCCATCCTTCAGACTTTTCCCTCATCCACACAGGCAGCAAGAACCTCATACCTGTTGGACAAGGGCAAAGGCTGAGGGTCCTCCAGCACTGCACGTGGGGTCCCCTTACCTGCCTCAGTTGCAGTCACACCCTCCTGTCCCTGACCACTAACCAGACCTGTACCACTACCTAACCTAAGGGGTGTGACTGCCTCCTGGATCAAAGTATCCAGGTAACTCCCCCATCCCTAATGTCTGCACGTCAGACTCCGGCTCAAAAACTCTGAGCTGAAGTTCCTCATGATGCAGGCACTTACTGCAAATGTGGTTGTCCGGGATCACAATGCTCTCCACAAACTCCCACATGCTGCAGTTGCGGCACACCGCCTGCACTGCCATCCCTATATGACCTTGATTTATTTAATTAAATTTGTAATTAGGTAACTTAGTTTATAGTGTAGTTTCCTGACTACTTACTTGATCTAGATTAAGTTAAGGGTACTGAAATTAAATATCTACCTGCAACACAAAGCACTACAAGTAGTGTTGGCAAAAAGCAACAACTCCTTCCCTCTCCTCCAAATTCCCACTCTTTCCAAAAACCCAACCAAAGCACTCTGGACAAGTCCAGTCCCGTTTAATCGCACTCTGCAGAAGCTCCGTGGGAGAAGGCCCATCGCTGGATCCATGCTGGCCGGGGGGGGGAGAAGAGAGGATCGGAGGGAGAGGGGGAAGAGAGAGGAGATCGGAGGGGGATAGAGAGGAGATATCTGAAGAGGAGGCAGGTGCATGTGTGGCAAGTGACGTCATTGGACTGGACGAAATCCTGAAGTCATGCCACTGTCACTGTTCACTTCATACCCTCTAAACCTGTTAACAATCCGTGACACCCACAATGCCCCATCTATGGGGGGGGGGCAGGGGGAAAGGTCAGGAACCCGGGGGGGGGGTGAGGGGGGAAGGAACTTTGGCAGGGGGAGGTCAGGAACCTATGGTGGGGGGTAGGGAGATGGTCAGAAACTTCTTTGGGGGGGGTGGGAGAAGGTCTTAACCCGCGAGGGTGAGCCCTGTCTGTTCCAAGTGAGCTCTGTTCTGTCTGGAGTCGGCAGTCAGAATGGCTCGAATTACACTTTGCAAAGTAACTGTTTACGTAGGCAGGGAGGATCTAATTACACATTCCAGAGAAACTGCTGGGTGTGTCTTGTCATCCAAGGGGACCAATCAGAACTTTGGTGTTGCGAATAGAAATGTCCTTGCTTATTCCGTTGTTCCCGTCAATTTCACTGAATTAGCACGCTTGTTAGCAGGAGTTCAATGACTCCAATAGAAGAGGACAGTGAACTGCTAAGTAATTATAGTGGTAGTTAGTGCTTCATTAATAGCGATCACTTCGCACATCAATACGTTGCAGCAGCATTCTTAATGCAATTTGAGGGCTGTACTTGGTATTCTCACATTGTTCGTACTGTGTGAGCCAGCATTAATGAATTAGAGGGAACAGTAAGATTACTGGATGTGATTGGAGTAAAATTTGAAGATGGCCCTGCTTAGATTTTTTCCCCCTCTAGGCTGATTATTAAATTAAAAATGGTAAAACAACCATTTCACATAAACTTGCTGACTATATTTCAATGCTGCAGATGAACACAGTGTCGTAAACATAAGACATAACTTAAGAAATAGGAGCAGGAGTAGGCCATTTGAGCCTGCTCCGCCATTCATGGCTGATCTACCTCAACTTCACCTTCCTGCATTATCCCTTGATTCCTTTAATATCCAAAAATCTATCGATCTCTGCCTTGAATATACTTGAATAAAATACACGCTTGTTACATGTAAAGAATGTTTGTCCTACATAAGTTCGTTATAGGGGGTTACAGTGTACTTGAGAATTGGGCTTCCAAGTGGTTGAATGGAGATGGGGAGAGCACGACTAATCGGGGCAACTTTTTTTGTATGCAGGACAAAATTAACCTGAGTTGCATTCACAATGCTACTGTTGCAGAGTTGATGAGAGGAATCCGGTCTCAGATGAATGGACTGATCACCGGCTTGCCACCTCGTGAGATAAGCGCCATGTCTCTTGGTCTTGCACACAGGTCTGTATGAGTCCCGTGTGCCAAAATGAAAAGGATAACTTCACTAGCTTTGAAGCAGTTGTCCAGTAAATTCCAGTTGCTGTTGACACAACGCTATGGATAGGCTTCTAACCAGTTAGGGGCTACATGTGCACATAGAATGTTCAAAGTTTCCCAGGCTACTGTAATATGTAAAACATGTAACAGGATGGGACCTGTTGCAGCTCATTTCTGTGTCCAACCTGTACCAAGGAGATGGGATTGTGCAGGCTAGTGCTATGTATAATTGGTACTGTAGAGGGATTGATTGAGGCTGGTGCTGTATATAACCTGTATTGGGCAGAGGACATGTTTGGGTGGTCTGGTACTGCGTATAACCTGTATTGGACAGATGGATCCGGTACTGTGTATAATTTGTAGGCTCGTACTATTTAGAACCTATACTGGGAGGAAATGAAAATTAAATGTCAGGCAGTATAATGCATATGTTTCCTGTTTTGTTGCAGTCTGTCCCGTTACAAGCTGAAGTTCAGCCCTGACAAGGTGGACACTATGATTGTGCAAGCGATCTGTAAGTTCAAGTTTAATCAGCATAGGCACCAAATGTATGAAGTGTTTGCGCTAATATTGCATACATTTGATGTAATCGTTCAGTGTCTTATCGGTTGCAAATTCAGTCAACTGCTGGAAACAATCTAATTCATGGAAAGAGGCTTCATTGTTTCCTTCCCACAGCACCCCTCATCCCAACCTCCATATTTTGGCAGGTACACAAGAAATGTATACACTTGAGACAATTGGCTGGGGTTTCTGCTCCTACTTGCCATCCAGCGCCCCTCTGCTGGAAGCTGCAGGTGTGTGGTTGTTCGCAGAGGGAGGGCTCGGCCTCGACAGTGGTGCCATCTGAATCGCCTGCCAATAATCACTGGCTTGGCTCAAATTGGAAAAAATGGCTACTTGGGTGAGATACTGGAGGGTTAATAGCCCCCATGAGTAAGAATCAGGGTTTTCAGGCGAGATGGGGAGAAAAGTTGGGGGAGCAGGGCAATGGCAATTTCATGTGTATCTTAAAATGCCTTGTTATATGAAACTGAGGGTAAAAAATTCCACTGGTTCAGGATCTGCTGGTGTTTTTTGTACATCAGTGGTCCCAACTCGTGCGACTGATAGGATATGGTTATTGAGCTAACTATAGTCCTGGGAGTGACTACCCAGTCTTTTCCCTATGGGTTTTTGACACTTGTTGGGGGGTGGGGTGAACAGCTTGATGGAGTCGAACAGAGTGACAAAAGCCTGAGCAGGTTGCCTGCCTGCTTTCTTTACCTGGGCGTGGCACTGGTTTGGAGACGGGCAATAAAGAGTACAAATGGTATGTCATCTGATGTATATTCTGCAGTGAAAGAATGTACAGAAAAATAGTCGTCACCCAACCGCTGAGATAACGTATACAAAAATCAGAGCTCAAGTTAATTTGTTCTGTGAGGAGGGGGCTGAATTATTCTAAAAGCATCAATATAATGAATAAACGACAGTAGGGCAGCCTGTGATTTTTGTGGTTCTGATTGAACTCTCCATTGTCTGTAGCCCTGCTGGATGATTTGGACAAGGAGCTGAACAATTACATCATGCGCTCCAGAGAGTGGTACGGCTGGCATTTCCCAGAACTTGGAAAAACCGTCACTGATAACTTGGCATACTGCAAGTGTGTTCAGAAATTAGGTACGTGTTTTTTCTTCTCGCTTCCAGTTCTTTCTACATCGTGCACCCATTAAACTAATGAAGGGGCAGGGATGGGAGGATTCAGGAAAGGGTAAATTCAAAAGCAATGAGAAAAATCAAGGCTGTAGCGTAGAGTAGCAATTTGGGTAAAATAATGAGCAGTGTGGGTCAGGAAGGGACGTAGAGCTTAACAAAGGTGATAAGGCATTAGTAACTACGATGACCTCGGGGGAAAAATACAAAACAGTTAAAGCTAAAGGCACTAAATCTGAATGCACGAGGCATTTGCAACAAAATAGCTGAATTAATAGCATAGATAGAAATAAATGGATTTGATCTAATAGCCATTATGGAGGCGTGGTTGCAGAGTGACCAAGGTTGGGAACTAAATATTCCATGATACTTGACTTTTAGAAGAGATAGGCAAAATGGAAAAGGTTGGGGGAGCCCATAAAGGATGAGATGTAGAGAGAAAGGATCTTGGCTCAGAAAATCAGTTTGTGTGTTGCTAAGAAACAACAAGGGGCAGAAAACACTGGTGGGAGTAGTTTATAGGCCCCCTACAGTAGTTGTAGTGTTGGGCAGAGTATAAATCAGGAAATTAGAGGTGCATGTAACATGGGTAATAGAGTAATCATGGGGGACTTTACCTTTCATATAGACTGGGCAAACCAAATTTGCAGTAATAGTGTGGAGGATGAGACCATAGAATGCATTGAAGATAGTTTTCTAGATAGTATGCCGAGGAACCAACTTGGGAACAGGCTATTTTAGATCTAGTATTGTGCAATGAGACAGAGTTAATTAGTAACCTTGTAGTAAAGGAGCCTCTGGGGAGCGGGGATCATAATATGAAGTTTTATATTGAGTTTGAGTGATTTAGGTAAGTGCGAAACTAGGGTCTTAAATCTGAACAAAGCAAATTATGTAGCTGAGCGGTGAGTTGGCTACGGTAGATTGGGAAACTAGATCAAAAGATATGACAATAGATAAGCAATGATAAACATTTAAAGAAAAATTCATAATTCACAACAAATATACATTCCCTTAAGGAATGAAAACCGCACGGGAAGTGGTCCAGCCGGGGTTAACGAGAAGTTAAAAATAGTATTAGATTAGAGGAAGAGGCTTATAATGTTGCCAAAAAGAGTAGTTAGCCTGAGGATTGGGAAAATTTTAGAATTCAGCAAGGATGACTGAGAAATTGAGAAAATAGAATGAGTAAACTAGCAAGAGACATAAAACAGATTATAAAAGCTTCTATAGGTATGTAAAAAGGAAGAGATTGGCAAAAGTAAATGTGGGTCCCTTACAGGCTGAGACAGGAGAAATTATAATGGGGAATAAGGAAATGGCAGAGACATATAATGCATACTTTGTATCTGTCTTCATGGTAGAAACCACAAATAAATGCCATAAATAGTGGGAACCAAGGGTTTACTGAGAATGAGGAACTTGATGAAATTAATATTGAAGAAATAGTGCTGGAGAAATTAATGGTGCCAAAAGCCGACAAATCCACTGGACCTGATGGCCTACATCCTAGAATTTTAAAAGAGATGGCTACAGAGATAGAGGATGAATTGGTTTAGAATTCCCTAGATTTTAGAATGGTCCCCGCGAATTGGAAGGTAGCAAATGTAACCCTGCTATTCAAGAAAGGAGGGAGAGCGAAAGCGGGGAACTGCAGGGAAAATGCTAGAATCTATTATTAGGGACGTGAGAACTGGGCACTTAGAAAATCATATGATTGGGCAGAGTCAACACGGATTTATGGAAGGAAAATCGTGTTTGACAAATCTAATAGTTTTTTTGAGGTAACTAGCAGGGTAGATAAGGGGGAGTCAGTGGATGTAGTATATTGGATTTTCAAATGCATTTGATAAGGTGCCACACGAGATTATTACACAAAATTAGGCCTCATGGGATTGGGGGCAATAGCATGGATTGAGGATTGGTTAACGGACAGAAAGTAGGAATAAACGGGTCATTTTCGGGTTGGCAGCCTGTAACTAGTGGGGTACCGCAAGGATCAGTGCTTGGGCCTCAGCTATTTACAATTTATATCAATGAGTTGGATGAGGGACAGAGTGTAATGTAACCAAGTTTGCTGACGGAACAAAATTGGGTGGGAAAGCAAGCTGTGAGGAGGACGCAAAGAGGCTGCAAAGGGATATAGACAGGTTAAGTGAGTGGGCAAGAGCGTGGCAAATGGAATATAATGTGGAGGAATATGAACTTATCCACTTTGGTGGGAAAAATAGAAATCAGAATATTTTTTTAAACGGTGAGTTACTAGAAAAGTTGGTATTCAGAGGGACCTGGGTGTCCTTGTACACGAAACAGAGTTAACATGCAGGTACAGCAAGCAATTCGGAAAGCAAATTGTATGTTAGCCTTTATTGTAAGAGGGTTGGAGTACAAGAGTAAGGAAGTCTTACTGCAATTATATAGAGCCTTGGTGAGACCACACCTGGAGTATTGTGTACAGTTTGGTCTCCTTACCTAAGGAAGGATATACTTGCCTTAGAGGGAGTGCAATGAAGGTTCACCAGGCTGATTCCTGAGATGAGGGGATTGTCTGATGAGAGATTAGGCTTCTATTCCCTAGAGTTTAGAAGAATGAGAGGTGATCTTATTGAAACATATAAAAATTTTAAGGGGCTTGACTGGATAGATGCTGGAGGATGTTTCCCTTGGCTGGGGAGTCTAGAACTAGGGGTCATAGTCTCAGGATAAGGGGTTGGCCATTTAGGACTGAGATGAGACATTTTTACACTCAAAGGGTTGTGAATCTTTAGAATTCTCTACCCCAGGGGGCTGTGGATGCTCAGACGTTTAGTATATTCAAGACACAGATCAATAGATTTTTGGATTCTAAGGGAATCAAGGGACATGGGGATAGTGCGGGAAGGTGGAGTTGAGGCAGAAGATCAGCCATGACCTTACTGAATGGCGGAGCAGGCTCAAAGGGACGAATGGCCTGCGCCTACTTATATTTCTTGTGTTTTCTTATTCCCTGTCAAAAAGGACAGGCAATGAAACTGCTCATAGGCCATAGGAACATGAGTAGGCCATTTAGCCCCTTGAGCTTGAGCCTGATCTGCCATTCAATGAGATCATGGCTGATCTGTGACCTAACTCGATATACCCACCTTTGCCCCATATCCCTTAACAAAAATCTATCAATCTCAGATTTAAAATTAAGAATTGATCTAGCATCTCTTCACTTCACCTGACGAAGGAGCGGTGCTCCGAAAGCTTGTGATTTCAAATAAAGCTGTTGGACTATAACCTGGTGTTGTGCGACTTCTCACATTTATTAATATCTTGAAAACTTCGATCAAATTACCCTTTAACCATCTAAATTCCAGGGAATATAACCCTAGTTTGTGTAATCTCTCCTCTTAATTTAACCATTGGAGTCCATGTATCATTCTGATAAATCTGCACTGCACTCCCGCCAAGGCCAATATATCCTTCCTAAGGTGTGGTGCCCAGAACTGTTAACAGTACTCCAGGTATGTAGTCTAAACAGGGCTTTGTATAGCTGTAGCATAACTTCTACCCCCTTGTATTCTAGTCCTCTGCCAGCATTCCATTACCATTTTTGATTATTCTCTGTACCTGTCCATGACGTTTTAATCTATGTACATGGACCTCCAAGTCTCTGGACCTCCGCTGTTTCTAGCTTTTCACAATTTAGAAAATACTCTGTTCTGTCCATTTAAGGACCAAAGACCAAGGACCTCATTTGCCTACCATCGAAATCCATTTGCCACAGTTTTGCCCATTCGCTTAATCTATTAGCATCTCTTTGTAATTTTATGCATCCATCTACACTGCTTAATATGCCGCCTATCTATGTCATCGGCAAACTTGGATATGTGGCTTTCTATCCCATCATATAAGTTGTTGATAAATAAGGTGAATAGTTGCGGCCCCAACACAGATCCTTGCGGGACACCACTAGTCACATCTTTCCAATTAGAGTACCTGCCGCTCAGCCACTTTCCTAACCAGGTCAATGATTTGTCTTTATTTCATGAGCTACATCTTTAGCTAACAGTCTCTTCTGAGGGACTTTATTAAATGTCTTCTGGAAGTCCATATAAATAACATCCATAGCCATACCCTTGTCCACTACTTTAGTCACCTCTTCAAAAAATTCAGTCAAGTTTGTCAGGCATGACCTACCTTTTCACACATCCATGCTGGTTCTCTGATCAACTGAAAATTTTCAAGGTGTTCAGTCCCCCCTATCCTTAATTATAGACTCTAGCAATTTTCCAACATAAGATGTTAGGCTAACTGGTCTATAATTCCCTGGTTTCCCCTCTCACCTTTCCTAAATAGCAGTGTGACATGCACAGTTTTCCAATTTAAAGGAATGGTTCCTGAATCAAGAGAACTTCGTCCATGCAATCGCTTTGTGTCTTAGCATCAACATGACAGCAGTATTACAGGAGTTAGTATACTGATCAACCATGATGGACAGTACAGCCAAGTACAATCTTGCCTGAGGTATGCACCTTTGCACTTTCCAGCAGATGCACAGATGTCGGTTGCTACAATGCCCCAACCTCCGCTAACTTGGCACAAACCATGAATTGAACCTGGGAATTCACAATTTCATCAATAGCCGTTTCAATTTATTGGAGCTTGCTAGTGTGAAACATTTAGTTGATTTTCAGGCCTTATGTATTTATCACTCAACAGGAGACAGAACAAACACTGCCACCACAGACCTTTCAGACATTTTACCAGAGGAGGTGGAAAGTGCAGTGAAGGTTGCAGCTGAAATATCCATGGGAACAGAGGTGTCTGAGGAAGACATCGAGCACATTATACACCTTTGTGATCAGGTTGGTGTTGCTGATTATTTTGTTGGGCTCTTGTGTAGTGTACTTTAGGGATGTGATTTTGTTGAATTTTCCTTTTAAAGCGAGAGGGATTTTAGATTTGGGAAATAGAAAACTTTTTTATTCAGAGCCAACTTATGGCACTGTTTTGTGATCTGCAACTGGGTTGAGGCTGGCCAAACTCCTTTTTACCGGGAGGAATCATCCAATGGGCAACATCAATTCATGACAAGTTGCCTGGATTCTGTTAAATGGTGTGATTATTCATCCTGTGATATGTAATCATTTTTAAATATGTTTTGTTACTTGCAGAGAGGTGGCCAGTGTCCTGTCCAGCACTGGCGGCAGTGATGATGATGACTTTGTCACTCTTCCTGATTAAATGCTGAGGGGTTTTCAGTCACTACCTCATCTGAGTCTGCCAGTGCTGGATTGCTTGGTCACCCTTACAGATGCACCCTTGTCAGTGCTGTAATCCTACTTCTACACTGATGCGCATGTTGTACAAAATGGCTTTCTGCGGATATCAGGATATGTTCTGGAGTAAGTCTGTAATGTACCACTTGGAAAGTCATGTTTCTAGTGTTGCCCTTTTTCGCTAACTTTTTCCCCCCATCTCTACTGAAGGTGTTGAATCTTCGCTGTGCTACAGTTCCATGGATCCTGAGCCTTAATGGCAATTTTTCATGTGTGAACCTAGACAGTGAGTGTTAGCAGGCTATTTACCTCTCGAGGGCATTGCAATCAAGACCAGTCCTGTCCTCCATTTCTGAACACGTGCACTGTCCAGCAGGAATCACTAGATGGCAGTCTGGTGCAAGAACCCCAGCTGATATTTCCTTAGCCCAAGTGTTGGTCAACTCCAGGGTGCCTGGGGCTGCTTTTCCTTATTGAGGTTGGGGGGGTACCTGACCTAATGTGCTTCTGTAGCTATGAAAAAAAAATTCTTTGATTAGAGTACTTTACTTTAGAGAACTGACAGTACTTTGAACGAAATGTACTTTTAACTGCATTTTTCTTTCCCTTTTAAGTTGTATGCAGCCTTGAACTTGTCTCGAGCTGGTATATTTAATCGGGAACAGTAGCAGAGTGGTTATGTTACTGGACTAGAGGCCTGTACTAATGATCCAGAGACACAAGTTTAAATCCCACCACAGAAGCTGGAATAAAAAGCTGGTACTAGTAATGGTGACCATGTAACTACCAGATTGTCATAAAGACCCATCTGGTTCACTAATGCCCTTTAGGGAAGTAAATCTGCCATCCTTACCCGACCTGGCCTATATGTGACTCTAGACCCACTCTTAACTGCCCCCTGAAATGGCCTAGCAAGCAACCCAGTTGTGCCAAACCACTACAACAAAATATAATAAGAATAAAGCCGGACGGACCACCTGGTATCAACCTAGGCATCTGATTCGGACACGACAAAGGCACACCCAGCCCAGTCAACCCTGCAAAGTCCTCCTCACTAACAATTGGGAGAGCTAGACTAGTCAAGCAGCATCCTGACCAATGTTCCTGCTAAGGTGCGCAGCTGCAATGTAATCTCAAAGGTCTTGCGCAGGCCGCTCACCGGCTTTTACATTGTAAATACTGTGCATGTGCAGAAATTTAAAGGGATTGCGCATTAAAAGAAACAGGCCGCGCAGAACAAAGTGCAGCTTACAGGGAACATTGACCATGACATAGTTATACTCACATAATGATACCTTTCAGCCAATGTCCTGGACTCATCACCACCACTGGGTATGTCTTATCCCACCGGCAGGACAGACCCACCAGAGGTGGCAGCACAGTGTTATACAGTTGGGAGAGAGTGGCTCTGGGAGTCCTCAATATTGATTCCGGACACCATGAAGTCTCTGGCATCAGGTCAAACATGGGCAAGTAAACCTGCTAATTACCACCTACTGGCCTTCCTCAGCTGATGTTCAATATCGAGGAATACTGATTCATCACTTGGAAGAAGCAGCAAGGGCACAGGATGTATCTGGGTGAGGGACTTGAATGTCCATCACCAAGAGTGGCTCGGTAGCACCACGACAGACTGAACTGGCCGAGTCCCGAAGGACAGAGCTGCCAGATTGGGATTGCACCAGGTGGTAAGAGAACCAACATGAGGGAAAATCTACTTGCCTCGTCTTCACTATCTTCCTGTCACAGATGCATCTGTCCATGACAGTATAGGGAGGAGTGACCACCGCATATTACGAAGTACCATATTCAAAATTGAGGATAACCTCCATCGTGTTGTGTGGTACTACCATAGTGCTAAATGGGATAGATTCAGAACAGATCGAGCAGCTCAACTGGGCATGCATGAGGTGCTGTGGGCCATCAGCAGCAGCAGAATTGTATTCCTCCACAATCTGTAACCTCATGGCCCACATATCCCTCACTCTACCATTAACATCAAGCCAGGGGACCAACCCTGGTTCAGTGAGGAGTGTAGAAGAGCATGCCAGGAGCAGGACCAGGCATACCTAAAGATGATGTGCCACCCTGGTGAAGCTACAACACAGGACTACATGCATTTTAAACAATGGAAGCAGCGTGCTATAGACAGAGCTAAGTGATCCCACAGCCAATGGATCAGATCAAAGTTCTGCCACACTCAGTCGTGAATGGTGGTGGACAATTAAACAACTAACTGGAGGAGGAGGCTCTGTAAACATCCCCATCCTCAATGATGGCAGATCCCTGCACGTGAGTGAAAAAGATACGGCTGAAGTGTTTGCAACCATATTCAGTCAGAAGTGCGGAGTGAATTATCCATCTCTGCCTCCTCCTGACTTTCCCACCATCACAGAAGCCAGTTTTCAACCAGTTCGATTCATTCCATGTGATATCAAGAAACGGCTGAGCACACTGGATACAACAAAGGCTATGGGCCCTGACAACATCCGGCTGCAGTGCTGAAGACTTGTGCTCCAGAACTAGCTGCGCCTCTAGCTAAGCTGATCCAGTACAGCTACAACACTGGCATTTACCTGACAAAGTGGAAAATTGCCCCAGGTATATCCTGTCCACAAAAAGCAGGACAAATCCAATCCGGCCAATTACCACGCCATTAGCCTACCCTAATCATCAGCAAAGTGATGGAAGGTGTTGTCGACAGTGCTATCAAGCGCCACTTATTCACCAATAACCTGCTCAGTGTTTCTCAGTTTGGGTTCCGCCAACACCTCTCTGCTCCAGACCTCATTACAGCCTTGGTCCAAACATGGACAAGAGAGCTAAATTAAGTCGATGAGAATGGGGTGGGGGTAAACTCTCCACTGGCTGGAGTCATACCTAACACAAAAGAAGATGGTTGTGGTTGTTGGAGGCCAATCATCTCAGCCCCAGGACATCACTGCAGGAGTTCCTCAGGGTAGTGTCCTAGGCCCAACCATCTTCAGCTGCTTCATCAATGACCTTCCCTCCATCATAAGGTCAGAAGTGGGGATATTCGCTGATGATTGCATGTGGCAAATAACGTTCGTGCCAGGCATTGACCATCTCCAAAGAGAGAGTCTAATCACCTCCCCCTAACATTCAATGGCATTACCATCATTGAATCCCCCACCATCAACATCCTGGGGGTCACTATTGACCAGAAACTTAACTGGACCAGCCACATAAATACTGTGGCTACAAGAGCAGGTCATAGGCTGGATATGCTGCAACGAGTGGCTCCCCAGACCTTTACCACCTAGAAGGACAAGGGCAGCAGGCGCATGGGAACACCACCACCTCCAAGTTCCACACCATCCTGACTTGGAAATAAAGCACCATTCCTTCATTGCCGCTGGGTCAAAATCCTGGAACTCCCTACCTAATAGCACTGTGGGTGTACCTTCATCTCACGGACTGCAGCGATTCAAGAACGTAGCTCACAACCACCTTCTCAAGGGCAATTAGGGATGGGCAATAAATGCTGCCCTTGCCAGCAACGCCCACATCCTGTGAATGAATTTTAAAAAATTACTTGAGGCTGCACCACTTGTGCATGTGTTGGTCCTTGACCCAACTCAGGATTTGTGTGTATATGTACATTTTCTAATGCAGTCTCCTGCCACGGAGCTTTCCAATCAAGGATATTGATTTACTTCCTAGCTTCAGAACAGTTCCGTTATTGGGGCCTCCATTGACGACAGCATAGTCATCTTCAGATTTTGTTTTATGTACTCAAGTTGGGGTGGGGGGGTGAAACGTTTTCTATGTTGAACGCCCACTGTCGGCATCAATTACTTCCAGGTTTGGTATAACAATCTTGGTTGTTGAGTAAAGCTCCTACTCTGCCCTAACCTGAGAAGAGCTCCCCATACTATACTGTCATTTTCTATTTCCCACACCAGCCAACTTGTGCCTTCACTGAATGAGATTGTTGCAGTTTTGTGCTGTGAACCTATGCCCGCTAGGAGCTGGATTGAGACTGAAAGTCCAGTGCTAAGCCTTTGTGCTACATTGTCCTTGACTTTTTCATTTATTTTAGCAAAGTTTCTGGATGTCGTTCATTCCTATTGCAAGGTGCTATCTATTAGAACAGAGTTCATTGTGAATAAATTCTGATAGAGATAATGGCAAGTTTCATTTTTCCTGTCTCCAAGGTAGTGCAGATCTCTGAATACCGCGCCCAGCTCTACGACTATCTGAAAAACAGAATGATGGCCATTGCTCCCAACTTGACTGTGATGGTTGGAGAACTGGTTGGAGCCAGACTGATAGCACATGCTGGTGAGTTCTTGTATAATTTATATACATTTTAATCTGAGAATCTCTGGGTTTTGCATTGTCTAGTAATTGAGCTCCGCCCCTATATTATGATGCCTACAGTACTGGAAACGCCAGTAAATTCAACGGGAGAGGTAAAAGAAGCCACTTCCTAACACATGGTAACTGAGAGCTGTAAATCCTGCTTCCTGTTGGAAAACGTGTACGAGAACCAAGGGTTTTATGAAAAGAAAGTCCAACAATACTTTAGTGGGTTAGTACATGATCAGTGTGCTACTGAGCTTAAAAAAAAATCCGACAAGGTGTCAGGTTTAAGACCTGTCTGCGTTGTTAGCTGAACTTAGCTGTGGTAGCATTTGGCGCACCACAGGTGGCCTCAGTATTCTCTGGGCTAGGTAGTGGGGGGTGGGTGGAGGGAATGAGCCAGAGTTCCTGTTCTAGATCACCATCCAATGACAATGATACCAGAGTCTGTTTCTTACTCCCAACATTGGACACAAACTGGGACTCGGCAGCAACTGCATTACTGGCTGTTACTAGTACCAGCTGAGTGATCGAAGTCTTCTGGAGCTCGCATTGTTGCTGCACCTTTGGTGTGGTTAATGGAACTATCCAGTACAAATGCCTCCTGTTCAATACCAATCAAAACTTTCGCACTGAACATCGGTACTATTGGCAGTGAGCAGTACAGGAAACCAGTTGCGGATAACAAATGTCTATTGGTACATTGCTGGTGTATGTGAAAGGCATCAACCATCTTCTGCTGCAGGTGGGCTTTCCCAGATTTCAGTAGGCTTTCTTTTGATTATCCTCTGGCTCTCTCCAGATGTATATGTATATTCTCCCTCTCCTTCCATTCTCCCTCTCCTTCCCCAGTAAGGGTGATTGGGTAGTGATCAGGACTGAGAACCCTGGCTGGTTTTTGCAAGCCCAGGGTGACCCGTTGCAGCAAATTAATTATTTATAATGACATTTTAATCACAATCCTTTATCCTTCCCCCTCATATTCCGATTAGTGTGACGTATATGGTCTATTGACTGGTTGCACTCTCCTTTCCATAGGTTCTTTGTTGAATCTAGCAAAACATCCTGCATCCACTGTGCAGATCCTGGGTGCAGAAAAGGCACTGTTCAGAGCATTGAAGACTAGAAGAGACACTCCAAAATATGGTCTTATTTACCATGCATCACTGGTTGGGCAGACCACTCCAAAGAACAAGGGCAAGGTAAGCACTGAAGCCTGTCACTACTGCAAACAAACAGTGTGTTTTTGCTTGCTTGTGAATTTTGTGCTAATTAAGATGAAGGCTTTTGGTGCTGGAAAATGGAACACTTTGCTTTTCAGATCCGGTGTCCGCATCAAACGCTCCCCGGCCAGGTACAGCACGGCTTAGATACAAAGTCAAGCTTCCTCGACACTGTCCCAACCTCAAGAGCGTCCTCTTGTTATTCCAGTGTGACAGTTTTCGCATTTCCCACACAACCTATGCTATAGCTCCTTTGATCTTACACATTTTGTGCCAAATTGGTGCTAAATTAGAACTGATCAGTGCTGTACTGGAATATGATTGGAACATGGTCCTTTTGGCTCAGTCCTAGCCTTTTCTGTCTCAGGATGTGGGAAACGCTGGCAAAGCTAGCATTTATTGCTTGTCACTCGAAGGTGGAGATGGGCCTTTGAAGCACTGCAGTCCTTGTGGAGTTGGGGAATTTCCAGATATTGACCCTATGACTATGAAGGAACAGTGACATGTGCCTAAGTCAGGATGGAATCTCACTTGGAGATAAGAGTTGATATTGGTGCTTTTGTCCTCCTTGGTGGTCGAGGTCCCAAGGGAGGGAGGTGCTGTTGAAGTTTCTTTGAGTTGCTGCAGTGCAGCCTGTAGATCGTACATATTGCAGCCAAAGTGCACCAGTGATTGAGGGGGTGGGTATTGAGCTTGTGAAGCAAGCTGCTTTGCCCTGGATGGTGGTGAGTTTCTTGAGTGGTGTTGTGGCTGCGCTCATCCAGGTGAATGATGAGTATTCCATCATGCTGCTGTTTGAGCGTTGTAGATGGTGGAGAGGCTTTGAGGTAACCGGAAGTGTGCTACTCATTGGCGTATCCAGCTTCTGCCCTGGCTTTGTGGCCATGGTGTTGATTTGGTTAGGCTGGTTAAGCTTCTGGCCAATGACGATGAAGGCCTCCCAGTTGACAGTTTTAAAGTGAAATGGGTTTGAGCAGTCTCAATCCAGTTCCCACAGCACAACTCTGGCAGTCTTATGCAGATGTCATGTAGAAAATGGAAAAGTTGGCATCACCTAGGTCACTAATGTCAGAAGATCCCAGGGAAGCAATTGCCCTCAGTGCCCCTGGAAGAGAGGATCAGCCAGGGTTCGCACACTCAATATCTATATGATGGTAACAAAAGCAAAATACTGCGGATGCTGGAGATCTGAAATAAAAACAGAAAATGCTGGAAATACTCAGACGGTCAGGCAGCATCTGTCGAGAGAGAAACAGAGTTAACGTTTCAGAACTATTCTGACGAAAGGTCATCGACCTGAAAGATTAACACACTCTCTCTCTCTCTCTCTCTCTCTCTCTCTCTCTCTCTCTCCATAGATGCTGCCTGACCTGAGTATTTCCAGCATTTTCTATTTCTATCTATATGATGGTCCTGCAGCAAGGTGCATGTATGTAGATGTCGGGTAAGGAAAGGGTTATGCTTGACTGCAATGGATCTCACAGCCGAAAAACTGCTGACACTTGCTAGGCTCACAGATGAATAATGGGTACTTCCACCAGAGGGGAATGGGGTATGAACTGTAAGTGCCAGCGACTTCAAAATGAGTTGGGGGGGGTGGGTGTGCGGAGGAGGAATTGAAAAGGAAAAAGGACAGGAAAATGGCACGCTTGTTTGTGGGCTAATCTTTGAGGCTTGGGTTGATTCATTGCATGGACTTGCATTTAACCTGTGCTATACTTGACCTGGAAGCGAAATGTGAAATTGGCTGTCAGGAAGGGAGAAAATGTCCCATGTCTCCAGTACTGACAACTAGCAGGTACAGCACAAAAGTTCTACAAAATACTGATCCTGGACTTGCCTCTTCAACAGATCTCCAGGATGTTGGCAGCCAAGTCATCTTTAGCAATCCGGTATGATGCACTGGGTGAAGATACAAATTCAGAAATGGGTGTGGAGAACAGAGCCAAGCTGGAGATCCGGATACGGCATTTAGAAGAAAAAGGGGTAAGTGCACTGCTGAAAAGCTCTCATCAGTGAGGCCCTGGCACGATGGATGTTTGGTCAGAATGTGAAGCACCTGGTCTGAGACTCCTGTGACTGTCTTGAACTTGTGCGAGTGTTGGCCTTTGTCAGTTGTATTGTCACTAAAAACGGTTAATTTGTGTCTCAGTGCTGCTTTGGCTTTTGTCTTGTAGATGAGAAGGATAAGTGGTACAGGAAAGGCTCGAGCAAAATCTGACAAATACCAGCATAAGAGGTATGTGTTCTAAATCAGTGTTTCTCAAACTGGGGTCCGCGGACCCATGACTGTCCGTAGAGACTTTCCAGGGGGTCTGCAGCCGGAGGTAATTAAAAATTAAAAATGATTAAATGATGCATATTCTGTAATTCAAAAGTTGAAAACTAAAAAGTCCCAACACGTCGTAAAGGAAATGAAAGATATAAAGACACAGATTGTAGCCAGGATACAATTGCACAGGAAGTCTTGTGGCACAGAATGAGCATGGCAACACATTATTATAATCGTCACTAACTACCAATTGGGTTGTCCTTTACAGTGGCACTTGCATTCAGTTCTGCGTCAAGCACTGTCTGCTCTGGCTGTTTTCGCAAGATAAACAGGCACATTTTTCTTGCCTAAAAATACTTTGCGCGCAGCTTCAATTTTATAAGCTATGGGTTAAGTTAATTGGGTAGAGATCTGTGACAAAGGAAGGTAACCCTTAACTGGGAATTGCTATGGATCGCCAGAACGAAAGAAGGATAATCAGGTGGAGGGGTGGGGAATTTCAACCCCCTTTCCTACCTTCTCACGGGGCCCAATATTAACCTTTTTAGCAGGCAAGCAGGTCCCTGCATTAAATGTGACTCGGAGATAATTAAAATGACCCATAGTTTATTTTGGTTGTTGGTGCAATGAACCTTCAAAATCTCATTAGCTACATTCTATGGGGAGGGCATTGGAGGGTGATGTGGTGGGGGGGGGGGGGGGGGTGTTGGAGAGTAGAAAGGCAAGTTCTTGCCTGGACTTCCTGTTAGGGTGCTCTTGAGGCCTGACTACCATTTCTCTTTCTGTTGTGATAGATTTGCAAGTAATTTGTGTTTAATTAGCTTCTAGGTATTCACCTTTTTTTGTGGAAATATTGCTATTTTAACCCAGTTCCATGGAAGAAAAGTGTGTGTTTGCTCCCACAATGGCCGAAGCAGTAGAAGGCACCTTCTAGTTTGGCACCAAGCCATCCACACCAGACAGCCCCAGGCAATATCCCTGTCTCTGCTGAGTTAGCTGATCTCTCAGGGCAGGAGTTGGGGAGTTGCAGTTGACCTTGGCACTGTTGTAAAGTGTGTGTGGATTCAGAGTGAGAACAGAATTGAGCTTGGCTGTGATGCCAACACTGCCTGTCTAGGTTCATGCATGATGATTCAGGACTTGGGTGAAGTACTATTGGATTGCCAGTGTTGGAATGTACCCCAGCAATAATTAGCACCTTCAGGAGAAAGACTGCAAGGAGGGAAGGGGAAGGAAAAGAAGTTTTTGTTTTGAATCGTCCTAATTTACATCATTTCTTTTCAGTGAGGTGAAAACGTATGACCCATCTGGGGACTCGACTCTACCTTCTGTCCCAAAGAAGCGGAAAATCGAGGAAGTGGATGATGAGGAAGAGGAAGAGCAAAAAGAAGTTAAGCCCAAAAAAAAGGCCCGATTTTCAGAGCCTCCTGTGACAGGTTAGTCTCCAGGAAGGTTGTAACCGTGCATTTGGATCTTCAACCATGTAAGCACGTTTAGTCTTTTCGGTGGATCCTGTACTGGTGCAAGTAACACTGTCTCTAGTTGTACAGCAGGTCAGGATGCAGGTTGGGATTTCTGACTGCGATGAGGATATCTCATAATAAGCTTGAAACTCTTGACTCCAATGTGGGCTGACATTGATGGTTGTGCAAATCTGCTGTCCTGCATTTTCAAGATTCTCAGTCTCATTCTTGTCTGGATGGCAGGTGGAGGAGATTAGGTTTTCCCACACGGAGGTAGGGTTACTCCTGCTCCTGGCAGCTTGTTCAAGATCAGCTTGGATCAGGCTATCTGAACTTGCCATTTTTTCCTCTGGATCTCTAACCATAAAAGAGCATTTCATCTCTTAACAGGCAATACTTCTGAAACAAATAGTAAATTCACTATGTAATTGTAGTGGGTAGCGATTTTGCCATTTTCCCCCATCTCCTCTGAAAGCACCGACGTGCTGGGTTCAGAGATGCAGGGGTGCTGCCTGTTCTCTGGTACCTTGCGCAAGTGGCCATTCTTCCTGTGCTTCAGCTGCTCACTGCCCTTGCCTGCTATCCTGATACTTGATTTAAGTATAGAATTATAGCTCTTTTTCATTTTAAAACTGAGTTACTCCCTGTTTCAAAGTTTGGAGCTTCCAAGTGATGTGGTTTTGGGTTTTTGATCTTAACTGTGTCAGGCAAGGGGGCAGAGAGTTGCTCCCTACCATACGCACACTCCTGTTACTGACTGGACAAGTTCTACAAACCCATGAAGTAGTCCTGGCCCAGATGCGGTCATACTAAAATACTACTTGTTTTCATAGAAGCAGTAGAAGAGGGTGAGCCATCCACAAAGAAGAAAAAGAAGAAGAAAGAAAAGAAGCAGGAGGTGGTAGTAAAACTGGAAGAGGAGGAGGAGGAACCGTCACCTTCTTTTGTTACAGAAGAGGTAAGAACATGAGAATTGGGATATAGATGTAAGTAGTATTAATGCCATTACTCTCTCTAACCCTGGTCATTCCCCCTGATATACCCCTCATCTCTGTTCCCTTAAGTCAAAGGAACGCAGATTTGAACATCTATAGTGGGCAACTGGTTTCGCCATCCATCATCAGATCTGGCTGGACAACATAAAGCATTATCGGGTCCTGCTCTCCATTGCTAAAACTGCTCACTGTTCAAAGATCATTCTGGAATGCAAAGATAACCCCCAGCTATTCTTCATCACAAACCGTCTTCTGAAGCAACCCACCCGTGACTCCTCCACCCTCTGCTCCAACAAGAAGTGTGAGGAGCTCATGGACTTTTTTTGTCACAAGGATCAAGACCGTCTGTTAAGCTGCCTCTGCTGCTTCTCTCCCTTCCCCTAGCCCACCGGACCAAACTTCCCCTAATGTTCCCTGCTTCCCTGGCCCTGAACTCACATCTTTCTCTAGATTCTATCCCATCTCCTGCCTTGCTCTCTCTGAGCTCATTGTCTGAAACTCACCTCCTGCTCCCTCAACTCTATTCTGACCAAACTGTTGACCACCCAACTTCCTTTCCTGGGCCCCAAGTTAGCTGATATTGTTAACGGTTCCCTCTCCTCGGGTACTGTCCCCCTCCCCTTCAAATCTGCTGTCATCACCCATCTCTTTTTTTTAAAAACCCACCCATGACTCCTCTGTCCTTGCAAACTACCGCCCCAGCTCCAACCTCCCTTTCCTCTCAAGTCCTTGAACGTGTTGTCGCCTCACAAATCTGTGC
The DNA here is from genome assembly GCA_030390025.1 of Squalus acanthias. NCBI lineage: Eukaryota > Metazoa > Chordata > Chondrichthyes > Squaliformes > Squalidae > Squalus > Squalus acanthias. Next base: position 112,805,277 of record CM059427.1, on the reverse strand, counting down.
CCATCTTTCCTGCAACTCCATGTTTGAATCCCTCCGACCCCTGCCACAGTACTGAAACAGCCCTTATCAAAGTCACAAATTGTGCCTGTGACCATGGTAAACTATCCCTCCTCATCCGTCTCGCCCTATATGCAGCCTTTGACACCGTTGACCACACCATCCTCCTCCAACACCCCTCCTCTGTCGTCCAGCTAGGCGGAACTGCCCTTGCCTGGTTCCATTCTTACCTATCAAATTGTAGCCAGTGAATCACCTGCAATGGCTTCACTTCCCACTCTGGCACAATTACCTCTGGTGTCCCCCAAGGGTTTATCCTTAGCCCCTTTTTATTTCTCATCTACATGCTGTCCTTCAGGGATATCATCTGAAAGCACAACATCAGGTTCCACATGTGCACTGACAACACTCAGCTCTATCTCACCATCACCTCTCTGCACCACTCCACTGACTCTGATTTGTCACACTGCTTGACATCCAATGTTGGATGAGCACAAATTTCCTCCAACTAAATATTAGGAAGACTGAAACCATTGTCATTGGTTCCCACCACAAACTCCACCGTTTCCATCCCAGGCAACTGTCTGAAGCTGAACCAGACCGTTCGCAATCTTGGTGTTGTGTTTGACCCGAGTTGAGCTTCCAACCACATATCCGCTCCATCACCAAGACTGCCTCCTTCCACCTCTGTAACATCGCCTGACTCCGTCCGACCTTGCCTCAGCTCATCTGCTGAAACCCACATCCATGCCTTTATTACTTCTAGACTTGACTATTCCAATGCTGTCCTGGCTGGCCTCCCATCTTCCACCCTGCATAAACTTGTGCTCATCTAAAACTCTGCTGCCCATATCTTAACTCGCTCCATGTCTCATTCACCCATCACCCCTGTACTTGCTGACTTACACTGGCTCCCGGTCTGACAATGCCTCAATTTTAAAATCCCCATCCTTGTTTTCAAATCCTTCCATGGCATCGCCCCTCCCTATCTCTGTATACTTCTCCAGCCCTTCAGTACTGCACTGAAGTGTCCGCCTGGATTTTGTGCTCAAGTCCCAGAGTGGGGCTCGAACCCACAAACTTCTGACTCAAAGGTAAGAGTGTGAGCAGTGAACTTGCTGACTCTATGATTGTGCAAACATAGGTGCAATTATCCTTAAAGTTATCAAGGAGCTGCTTGCATTTTCAATAATCAGAAAATATTAGAAATATATAAAAAGGTTAAATGAACAACTGAAAGAGAAAGATGAATCTCAACTAAAGCTGCCTCTCTTTACTGATGTCAAGCCGATCTGTTGTGTACTTCCAGGCCTTTGATTTTATTTCAGATTTCCTCAGTTCTGTACTACTTTCATTCTTTTGTTCAGTCCTTTCATTCACTACTGTTTCTGTTAGTGAATTCTCATCCTCCCGTGGCCTCACCCCTCCCTATCTCTGTAGTCTTCTCCAGCCCTACAACCCTCAGATATCTGCGCTCCTCCAGTTCTGGTCTCTTGAACATCCCCGATTTTAATCACTCCACCATTAGCGGCTGTGCTTTCAGCTGCCTGGGCCCTAAGCTCTGGGATTCCCTTCCTAAACCTCTCCAACTCTCTCCTTTAAGATGCTCCTTAAAACCAACCTCTTTGACCAAGCTTTTGGTCACCTGTCCTGATATCTCCTCCTGTGGCTTGATGTCAAAAATGTTTTAATTGTTAATGCTCTTGTTAAGTGCCTTGGGGTGTTTTGCTACATTAAAGGCACTATATAAATGGTGGTTGTTGTAGTGGGTAACTTGGTGTTGTTATCACAAACACATCAGTATCACTAATGTTTAAAAAAAAAAACCTGGAGAAATCTATTTCTGCAGCTCCCTTGTATTCCCCCATTGGGGCAGTCGGTATGGAATAGATGTGATGTGTTGGGTTGATGTCAGTGCATATATCCACTCCATTAAATGAAAATTTGCTTTTGCTGGACTGGCCACTCGGTGGTGAGCAGGGGCGCAGTGTGATTTCCTTTGCCCTCCTGGGGCTGCACTGCATGAACAGGCCACTTGCAGAATCTCTACTAAAAATTACAGCACAGGAGGGACCATTTGGTCCAACTCCCTGAAAATTTAGTCCCATTCCCCTGCCCTTTCTCCTTTTCCATTTTTCTTTCAAGTGTTTATCCATTTCTTTTTCACAAGCTACTGTGGATTCTGCTTCCACTGTTTCTGGGAGCGTATTCCTTGTGCTTTTAACTCTGCTCGAAAAAAAGGCTGTTTTAGTGATAGTTTTACCTTCTCAGTATCAATTTATCATACAGTGGAAATGTTTTTTCTGCTGTTTGCATTGCTAAAACACTTAATTTTGAACAGCTCATTAAATCTCCTTAACCTTCTTTGTTATAAGGAAAAGACCCCCAGTTTCTCATCTCATAACTAAAGCCTCTCATCCCTAATATTTTAGTGAGTCTTGGGCACCGTCTCCACGGCCTTGACGTCTTTCCTAAAGCAAGGTGCCCAAAACTGAACCCGCTGTTCTAATTGCAGACTAACCAATGATTTATCTAGGTTTAGCATTAACTCGTTGCTTTTGTACTTTGTACCCATTTATAAAACCTAAACTCCCATATCTTTTTACAACTTAGTTTTCTATATATGTATCTCTGTCCTCTTTTTTAAATTCCCATTTAGTGTATATTTCCTCGCATTTCTCCACATTAAATTTCATCTGACATCTGTCCAGTCAACTATGCCCTCTTAAATCTGCTTACCGCCCTCTCCACAGTTAACCACTCTTTTTGTGTTGCGTGCAAATTTTGATAATCATGTATATTGGGAGTGGTGATCCCGACACTGACCCAGGAGGACTCTGCTGTTTGCATCCTTCCAGTCGAAAGACATCCATTAACCAGTACTCTATTTTCTGCCCTATAACCCACTTCCTATCAATGCTACCACACACCCGCTGTAATTTTATCCACAAGCCCCTTATGAGGCGCCTTATCAAATGCCTTTTGCGTATCATTACCTTTTTCAATTCACTGTTAGTGCACCAAAGAAATTTATTACATTTGTCAGATATGACTTGTCTTTTATAAATCCACACTGGCTATCCTTAATTAACCTTTGTCTTTCTAATTTTATCCTGTTGTTATGGCCTCCAGAAGTTTATCCCCTTGCATACTTGAAGAGGAGTTACATAAGCTTACTTATGATCATCTGTTCTTGGCCAGACCGTCCTTTAGCTCCCACAGTGACTCCATTGGTAAACCAGTGAGACTCAAACATCCCAGGCTGAATCCATACTCGGTGCTAAGTTACCTGATCTCAGCCAGGGCTGCAGTTGGTGATGCTATAATTCGCCTCTGTGTTACTGAATTGGGGAAGAGGCAAAATCGGCCATGGGTCCCTCCTGCTTCTGATCCCTGTTTGGTGACCCTTGCTAGAAAGTGCATGCGTATGGACATGCAGTGAGAATAGGACTTGTGTGCGATGTACCCAAATACGTGCTGACACAAACTGTCCGGGGTGACTTGTGAAGAGTAATGACTTGGGTGTGGAACCGTTCTACAAGTGGGGTTAACATCTTGAAGAGGAGAGCTGGGGCATTTTGCCCTTCTCTTTCACAGGGTTCCTGCTGTATGTTGCAAACATATGGGAACCTCTGTCTTGGATGTTTGGCTTCCTCCCTTGTGGAGGGAACATGATGATAGAGGTGTAATAATTAACATTTTTGATTTCCTTTTCTTTTCACAGACCCCAGAGAAAAAGAAGAAAAAGAAAAAGAAGAAAATTAAAGACGAGTGAAGTGCATCCAGTCATGAGAGACTATGTTTTTGCTGTTTGAAGCTCTACTGAGCCCTGACTGAAAGTGTTCATTTTTTTAAAAACAAGGAAAATGTTTTTATAATGCAGGACATTTGCATTGTGACTGCAGTTATCAGAAATGTTCTATTGAACAAGTCCTTGCTATTGTATTTTTCTGTAAAAATTGTTCACCTTGTAAGTGAGAAATGCATCCTAGTTTTTTTAAGGGTTTCCTTTGTTGATGCCTGTCCCCCTTGTCAAATATAAACTGTAACCCAAAAACACCTGGCCATTCAGTGTCTGCTTCAGTAACATTCACACTCAGATTTTTATCAAATACATTTCCTTTGTGCAGATAGAATACATGGGTGATGGGACAGAAATCCTGTTTTAAAAATTGGAGTTCATTTTTTAAAAATGGGTATTAGTAAAAGTGACCATGAAGCTGTCAGATTGTCTTAAAAACCCAACTGGTTCACTGATGTCCTTTCTGGAAGGAAACCTGCCATCCTTACCAATGTTGCCCGTAAGCTGCACTCCCCTGCGCCGCCTGCCTCCCCCCAGCCCATTCAAACTTTTGTGCATGCGCGGTATCTACAATGTAAAAGCCGGTGACCAGCCTGCAGATGACTGCGCAGCTTAACTGGAACATTGGTCCTTACCCAGTCTGGCCTGTATGTGACTCTAGACCCACACTGTGGTGGGCTTTTAACTGCGCACTGAAGTGGACTAGCAAGCACTCGGTAACCACCAGCTTCTCAGAGCAACTAGGGATGGACAATAAATGCTGGCCTTGCCAGCGACGCTCAAATCCTGAGAATGAATTTTTTTTTAAATAGGCCCAGAAGGTCCCAGGTTCAGCAGAGGTCGTTTGCTTCATCCTCCTCAGCTGCACTTCATGTTGCGTGTGTGAACCAGATTGCTTATACATCAGTTTACTTGTTCACGGGGAATCCTAGAACCATGATGGCTCTGATGGTAAAGTAGTCAATAACAGCCATGGTGTTATGCTGAGTTAGCTCATCTTGGCCAGGGTGGGAATTGGGGCATTGTACTTGGCTAGAAATGGGAAAGAATTTGGCAGTCTTTGGTCCTAGTCACTAGAGTGATTCCTGCAAGGAAGTGGCATGTGTGGACAGAATCAGTGTTCTAGTGCACGTGAAGGTTGTCCACTTGGACAAGATATCAGAGAGCTGCTGGTGACCATTGGAATGTACTCCACTTGCTTTCAGAAGACAGGAGAAAATTGGCAAAACACAGCATAACATTGGGGTACAGTACTGGTGGGTACAAGTCTGTCACTAACACTGGTACAGTACTCCTGGGTACAGGTCTTTCACTAACACGGGTATAATACTGGTGGGTACAGGTCTGTCAGTAACACTGGTACAGTACTGGTTGTAATAGCCACCTGGTGGACTATTAATATATATAATTAAGCCATGTGCAGTACAGTTCTTATCAGAAGCCATGTTGTGCTGTAGTGTGTATGCTGTGACTCAAGATATCTGAGTTGGTGATGAGGATGTGATTGAGGATTCCCCAGCTGAAATTTTTGTTGGAGGATAATCCTGCCAACCGTTAGAGGGACTGTTAGAGGTTCTTCATTTTGCAGAAAAACTTACAAATCCAACTGGCGACGTTGCCTGAGTCCAGATGGCCGCGCCTATGGGAATAATAGGGCGCTTGGGTGAGTTTCATCGCGACCAAGACACTTTTGGAGTGTATGTGGAGCGGCTAGAAATGTTTTTCACTGCGAATAGTATCATCGAAGTCCCTGATGTAAACCGTAATGGGGCAGTTTTAGAAATGAAACAGGCTTTTTTTTGACTGAAGCAAGCCCCAAGGTGTATGAAACTCTGAAAAATTTGCTTGTTCCCGCCAAGCCAAAGGACATGCCACTGAAGGAGATCCTAACCAAGTTCGAACAGCACTACAGTCCTGAGCCCCCTGGAAATTGGAACACATGATCAATTAAATGATGGTATCAGGGAGTACATTGTAACTTTAAAAAAGCTATCCATTCACTCTCATTTTGGCAACTTTCAGGACCGAGCTTTGCGTGTTGAAAAATGAACGTATCGGAAGTAAATTGTTGACAACCCCAACTTGACTTTTGACTTGGCTTGTCAGACAGCTATGTCGATGGATATGGCCGACCGATACTCCTGAGAGTTCCGCGCCATTTCCAGTCGTCGGACAACCGAGGTGAATCGGCTGCAGGCTAAAAGTAAAAGGCAGTTCGGCCCCAAGGCTTCAGCAACTGGCCATGGTAACAGTGCATTGAAGCCATGCTATCGGTGCCTGGGACAACATTTCGCTCAAAGCTGTCCTTATGTGAAGGCTGAGTGTTTCTACTGCAGGGAAACTGGGCATCTTGCGAAGGCATGCCAACAGAAGAGTAAACCGACTGGCAATGCCAGAAGTAGAAATCGGCAGACACCACATACAGTTGAAGAGAAGCAGCAGGACGAGGAGTTTCTGGAGATTCACGTCATCAGGAGCACGAAGGTACCTAACAGTGATTCGCGAGGTATCGTCATCCAAGTAGATGTCGTAGGAACCAGGATACCCATGGAAATCGACACTGGTGCATCCATGAGCGTAGTACCGGAATCACTATATCGCAACAAGTTGCGTGATTATCGACTAGAGAAATTGAAGGTAGAGCTGCAAGGTTACTCAGGAGAGCAAATCCCTGTAGTTGGAAGTGTCACCATACCAGTGAAATATAAGGCTCAGTGTCAGAGCTTGCCTCTCATAGTAGTGGCAGGAGACAAGCCTGCCTTGATAGGTAGAAATTGATTGGGATCACTGAAGATGGATTGGAATGAGATTGTTGGTGTGGAAGCGAAATTTGCATCGAAAGATCATTTCATCAAGCAGTATCTGAAGGTGTTCAGTGAAACGGGCAGACCGATCCAAGACTTCAAGGCGAGTGTCAGTGCAGAAGGACGCAAGACCAGTTTACTGCAAGCCACGTCCCGTACCATACGCACTCGAGAAAATTGAGCAAGAACTCAAAAGACTAGAAACTGAGAACATTATCTCTATGGTAAATCTGAGTAATTGGGCTACATCCATTGTTGTACCTAAGTCAGATGGTAAGGTAAGGTTGTGTGGTGATTATAAGGTAACCGTAAACCAGGTTCGAGAGCGTAATCTACCCAATACGTTGCCAAATGTGGAAGATTTGTTCACAATGCTGACAGATGGCCAGATCTTTTTGAAGTTAGATCTAACAAACGCCTACCTACAACTTGAGTTAGATGAAGAGTCCAAGTCATGCTTGACTAAATACTCACCGAGGCCTATATCAGTTCAATAGGCTACCATTTGGAGTGTCTTCTGCACTTGACATATTCCAAGGGGTGATGAACCAAATTTTGCAAGGGATTGAAGGGGTAGTGTGTTATTTGGATGGCATACTCATTTCAGCACCAAACAGGCAAATCCATGATGAGGTGTTGAATGAAGTGCTCAAATGGCTAGAGAAGCACACAGTACGAGTGACAGCTCATGAGTGTGAGTTGTTTCAAAACTCAGTGGAGTACTTAGGGCACAGTAGACAAAGATGGTTTACATCCAACCAAGGGAAAGCTGGGTGCAATCAGAAATGCACTCACTCCCAAGAATGTCTCTGAACTTCAATCATTTTTGGGTCTTTTGAATTATTACAGGAAGTTCCTCCAAACTTGCCTACATTGTTACATCCACTGAATGAGCTGTTGAGAAAACAGGTCCCTTGGAAATAGTCAAAAGAATGCGACACAGCATTCAAAGAGTGTAAAAGCCAGTTCACTATGATGTATCTAAGGAGATCAAGCTAGTGTGTGACACCTTTCCGTATGGAGTTGGGGCAGTGAGCTCTCATGTACTGGATAGTGGGGAGGAGAGACCAATTGCTTTTGCCTCACACACTCTCAGTGCCAATGAGCGGAATTATGCGCAGATCGAAAGGGAAGCTTTGTCATTGATTTTTAGGGTCACGAAGTTTCACAAATACTTGTTTGGTCGTATGTTTACCATAGTTACTGACCATAAGCCCCTGACAGCAATCCTCCATCCAAAGTCCCCAGTTCCAACCTTAGCTGCAGCCCGAATGCAGAGAAGGGCTTTGATTTTGTCAGCATATATGTATGACATTGAGTACAGATGAGCAGCTGATCACAATAATGCTGATGCTATGTCCAGCTTGCCATCCCCATCACAAGTTACACCCAATAAGGAAGAAGTGTTCTATTTCTCATACATTGACGAGCTGCCAGTCACAGCTGAAGAGATTGGTAGGGCAACCTAATGTGACCCAATTATGTCAAAGGTGTATGATTACATAGCAAATGGATGGATGGCCAAGCCAGATATCAGAGGAAGATATCCATCCATACTTGGTTCGTAGGAATGAATTGTCAGTGGATAAAGATTGTATCATGTGGGGAGCAAGAGTGGTTATCCCAAATAGGTTCAGGTCTAAATTGCACCTGTGAATGTGCTTGACCAAGAGCTTTGCATGCAGTTACTTATGGTTCAGATAAAGAGATAGAGTACATAGTCAGTCAGTATACAACATGTTAAGCAGTGAGCAAGAAACCACTATCAGTACCATTATAGCCATGGAAATGGCCTCCCAGAATGTGGCAAAGTTTACATGTAGATTTTGTTGAGCTAGAAGGATAGCAATTGTTCATAGTGATAGTCACTCGAAGTGGGTAGAGGTGTTTCCGATGCGGATAATAACAAGCAAAACACTAGACAATTTGCGAAGATTGTTTTCTTCATACGGCCTCCCAGAAGAAATTGTGTCTGATGGGCCATCATTTTGTTCAGAAGAGTTCTCACAGTTCATGAGCAGAAACAGTGTGGAACATACCAAAGTTCCACCGTACCACCCTGCTTCAAATGGTACAGCAGAGCGCACAATACAAATTGTCAAATGTGCCATCATCAAGCAAATGTTGGATCTAAATCCAAAGAAACATCAGTTGTCGTTGGACCACAAACTGGCAAATTTTCTGATTACCTATCGGAATACTCCTCATACCACTACTGGTAGAAAACCAGCAGAATTGTTTCTCAAACGACAGCCACGAACCAGGTTCTCGTTGTTAAAGCCAAACTTGGCACAGTCTGTAGAAGAGAAACAATTAAGGCAGAAAGAGAGTCATGATCAAGGTAGAGTTAGAGAGAGAAGTGTGAAGTTGAACTAGAAGGTTAGAGTGAAGAACCATCACCATAAATGGTTAACGTGGTTACCAGGAAGAGTAGCGAAGATGTGTGGCCCTCGCACATATTTGGTCAGGATGTTTGATCATGGAAAGGTTAGGTTTGTTCACATTGATCATATCTTGCCTACAGATGTGGAAGGAGTTGAAAGCTGGGATGATTCAGCTTATTCTGATGAGTCAGGTAGTCTTGTTACAAGTAGAGTACCAGTAGCAAATCCTACATCAGACGCACCAGAAACAAGTCCAAGTCAAAGTCAGAATTTAAGTCTGAGCCCGTGTCAGCCAGACAAACAGTCTGAAAGTGTAGAGAGTCCAAATGTAGATCAAGGTCAGCCCTTGGAGAAAAATTATTTGCAAGCTCAGCCTAGAATGAGTCAAAGTCCTACAACAAGATCTGAAAGTTCTGTTCAAGAAAGAAGGTATCCTCTTCAAAACAGAAAACCAGTGGTAAAGTTTAATCTGTAAATATGGAAAATAAGTTTGTGTTACAGAATTCTATAGTAGAATTTGGAAACATAAAATGGGTTCCATTTGAGAAAGGTATACCAAGAGTGGTGTATACCATGCAAGCCATGTACAATGATTATTTGCTATGATTAACTTCTTCAATAAGGAGGGAGAAGTGTAATAGAGCCACCTGGTGGACTACTGATATATATAATAAAGCCATGTGCAGTGCAGTACAGTTCTTACTGGAAGCCATGTTGTGCTGTTATATATATATATATATGCTATGTCTCAAGATATCACACTGGTGGGCACAGGTCTGTCACTGAATAGCACTTGACTGGCAGCAAAGTGAGCTGATGAGGTAAGTGCATTGCACAGCATCTGATTACGATCGATTTAGTGCGATATTCCCTTCAGCACATTGGTATGTAGGCACTGACTAAGTGATGACAACACTAAATGATAGTGGGAGAAAACCAAGTATCACGTCACACCAGTATCTTCCAAATATTGAGTTTTTATGTGTGAGCTGGACCAGGAGCATAACAGGACTTCAGATGAGAAGACTGCAGAATGGGAATTTTTTGGCAGTGAGACTATCCCGGATGACTTAGGAAATGTCTATGTCTTGAGTTACTCCGACTCAGTTGTTGAGTTGGAGACACTCCAACACATAGGAGAAGGGGAGGAGTATCTGGTTAGTTTACTCCGGAACACAGTCATGCCATATGGACAGGTACAGGAAGAGGAATGTGTGACTTGACAGCAGGGTAAAAGGAACTGCAGAATCTAGTCCTCTGCAACAGGTACAACATACTTGCTACCTGAGAGGATAAGGAGAAAGGCTGCATGAAGCAGGAGGCAGTTCAAGCAGGGGGGAGAGGATAGATTGCATCCTCTGCAGTTACGTTTGAGTCCCAAAGGGTGTATTGTCTACCAGGTACTAGGGTAAGGAATATCTCAAAATGGCTGGAAAGGGAGGGTGAAGAACCAGTTATCCATGTTGGGACCAACGACCTAGGAAAGAAAAAGACTTTGACGGTAGCAATCTCAGGATTAGGTGTCCATGTACATAGATTGTTAAAATGTCATGGACAGGTACAGAAAGTAATTAAGGCTAATGGAATGCTGGCCTTTATATCTAGAGAACTAGAATACCAGGGGGTAGAAGTTATGCTCTAGTTCAGTGGTTCTCAAACGGGTCCATAGAGACTTTCCAGGGGTCCACTAAAAAAACCCGAATCTGTGATGGAGAGCGTGCCAGTGCAGAGCAGCAGGGCACTGCTGAACGCGGCGCCGAATGCTTACCATTGGCAGTGGCAGCAGCGGCTGTATGCTGCAGGAAAAAGAGGAGGTAGGAAAAAGGAATGCGGGTAGAGCTGGCAGCAGCTCCAGGCGGCAGTAGCATCTGTGCTGCCCACGCCAGTTTGCAGCGGCCGGCTGTAGTTGAACAGCTGGGAGCCCGACAGGTTTCTGAGGGCTTTGGGAAGGAGCTGGCAGTGGTGGCCCAGGGATAGAGTGAAAAACATGTCGCTGAAGAAACTCAAAGCCACCAGCAGGTTGGGGAGGCAGGCGAAAGCCGCCATCATTTTGTGATAAAGGTCGAAGCTTCCGATTTGGGGGATGATGATGTCAAACTCCATGCCTCGCGCGAGTTCTTCCCTTTCTGACTCCAACCCAAGTTTCTGTGGAAAATATTTATGCGCAAAGTCACTGCTGCAGCGTTTGCTATCAAAGCAAGGAGGACAGCACATCTAAGTCTGAGCCCAACCTTACCCAACAAAATTAAATCAAAGCAGTAAAATCAGGTCACACCTCCAGACTGCATTCTGTTTACCAAGGGAGAAGAGTAGACTCATCTATTTCACCTTCAGAACCATTTCCATTTCAAGAAATGGATGGTGACACAGGAGGATAATTGAAGTCAGATGAATAGGTATGAATAGAAACCTGCTGCAATATGTAATTTGAGACAGTAAGATAATAAATGGGACCAAATACTGTGGGAAAGAAAAGACTGCGGGCCAGCAGTGGTCACAATGCCACCGCCAGCAACAGGAGTTGGAGTGGGAAGAGCGCAGGGCCAGCTGTTCAGAGAGGAACTAACCGTCTGTAAACAAAGATCCCGTCCCAACTACCAGACGGCTGCAGCAATGCCGGGATACGGTCAAAAAGCACAGGCCCTGTAAGTCGGACATACTTTACATTAGATCTGTCCACAGTCAAGGATTAGCCAAGGAGCAAATCTGACATAATAATCTGGGCAGCACTTGAATATGCTGAATAACCAATGCATTTGTAATTTTTAAAAATCAATGCTTTAAAATCACTATAATTTTATACATAAATACTTGAGGGATTCCCGTTTTGTAAATATCACCATAGCTATATTGCAATTCATTGCCAGAAGATCCTGGTACAGTATCAATACAAGGGGGCAATAATAATTTAGATGGTGGGGGTGGGGGGGGGGGGGGGGTGTTCTATGATTACTAATCCATTTGAAAAAGAGTCTTTCAACCAAAAAAGTTTGAGAACCACTGCTCTAGTTAGACTGCACCTGGAGTACTGTGTTCAGTTCTGGGCACCACACCTAAGGATATATTGGCCTTGGAGGGAGTGCAGCGCAGGTTTACCAGAATGATACCCGGACTTCAAGGGTTAAATTACGAGGAGAGATTACACAAACTAGGGTTGTATTCCCTGACATTTAGAAGGTTAAGGGGTGAATTGATCGAAGTTTTCAAGATATGAAGGGGAACAGATAGGGTAGATAGAGAGAAACTAGTTCAGCTGGTTGGGGAGTCTAGGACTAGAGGGCATAGTCTAAAAGTTTCAGAAGTTAGGAAGCACTTCTACACGCAATGGGTGGTAGAAGTTTGGAACTCTCTTCCGCAAACGGCAGTTGATGCGAGATCAATTGTTAATTTTAAATCTGAGATTGACAGATTTTTGTTAACCAAAGGCATTAAGGGATGTGGGCCAAAGCAGTTAGGTCACAGATCAGCCATGATCTCATTGAAGCTAAATGGCCTCCTCCCGTTCCTCTGTTCCTATTATTACCCGTGCCACGTGTTAATTGGCAGAGCGACAAACTGATCAGGAAAGTGAATGCGTGGCCGAAACTGGTGTGGGAAGAGAGGGACCCAGCTGAAAGATTAAATAGGGCTTTAGAAAGGGCTTTAAACCAATAAATGGGGTGGAGTCTTCCGCTAGAAATTATGGTAAAACTGATAAAGGTGAAAAAAGGGATGAAAGCAAAGGTCAGAGTGCAAAAACATTAATCCAAGTTCAGATCACAGAATCTTGCAGCACAGAAGGAGGCCATTCGGTCCATCTTGCCTGTGCTGGCTCTTTGAAAGAGCTATCCAAATTATCCCACTCCCCTGCTTTTTTGTCCATAGCCCTGCATATAATTTCTTTTTTTCATTCATAGGATGTGGGCTTCGCTGGCAAGGCCAGCATTTATTGCCCATTCCTAATTGCCCTCGAGAAGGTGATGGTGAGCCGCCTTCTTGAACCGCTGCAGTCCGTGCGGTGAAGTTACTCCCATAGTGCTATTAGGGTGGGAATTCCAGGATTTTGACCCAGCGACGATGAAGGAACGGAGATATATTTCCAAGTTAGGATGGGGTGTAACTTGGAGGGGAATTTGGAGGTGATCGTGTTCCAATGCGCCTTTTTTAAAAATTCATTTTCATGGGATGTGGGCGTCGCTGGCACGGCCAGCATTTATTGCCCATCCCTAATTGCCCTCAAGAAGGTGGTGGTGAGCCGCCTTCTTGAACCACTGCAGTCCGTGTGGTGAAGGTACTCCCACAGTGCTGTTAGGGAGGGAGTTCCAGGATTTTGACCCAGTGACGGTGAAGGATCGGCGATATACTTCTAAGTCAGGATGGTGTGTGATTTGGTGGGGAACTTGCAGGTGGTGGTGTTCCCATGCGCCTGCTGCCCTTGTCCTTCTAGGTGGAAGAGGTCACGGGTTTGGGAGGTGCTGCCGAAGAAGCCTTGGCGAGTTGCTTGCAGTGCATCTTGTAGATGGTACACACCACAGCCACGGTACGCCGGTGGTGGAGGGAGTGAATGTTTAAGGTGGTGAATGGCGTGCCAATCAAGCGGGCTGCTTTGTCCTGGATGGTGTCGAGCTTCTTGAGTGTTGTTGGAGCTGCACTCATCCAGGCAAGTGGAGAGTATTCCATCACACTCCTTACTTGTGCCTTGTAGATGCTGGAAAGGCTTTGGGGAGTCAGGAGGTGAGACACTCGCCGCGAATACCTAGCCTCTGACCTGCTCTTGTTGCCACAGTATTTATGTGGCTGGTCCAGTTAAGTTTCTGGTCAATGGTGACCCCCAGGATGTTGATGGTGGGGGATTCGGCGATGGTAATGCTGTTGAATGTCAAGGGGAGAAGGTTAGACTCCCGTTTGTTGGAGATAGTCATTGCCTGGCACTTCTGTGGCGCGAATGTAACTTGCCACTTATCAGCCCAAGCCTGAATGTCGTCCAGGTTTTGCTGCATGTAGGCATAGACTGCTTCATTATCTGAGGAGTTGCGAATGGAACTGAACACTATGCAATCATCAGCAAACATCCCCACTGCTGACCTTATGATGGAGGGAAGATCATTGTTGAAGCTGGTTGGGCCTAGGACACTCCCCTGAGGAACTCCTGCAGCTGAGATGATTGACCTCCAACAACCACAACCATCTTCCTTTGTGCTAGGTATGACTCCAGCCAGTGGAGTGTTTTCCCCCTGATTCCCATTTTACTTGGGCTCCTTGATGCCACACTCAGTCAAATGCTGCCATGATGTCAAGGGCAGTCATTCTCACCTCACCAATTCAGCTCTTTTGTCCATGTTTGGACCAAGGCTGTAATGAGGTCTGAAACCGAGTGGTCCTGGCGGAACCCAAACTGAGCATCGGTGAGAAGGTGCCGCTTGATAGTCACTGTCGATGACACCTTCCATCACTTTGCTGCTGATTGAGAGTAGACTGATGGGGCGGTAATTGGCCGGATTCGATTTGTCCTGCTTTTTGTGGACAGGACATACCTGGGCAGTTTTCCACATTGTAGGGTAGATGCCAGTGTTATAGCTGTAGTACTGCTTAGCTAGAGGTGTGGCTAGTTCTGGAGCACAAGTCTTCAGCACAACAACTGGGATGTTGTTGGGGCCCATAGCCTTTGCTGTATCCAGTGCGCTCAGCCATTTCTTGATATCACGTGGAGTGAATCGAATTGGCTTCTGTGATGGTGGGGACCTCAGGAGGAGGCCGATATGGATCATCCACTCGGCACTTCTGGCTGAAAATGCTTCAGCCTTGTCTTTTGAACTCACATGCTGGGCTCCGCCATTATTGTGGATGGGGATATTCATGGAGCCTCGTCCCCCTGTTAGTTGTCCACCACCATTCACGACTGGATGTGGCAGGACTGCAGAGCTTTGATCTGATCCGTTGATTGTAGGATCGCTTAGCCCTGTCTATAGCATGCTGCTTCTGCTGTTTGGCATGTATGTAGTCCTGTGTTGCAGCTTTCCCAGGTTGGCACCTCATTTTTAGGTATGCCTGGTGCTGCTCCTGTGCACTCTTCATTGAACCAGGGTTGGTCCCCTGGCTTGATGGTAATGGTAGAGTGAGGGATATGCCAGGCCATGAGGTTACAGATTGTGGTGGAATACAATTCTGCTGCTGATGGCCCACAGCGCCTCATGGATGCCCAGTTTTGAGCTGCTAGATCTGTTCTGAATCTATCCCATTTAGCACGGTGGTAGTGCCACACAACACGATGGAGGGTGTCCTCAGTGTGAAGACGGGACTTCGTCTCCACAAGGATTGTGCGGTGGTCACTGCTACCATGATACAGATGCATCTGCGACAGGTAGATTGGTGAGGACAAGGTCAAGTAGGTTTTTCCCCTCATGTTGGTTCTCTTACCACTTGTCGCAGGCCCAGACTGGCAGCTGTGTCCTTCAGGACTTGGCCAGCAGTGGTGCTACCGAGCCACTTTTGGTGATGGACATTGAAGTCCAGAATACATTCTGTGCCCTTGCTACCCACAGTGCTTCTTCAACATGGAGGAGTACTGATTCATCAGCTGAGGGAGGGCGGTAGGTGGTAATCAGCAGGAGGATTCCTTGCCCATGTTTGACCTGATGCCATGAGACTGTATGGGGTCCAGAGTCAATGTTGAGGACTCCCAGGGCCACCCCCTCCCGACTGTATACCACTATGCTGCCACCTCAGGACATACCCAGGGATAGTGATGGAGGAGTCTGGGACATTGGATGAAAGGTATGATTCTGTGAGTATGACTATGTCAGGTTGTTGCTTGATTAGTCTGTGAGACAGCTCTCTCAATTGTTGCACATATCTCCAGATGTTAGTGAGGAGGACTTTGCAGGGATGGACTGGGCTGAGTGTGCCTAGTGTGTATTTATTTAATTAACTAAATTTAAATTCCCCAGCTGGGATTTGAACTCATCTTCCATGGAATCATTAGGTCCAGGCCTCTGGATTACTAGTCCAGTAACATAACCACTATGCTACCGTACACAAGAGGTACAGAGGTTTACCTGGATGATACCAGGGATGAGGAACTTCAGTTATGTGGAGAGATTGGAGAAGCAAGGATTGTTTTCCTTAGAGCAGGGAAGGTTATGGGGAGACCTAATAGAATTATTCAAAATTATGAGGGGTTTTGATAGAGCAAGTAGGGAGAAACTGTTTCCTCTGGCAAGTGGGTTGGTAACCAGAGGTCATAGATTTAAAATAATTGGCTAAAGAACTAGAGGGAAATGAGGAGAATGTTTTACACACAGAGTGTTGTTAAGATCTGGAACACACTACTTGAAAGGTGGTAGAATCAGATTCTAGAGGAACTTTCAAAAGGCAATTGGACATGTACTTGAAGACAACTAATTTGCAAGGTTATTGGGAAAAGGCTGGGGTGTGGAATTAAATTGGAAAGCTCCTTCAAAGAGTCAACACAAGCATAACAGGCCGAATGGCCTCCTTTTGTGCTGTAAGATTCTATGATTCTATGTGTACAAAAGCAAGGATGTTATGCGAAGCCTTTATAAATCACTGGTTAGGCCTCAGCTGGAGTATTGTGTCCAATTCTGGGTACCACACTTGGCCTTGGAGAGGGTGCAGAGGAGATTTACTAGAATGGTACCAGGGATGAGGGACTTCAGTTATGTGGAGAGACGGGAGAAGCTGGGGTTGTTCTCCTTAAAGCAGAGAAGGTTAAGGGGAGATTTAATTGAGGTGTTCAAAATTATGAAGGGTTTTGATAGAATAAATAAGGAGAAACTGTTCCCACTGGCAGGAGGGTCGGTAACCAGAGGACATCGATTAGATCATAGAATCATACAGCACAGGAGGAGGCCATTGTACCTGTGCAGCTCTTTGAAAGAGAGATCCAATTAGTCCCACTCCCCTGCTCTTTCCCCATAGCCCCGCATGTAAGTATAGGCATACCAGGTTGACTAGCCATATTAAAGACAATTGGCAAAAGAACCAGGGGGAAGCCAAAGAGAATTATTATCACGCAACGAGTTATGATGACCTGGAAGCCACTGCCTGAAAGGGTGGTGGAAGCAGATTGAATCGTAACTGTTAAAAGATTGGATACATACTTGAAATGAAAACAATTGTCGTGTTCGATTTTTATAGGATATTGTCATACATCGAATAAGTTGAAGGACTAGAAAACACTGAAACATCTGTTAATACTCTTTATTAAATCAAGTCAATGGGGTAATAAAACACAACCCAATGCAATGCATAAGAGATAGGTACTGATTAAAATTCACATACTAAGGGCTCCTGAGGTCATAAGCATGACGTCTTGCCTGTTTACGTTAGTCTCAGCAAGATTAGGTCAAAACTCCAAGGAGCTCCAGATTGTTGTATCTTTTATCGGGTTAAATGTGGTACAATATGTCATTATGTTCTATGAATATGCTGTTGATACGTTAACTTTTTTAGTGGTAAGGCTAGCAGCTATCATTTGTTGTGCATGCCCATTAATGTCTTGGGTTAAAAACAGAAAACGCTGGAAATACTCAGCAGCTCAGGGAGCATCTGTGGAGAGCGAAACAGAGTTAACGTTTCAGGTCGATGACCCTTCGTCAGAACTGGAAAAAGTTAGAGATGGAACAGATTTTAAGCATGTGCAGGGGCGGAGGAAGGGGGGAGGGGAGGAAAGTACAAAAGGGAAGGTCTGTGATAGGGTGGAAGGCAGGAGAGATTAAATGACAAAATGATTGTACAAGGCAAAAGGAGATGGTAATGGGGCAAGTAAAGAAACAAAAGACGGGTCTAGAAGAGGTGTAAGTAGGAATAGCAGAATCATCAACAGCTGTCGTCTGAAAAAATGGGGGCAGAGGTTAAGGTCTGAAATTGTTGAACTCGATGTTGAGTCCAGAAGGCTGTAAAGTGCCTAATCGAAAGATGAAGTGCTGTCTCTCGAGCTTACGTTGAGTTTCATTGGAACAGTGTAACAGGCCGAGGACAGAGAGATCAGAATGGAAGTGGAGCGGAGAATTAAAGTGACAGGCGACCGGAAGCTCGGGGTCACGCTTGCGAACTGAACAGAGGTGTTCTGCAATGCAATCACCCAATCTGCGTTTGGTCTCCCCAATGTAGAGGAGACCGCATCGTGAGCAGCGAATACAGTATACTAAATTGCAAGAAGTACAAGTAAATCGCTGTTTCACCTGAAAGGAGTGTTTGGGGCCCTGGACAGTGGGAAGGGAGGAGATAAAAGGGCAGGTGTTGCATCTCCTGCGCTTGCACGGAAAGGTGCCGTGGGAAGGGGATGGGGTGTTGGGGGTGATTGGGGAGTGGACCAGGGTGTCGCGGAGGGAGCCTTCGGAATGCTGAAAGGGGAGGTGAGGGGACGATGTGTTTGGTGGTGGGATCACGCTGGAGGTGGCGGAAATGGCGGAGGATGATCCGTTGAATGTGGAGGCTGGTGGGGTGAAAGGTGAGGACAAGGGGAACCCTATTGTGGTTCTGGGAGGGAGAAGGGGTGAGAGCAGAAGTGCGGGAAATAGAACAGACACGGTCAAGGGCCCTGTCAACCACGGTACAGGGGAATCCTTGGTTGAGGAAAAAGGAGGACATATCGGAAGCACTAGTATGGAAGGTGGCATCGTCAGAACAGCTGCGATGGAGACGGAGAAACTGGGAGAATGGGATAGAGTCCTTAGAGGAAGCAGGGTGGGAGGAAGTGTAGTCCAGGTAGCTGTGGGAGTCAGTGGGCTTATAGTGGATGCTGGTCGATAGCCTATCCACAGAAATGGAAACAGAGAAGTCGAGGAAGGGAAGGGAAGAGTCAGAGATGGACCATGTGAAGGTGAGGGAAGGGTAGAGATTGGAAGCAAAGTGAATGAAATTTTCTAGTTCAGGGCGAGAGCAGGAAACGGCACCGATACAGTCATCAATGTATCGGAAAAAGAGGTGAGGGAGGGGACCTGAGCAGGACTGGAACAAAGAGTGTTCCACATATCCCACGAAAAGGCAGGTATAGCTAGGGCCCATGCAGGTTCCCATAGCAACACCTTTGATTTGGAGGAAGTGAGTGGAGTCAAAGGAGAAGTTGTTCAATGTGAGAACAAGTTCAGCCAGGCGGAGGAGGGTGGTGGTGGATGGGGACTGGTTGGGCCTCTGTTCGGAGAAGAAGCAGAGCGCCCTCAGGCCGTCCTGGTGGGGGATGGAGGTGTAGAGGGATTCTACGTCCATGGTGAGAAAGGAGGCGGTTGGGGCCAGGAAACTGGAAACTGTTAAAGCAGCGGAGGGCGTCGGAAGAGTCGGGGATGTAGGTGGGAAGAGACTGGACAAGGGGAGAAAAAAATAGAGTCGAGATAGGAAGAAATCAGTTCCGTGGGGCAAGAACAGGCTGAAACGATGGGTCTGCCAGGGCAGTGCTGTTTATGGATCTTGGGAAGGAGGTAGAAGCTGTCTGTGCGGGGTTGGAGGACTAATGTATTGGGTTGTTTATTACACTCCAGACATTCCCACATGAGTGCTCATGAGTTCTCTGTAGCATTCAAAGTCTTCTCTTCCCAGTACATCCATAATACAACCCTATTCACACGAGGTTACTCCCCTACAGTCTCAGTGACTGATTTACTGTATACCTACTATATTTTTTATCTCTTCTGGTGTACAGTCAATGAGGTAATGTCTCCTATACTCCAGGCCTGACCGTGTACTTTGACAACAACTGCAGAATCAAGCTGTAATATGTGTGTGTATATATTTTATATTAAGAAAAACTTATTATGGCTATTTCACCTGCTGCACCTATATACCCAGGGAATGGTAGCATAGTGGTTATGTTACTGGACTAATAATCCAGAGGCCTGGATTAATGATCTGGGAGACATGAGTTCATAATCCCACCATGGCAACTGGGGAATTTAAACTCAGTTAATTAAATGAATCTGGAATAAAAAGCTAGTATCAGTAATGGTGACCATGGAACTATCGGATTGTTGTAAAAACCCATCTGGTTCATAGAAACATAGAAGATAGGAGCAGGAGTAGGCCATTCGGCCCCTTGAGCCTGCTCCGCCATTCGATGCGATCATGGCTGATCATCCAAACTCAGTACCCTGTACCTGCCTTCTCCCCATATCCCTTGATACTTTTAGCTTTAAGAATTATATCTAACTCCTTCTTGAATATATTTAATGACTTGGCCTCAACTACCTTCTGTGGTAGAGAATTCCACAGGTTCACCACTCTCTGGGTGAAGAAATTCTTCCTCATTTCTGTCCTAAATGGCTTACCCCTTATCCTTAGATTATGACCCCTGGTTCTGGACTCTCCGACCATCGGGAACATTCTTCTTGCATCTAGTTTGTCCAGACCTGTCAGAATTTTATATGTTTCGATGAGATCCCCTCTCATTCTTCTATACTCCAGCGAGTATAAGCCCAATCGACCCAATCTCTCCTTATATGTCATTCCTGCCATCCCAGGTATCAGCCTTGTGAATCTTCGCTGAACTCCTTCCATGGCAAGAACATCCTTCCTCAGATAAGGCGACCAAAACTGCACACAGTACTCAAGGTGTGGTCTCACCAAGGCCCTGTACAACTGCAGCAGGACATCCCTGTTACTATACTCAAACCCTTTCGCTATGAAGGCCAACATACCATTTGCCTTCTTCACCGCCTGCTGCACCTGCATGCTTACCTTCAGCGACTGGTGCACAAGGACACCCAGGTCTCGTTGCACTTCCCCTTCTCCCAATCTATTGCCATTCAGATAATAGTCTGCCTTTCTGTTTTTGACACCAAAGTGGATAACCTCGCATTTATCCACGTTATATTGCATCTGCCACGCTTCTGCCCACTCACCCAACCTGTCCAAATCATCCTGGAGTTTCTCGGTATCCTCCTTGCAGCACACACTCCCACCCAGCTTTGTGTCATCTGCAAACTTGGAGATATTACATTTAGTTCCCTTATCTAGATCATTAATGTATATTGTGAATAGCTGGGGTCCAAGGACCGATCCCTGCGGTACCCCACTAGTCACTGCTTGCCACTCGGAAAAAGACCCATTAATTCCTACTCTCTGCTTTCTGTCCGCCAACCAGTTCTCTATCCAAGTCAATACCTTGCCCCCAATCCCATGTGCCTTAACTTTACACGCTAATCTCTTATGCGGGACCTTATCGAAAGCCTTTTGAAAGTCCAAATACACCACATCTACTGGTTCTCCCTTATCTATTTTACCAGTTACATCCTCAAAAAATTCCAGTAGATTAGTCAAGCACGATTTACCTTTTGTAAATCCATGTTGACTTTGTCCGATCCTGTCACTGTTTTTCAAGTGCTCAGCTATTACATCCTTTATAATGGACTCTAGCATTTTCCCCACTACCGATGTCAGGCTTACCGGTCTGTAATTCCCCGCTTTCTCTCTACCACCCTTTTTGAATAGTGGGGTAACACTAGCTACCCTCCAATCCATGGTTACAGTTCCAGATTCCATCGAATGTTGGAAGATGATCAGCAATGCATCTACTATTTCTAGGGCCACTTCCTTAAGTACCCTAGGATGTAGATTATCAGGCCCTAGGGATTTATCGGCCTTCAATCCCGTCAATTTCCCGAACACCATTTCCCTGCAAATACTGATTTCTTTCAGTTCCTCCCTTTCATCAGACCGTATGTTCTCCAACATCTCTGGGAGGTTATTTGTGTCCTCCTTTGTGAAGACAGAACCAAAATATGCATTTAATTGGTCTGCCATTTCTTTGTTCCCCATTATAACTTCCCCCGCTTCTGACTGCAAGGGACCTACACTTGATTTCACTAATCTTTTTCTCTTCACATATCTATAAAAGCTCTTACAGTCAGTTTTTATGTTCCCAGCAAGCTTACTTTCATATTCTATTTTCCCCTTCTTAATTAATCCCTTTGTCCTCCTTTGTTGAATCCTAAACTGCTCCCAATCCTCAGGGTTACCGCTTTTTCTGGCCAATTTATATGCCCTCTCCTTGGATCTTATGCTATCCCTAATTTCCCTTGTTAGCCACGGTTGAGTCACCCTTTTTGTTTTATTCTTATGCCACACTGGGATGAACAAATTCTGTAGTTCATCCATGCAGTCTTTGAATGTTTGCCATTGCCTATCCACCGTCAACCCTTTGAGTGGCATTCCCCAATCAATCCTACCCAATTCGCGCCTCATACCATCGTAGTTTCCTTTATTTAAATTCAGGACCCCAGTCTCTGATTCAACTACTTCACTCTCCATCCTAATGAAGAATTCTATCATATTATGATCACTCTGACCCAAGGGGCCACATACAACAAGATTGCTAATTAATCCTTTCCCGTTACATAATACCCAGTCTAAGATTCACTAATGTCCTTTAGGAAAGGAAATCTGCTATTGTTACCAGGTCTGGCCTATATATGACTCCAGACCCACAGTAATGTGGTTGACTCTTAACTGTCCTCTAAAATGGCCTAGCCACTCAGTTGCATAAGGTGGCTCAATAAATGTTGCCTTGACAACGATGCCCACATTCAATGAATAAATTAAAAAACCCTCTCCAAGGCCTTGACATCCTTCCTAAAGTGTGGTGCTCAGAATTGTACACAATACTCCAGCTGAAGCCTAACCAGAGATTTATAAAGGTTCAGCATGACTTCCTTGTTTTTATATTCAATGTCCATATTTACAAAGCCAAGTATCCCATACGGTTTCTTAATCACCTTATCAACTTGACCTGCCACCTTCAAAGATTTGTGAATATGCACCCACAAGTCCCTCTGTTCTTGCACCCCCCCCCCCTTAAAATAGTACCGTTCAGATTATACGGCCTCTCCATGTTATTTTTCCCAAAGTGCATCACTTCACACTTATCCGCATTAAATTGCATCTGCCATGTGTCTGCCCATTTCACCAGTCTGTCTATGTCTTCCTGAAGTCTGCTACTATCTTCCTCACTATTTACTGCATTGGCAAGTTTTGTATCATCCGCGAACTTTGAAATTGTACTCACTATACCCAAGTCCAGGTCATTTAAATATAACAAGAAAAGCAGTGGTCCCAATACCGACCCCTGGGCGACCCCACTGCATACTTCCCTCCAGTCAGGAAAGCATCCGTTCACCACTACTCTCTGCCTCCTATCCCTCAGCCAATTACGTACCCAAGTTACCACCATCCTATTAACATATAGAATAGAACAGAATGTGCTTCTATTTTCCGAATAAGTCTATTATTTGGAACTTTATCAAATGCCTTTTGAAAGTCCTGGAACCAATGCACTACCTTCATCAACCCTCTCTGTTACCTCATCAAAGAACTCAATCAGGTTAATCAGACATGATTTACCTTTAACAAATCCGTGCTGGCTGTCCTTTATTAACCCATGCTTCTCCAAGTGAGAATTAATTTTTGTCCTTGACAATGGTTTCTAGTAGTTTTCCCACCACTGACGTTAGGCTGATTGGCCTGTAGTTTCCAGGTGTATCACTCTCCACTTTTTTGAACAGGGGTGTAACATTTGCAATCCTCCAGTCCTCTGGCATCCCTCCCATATCCAAGGATGATTGAAAGATTGTGGTCAGAGCTTCTGCTATCTCCATGCTAGCTTCCCTCAGCAACCTAGGATGCATCCCCCTCTGGACCGGTTAACTTGTTAACTTTGAATGACGCCAACCTATTTAGCACCTCCTTTCTATCTACTTTTATCCTATCCAATATCTCTACTCCCCTCTCCTTTACTGTGACATTAACTTCATCCTCTTCTTTAGTGAAGACAGATGCAAAGTATTCATTCAGTACCTCAGTCATGCCTTCTGCCTCCACAAGATTTCCTTCTTTGTCCCTAACTGGCCCTACCATTCCTTTAACTATCCTTTTATTTTTTATATATTTCTAAAAGATTTTTGGGTTCCCTTTTATGTTATCTGCTAATCTTTTCTCATACTCTAACTTTGTCCTTCTTGAATCCTTTTTCAATTTCCCCCTGCACTCTCTGTATTCTGCCTGGTTTTCCACTGTAGTCTGTACCTGACATTTGTCATAAACCTCTTTTCTGTTTTATTTTAACCTTTATTTAATTTGTCATCCAGGGAGCTCTAGCTATGGATTTTTCATCTTTCCTCCTTACGGAATATGCTTGGTTTATACCCAAACTATCTCCGTCTTGAAGGCCTGCCATTGCTCATTTACAGTTTTCCTGGACAATCTTTGTTTCCAGTCCTCCTGTGCTAGATCCCCTCTCAGATCAGTGAAATTGGCTCTCTTCCAGTTGGGTATTTTCATCTTTGATTTTTCTTTTGTCCCGTTCCATAACTACCTTAAATCAAATTATATTATGATCACTATTACCCACATGTTCTCCCACTGAAACACACTTCACTTGCCCCACTTCATTCCCCAGAACTAGACCCAGCACTGCTTCCTTCCTCGCTGGGCTAGAAACATACTGATTAAGAAAATTCTCCTGTACACATTTTAGGAATTCTTATCCTTCTTGCTCTTTACACTGTTTTGTCCCAAGTCAATATTCACGTAATTGAAGTCCCCTACTATTACTGCTCTATTATTTTTACATTTTTCTGAAATTTGCCGACAGATTTGCTCCTCTATCTCCTTCTCACTATTTGGGGGTCTATAGTAAACACGGAGCAATGTACCAGTTCCTTTTCTGTTCCTTAACTCTAACTTAATAGGTTGGATCACTGTAAACTAGTTGGAGAGCTGCCTGGTGACCCAGTGTTGAGGTATGCAATAATTTATTTTTGTGGTGGGGTGCACAGATATGGAGCATGACAGGTGCACATACTAAGTTTAACCCATGTTCCCATTAACTTCAATGTAACTCAAATTGCTGATGCTATCAGATCCTAATTTTTTGGTTGGATTTACCTGCCACTGAGACAACACCGAAACCCCCCCCAGCCCCCCCGCCCTTTCAAAATCCCCGGGGACAGAAAATTCAAAGAGGACAAACCAACAAATAATAAACATACGGGCCGAGGCTCGAGGAGTGCACGTGGCCACAGCCTACAGCCCGGGTATTCCTGGCCCAGCCGACAGCCCGGGTATTCCTGGCCCAGCCTACAGCCCGGGTATTCCTGGCCCAGCCGACAGCCCGGGTATTCCTGGCCCAGCCTACAGCCCGGGTATTCCTGGCCCAGCCGACAGCCTGGGTATTCCTGGCCGCAGCCTACAGCCTGGGTATTCCTGGCCCAGCCTACAGCCTGGGTATTCCTGGCCCAGCCGACAGCCTGGGTATTCCTGGCCCAGCCGACAGCCCGGGTATTCCTGGCCCAGCCTACAGCCTGGGTATTCCTGGCCCAGCCTACAGCCTGGGTATTCCTGGCCCAGCCGACAGCCTGGGTATTCCTGGCCCAGCCGACAGCCTGGGTATTCCTGGCCCAGCCTACAGCCTGGGTATTCCTGGCCGCAGCCTACAGCCCGGGTATTCCTGGCCCAGCCTACAGCCCGGGTATTCCTGGCCCAGCCTACAGCCTGGGTATTCCTGGCCCAGCCGACAGCCTGGGTATTCCTGGCCCAGCCGACAGCCTGGGTATTTCTGGCCCAGCCTACAGCCTGGGTATTTCTTGCCCAGCAGAGGCTCGAGGAGTGCATGTGGCCGCAGCCTACAGCCTGGGTATTCCTGGCCCAGCAGAGGCTCGAGGAGTGCACGTGGCCGCAGCCTACAGCCTGGGTATTCCTGGCCCAGCAGAGGCTCGAGGAGTGCACGTGGCCGCAGCCTACAGCCTGGGTATTTCTGGCCCAGCAGAGGCTCCCAGATTTGGTCTGAGCTGAGTGATCTGATCTCAGTTGGGGCAGCAGTCCGAGTTACAATAGGTCAAGTACCCCTGGGCTAGGAGGGGCAAATTCAGCTGGGTCTCCTGCCCCTGATCACCATGCAGTGATTCCTGCCCAAGAGCGGGCATGTGGGGTGAGGACAGAATCGGGTGAGGCCACATTACCTCCCTGCACTGCTGAATGGTGAAGTACTGGAAGGCACCACCTCCCAGCAACACGGAGCCTTGGGGAGATGAGGGGAGAAGATTGGCAAGGTGTTGTACAGTGTTGAATCCCTGTAAGGATTGCTCATATTCTTCATGTCTCCTCTGCATTCCCCTGCCCCCTCCATAAGATTTTTTTTAACACACTAACTGATGTGGTTTTTCTGTTTTGCACACCAGCAGTTTCCACTATACTTTCTGTCCAGAAGAGGCAATCTTTTATTTTCCAAATCCCAATATGAGGATTACCCTGAGAAGTTAAGAACAGCTGCAGCCCCTCCCATCCTTTGATTTACAAACCTGCAACAGGGTAAGTCAGAACTATTCTTTAATTCTCCCCAACATTACTACTTGAATTACCAATTATCTTTAGAGTGCAGAGAATCAGACAAAGATTTATACTAGCAGTCTAATGAACTAATTCCATGTTCATACGGTGTCAGCCGTGGCTCAGTGGGTAGCTCTCTCGCCTCTGAGTCAGAAAGCCATGTGTTCCAGTCCCACTCTGGAGACTTGAGCATAAAATCTAGGCTGACACTCCAGTGCAGTGCTGAGGGAGTGCTGCACTGTTGGAGGTGCCGTCTTTAGGATGAGATGTTAAACCGAGGAAATAACAACAGAAAACGCTGGAAAAACTCAGCAGGCGAGGCAGCATCCGTGGAGAGAGAAATAGAGTTAACGTTTCAGGTCGAAGACCTTTCATCAGAACTGGAGACAGCAGGAAATCAAATAGATTTAAAGCTGGGAAAAGGGGGAGGGGATAAAAGAACAAAAGGAGAGATTAAGAGACATTAAGAGACATTAAGAGATATTCAAGGCAAGAGGAGGTGTTAATGTGACAGGTTAAAGCTGAAAGAAGTGTGAAATGCAATGGCAGAATGAAGGACAGCTGCCAGCTTTTAGGAGGGGTGGATGAGAAAATAAAATATAAATATGATGGGGCTAAGGTTATGATCTAAAATTGTTGAACTCAATATTGAGTCCAGAGGGCTGTAGCGTGCCTAAACGAAAGATGAGGTGCTGTTCCTCGAGCTTACGCTGCGCTTCCGTGGAACAGTGTAATGTTAAACCGCGGCCCCGTCTAGTCTCTCAGGTGGACGTAAAAGATCCCATGGCACTATTACGAAGAAGAGCTGGGGAGTTATCCGCGGTGTCCCGGCCAATATTTACCTCACAACCAACAGCTAAAAACAGATTATCTGGTCATTATCTCATTGTTGTTTGTGGAAGCTTGCTGTGTGCAAATTGGCTGCTGCATTTCCTACACTACAGTTACCCCCTCAAGTGGACATTAAGGATCCCACGGCACTAATCGAAGGATCGCAGGTAGAGTTTTCCACGATGTCCTGCCCAATATTTATCCCTGAACCAACAGATTATCTGCTTATTTATCTCACTGCTGTTTTGGCTGCTGTGTTTCCTACAACAGTGATTACACTTCAAAAGTACTTCATTGGCTGTGAAGCGCTTTGGTAAATCCTGAAATTGTTGAACTCAATATTGAGTCCAGAGGGCTGTAGCGTGCCTAAACGAAAGATGAGGTGCTGTTCCTCGAGCTTACGCTGCGCTTCCGTGGAACAGTGTAATGTTAAACCGCGGCCCCGTCTAGTCTCTCAGGTGGACGTAAAAGATCCCATGGCACTATTACGAAAGAGCAATATAATGCAAATTTCTTTTTTTTTGGAGTGCAGAGATAGAATCATAGAATCATAGAAACTTACAGCACGGAAGGAGGCCATTCAGCCCGTCATGCCTGTGCTGGCTCTTTGAAAGATCAGTCGTGCTCAGTCCCACATCCCCGCTTTTTGTCCGTAATCCTGTAAGTTCCTCATCCTCCAGTACCTGTCCAACTCCCTTTTAAAATTATTTATGGAATCAGCTTCCACCACCTTTTCAGGTCGAGCGTTCCAGATCCCGACAACACTTTCTCCTCATCTCCCCTCGAGATCTTTTGTCAATGATTTTGAATCTGTGACCTCTGGTTATTGACCCACTCGCCAGAGGGAATAGATTTTTCCCTATTTGCTTTATCAAAACCTCTCATCATCTTGAAAACCTCTATTAGGTCACCTCTTAACCTTCTCTGTTCAGAGGAGAACAGTCCTAACTTTTCAAACCCTCCTCATAACTGAAGTCCCTCATCCCTGGTAACATCCTGGTAAACCTCCTCTGTACCCTTTCTAAGGCCTTTACACCTTTCCTGAAGTGTGGGGCCCAGAATTGTCCACAATACTCCAGCTGAGGCCTAACCAGTGATTTATAAAGTTCTAGCATGATCTCTTTGCTTCTATATTCTAGCCTCTATTTATAAACCCAAATAACCCACATGTGTTTTTAACCACCTTATCAACTTGCCCTGCCACCTTTAAGGATTTGTGTATATGGGACACCAAGGTCACTCTGCTCATCTACACTTTTCAAAATCGTGCCATTTATAGTATACTGTGGCGGATCGCCACCTAAATGGGCATTATCCACTTTTCCGTCCGTGGACAATATATCGAGCACCTTCCCTTTAAGGCACCTTACCTTTAAGGCAGAAGGGGGCGGGGCCTCAGGATTTTTCCAGAGAATTCTGGGAGCAGTCTGTTCAGCCATTTTGTACCATGCAGTTGTATTAAAAAAGTCTCTTGTTTTCCACACATGGATTCAGCCTTAATTCGTGTTTCGCGGCAGCCTCAACATTGGTGACCCCGACGCTCAGTACGTATTCCGAGCACTGCAATGGCGGACACGAACGCAGTTTCCGTGAAACTGCCAGAGTTTTGGGAAAACCAGCCTGAAGCCTGGTTTCTCCAAGCTGAATCTCGCTTCCGGCTGCGAAACATCACCACAGATGGGACGCAGTATGACTACCTCGTCACATCACTCGGTAGCGCCACAGTTTCGAAGGTTTGGACAGCGCTGCAGAACCCACCAGAGGAAGGCGAGTACGCACATCTCAAGGCAGCGCTCCTTAAAAAATTTACGGCCTCGGCATATCAGCGAAACTGCCACCTCCTCGACCTTCCAGGCCTCAGTGATGCCTCACCGTCAGACCTCCTCTCCCACATGCTCTCCCTCACCGACGAGAGCCCACCCGGATCCCTCTTCCGCATGCTGTTCATCCGCCAGCTCCCTCTCAGCATCCGCCCAGTGATCGTGGCGTCCGGCCTCACGAACCTGGAAGCCCTGGCCGATGAGGCCGACAAGCTGCTGTCCGCTCACTCCAGCCGCGACGTCACTCCGGACCTGGCAGCCAATGCCTGGGCGCGCCCCTCACCGGCCACCACGCGGCCACAAGGGCCTGCCACCAGGCCCACGGGGCCTTCGCGCCCCACTAACCCAGGCCACTGTTACTACCACGCACGGTTCGGCGCCAGGGCACAATGGTACACACCTCCCTGCTCTTTCAAGTCCGCCCCCGTACCAGCCCCCGCGATGGCCGTGGGCCACGCGGGCTCCCTGCTGTTCGTCACGGATGACAAAACCGGCCGCCGGTTCCTGTGCGACACTGGGGCTCAGCACAGCATCATCCCGGCCTCCTCCCTCGACATCCAAAAGGGCGAACAAGGACCGGCGCTGGCTGCTGCTAACGGCTCGGAAATCCGGACCTATGGCACCCGGACAGTCACCCTCGACCTCGCTGGTCGCCGCTACCGATGGGAGTTCATCACTGCCAAGGTGCTCTCCCCTCTCATCGGCGCAGATTTCCTGTGCGCCCACGGCCTACTGGTAGACATCCCCGTCACCGCCTCGTGGACATGAACACCATGTCCCCCATCCTGGGCGCCATGGCCCCCCGTCAACCCGCCGACATGGCGTCACAGTGCCACGCCCGGGCCACAGATGACTACTCGGCACTCCTGGCCGAATTCCCGGCCCTTACCAATCTGACCTTCTCCGCGGAGGCTGCCAAACACGGGGTGGAACACTTCATCCCCACCACAGGCCCCCCAGTGTACGCCCACGCCCGCAGGCTGGACCCGACCAAACTGGAGATCGTGCGGACCGAGTTTGCCACCATGGAACAGCTCGGCATCATCCACCGCTCCAACAGTCCCTGGGCCTCCCCACTCCACATCGCCCCCAAACCACGACGCCACCACCCCTGATCGGTACCCCGTGCCGCACATTCAGGACTTCTCGGCTAGACTGGCCGGCCGCTCAGTCTTTTCCAAGGTCGACCTGGTGTGCGGCTACCACCAAGTCCCCGTCCACCCCGCGGACGTCCCCAAGACGGCCGGAATCACCCCCTTCGGCCTGTTCGAGTTCCTGCGGATGCCCTTCGGCCTCAAAAACGCGGCCCAGGCATTCCAACGGCTCATGGACTCGGTCCTTCGGGACCTGAAGTTCCTGTTCGTCTACCTGGACGACATCCTGGTAGCCAGTTCCTCCAAGCAGGAACACCTCGAACACCTTCGCATCCTGTTCGGGCGCCTCAGCGACCACGGGCTCATCCTCAGCCCAGCCAAATGCCAGTTCGGCCTGGACAAGATCGACTTCCTCGGCCACCACATCACCCATGCTGGGGCCATTCCCCTGCCCACCAAGGTGCAGGCTGTCCAACAATTTCCCCGCCCCACCACCATCAAAGGCTTCCAGGAGTTCCTCGGGATGGTGAATTTCTATAACCGCTTCATCTCCAAAGCGGCGTCCCTCATGAGGCCCCTGTATGAAGCCCTCCGGGGCAGGAGTGGCAAGATGGCGGTCGAATGGACGGCAGACGCATCCGCCGCCTTCGACTCCACCAAGACCACGCTCGCCAACGCCACCCTGCTCGCGCACCCACGGCCCAATGCCAGGGTAGCGCTCACCACGGACGCCTCCGACCACGCGGTCGGCGCCGTGTATGAGCAGTGGGTCGACGGCGCCTGGCAACCACTTGCCTTCTTCAGCCGTCAACTACGCCCCCCGGAGGTCAAGTACACCACCTTCGACCGCGAGCTCCTCGCGCTGTTCCTGGCGGTCCGCCATTTCCGGTTTTTGCTTGAGGGCCACCCCTTCACTGCGTTTGTCGACCACAAGCCCCTGACATTCGCAATGGCAAAGACAACCAACCCCTGGTCCGCCAGGCAGCAGCGCCAGCTCGCGGCAGTGTCCGAGTTCACCACGGACATCCAACACGTCTCCGGCCGAGACAATGTGGTAGCCGACTGCCTCTCCCGCCTCGCCATCCACGCCGCACACCTGGCAGTTGACTACGCTCAACTCGCAGCAGACCAGATCACCGACCCTGATCTGCTCTCCAAACCCACCAACCTACCAGGGCTACGCCTGGCCGACGTCGCCTGTGGCCCGACCGCAGTCACGGTCAAGTGCGACATATCCCTATGTCAACCTCGGCCCGTCGTCCCAGCGTCCTGGCGCCGCCGGGTATTCGACATTCTCCACAACCTCTCCCACCCCGGCGCCTGCGCATCCATCAAATTGGTAGCCAACCGCTTCGTCTGGCGCGGCCTTCACAAGGATGTGCATACTTGGGCCAACTCCTGCCTAGCCTGCCAACGGGCCAAGGTACAGCAACACACGAAAGCACCCCTCGAGGAGTTTACCGTCCCATCGCGGAGATTCGACCACATCCACGTGGACATCGTTGGGCCCCTGCCGCCGTCGCAAGGCCACACGCACTTGCTGACCATCGTTGACCGCACCACACGCTGGCCCGAGGCAATTCCACTGACCTCTACCACCACCGCCGACATCGCCAGAGCCTTCGTCAGCACCTGGGTCGCACGGTTCGGCGTCCCCTCCGACATGACATCGGACAGAGGTCCGCAATTTACCTCTGAACTCTGTACCGCCGTCGCACGCAATCTCGGGGTGACCATTCACCGCACCACAGCGTACCACCCCCAAGCCAACGAACTGTGTGAGCGGTTCCACAGATCCTTGAAGGCATCTCTTCGAGCCAGCCTCCAGGACGGCATCTGGACCGACCGACTTCCGTGGGTCCTCCTCGGCCTGCGCACCGCGGTTAAAGAAGACCTCCACGCATCGGCAGCAGAGCTCGTGTACGGTCAGCCACTGCGCGTACCCGGCGAGTTCCTGCCCACTGCCACGACACCCTGGTCAGCCGACCAGCAATGCCACGACTTCGCCTCACCGGCGCTGCAGTTTGCCCCGGTGCCCATTGCCCGACACGACGAATCCACCTCACACGTCCCACTAAGCCTGCACCAGGCACGGTTTGTTTTCGTCCGGCACGACGCCCACCGCGGACCCCTTCAACCCCCGTACGACGGGCCCTACAAGGTGCTACAGGCTGGGGACAAATTTTTCACCCTGCAAGTGGGCGACAGGACCGAAAAAGTGTCGGTTGACCGACTCAAGCCAGCACACTCGGAGCCCGGTGAGCAGGTCCCTATAGCTCGTCCACCTCCACGCGGCCGACCTGCCCTCAAGCCGGTTCACCCGGCTGCTCCACGCCCAGCCGTTCCATGTCCACCGGCGTCCTACAAGAGCCGCTCCGGCCGGCCCATCAGACCGCTGCACCGTCTCGTCCACACCTCCTAAGTGGATTCTGGGGGGAGCTGTGTGGCGGATCGCCACCTAAACGGGCATTATCCACTTTTCCGTCCGTGGACAATATATCGAGCACCTTCCCTTTAAGGCACCTTACCTTTAAGGCAGGAGTGGGCGGGGCCTCAGGATTTTTCCAGAGAATTCTGGGAGCAGTCTGTTCAGCCATTTTGTACCATGCAGTTGTATTAAAAAAGTCTCTTGTTTTCCACACATGGATTCAGCCTTAATTCATGTTTCGCGGCAGCCTCAACAATACGGTCTTTCCATATTAGTCCTCCCAAAGTGCATCACTTCATACTTCTCCACAATGAACTCCATCTTCCATGCTTCTACAACAACAGCAACAATAACTTGTATTTATATAGCATCTTTAACGTAGTAAAACATCCCAAGGCGCTTCACAGGAGTTATAAAACAAAATTTGATGCTGAGCTACATAAGGAGAAATTAGGGCAGATGACCAAAAGCTTGGTCAATAAGGTAGGTTTTAAAGAGCGTCTTAAAGGAGGAAAGAGAGGTAGAGAGGCCCATTTCACCATCCTGTCTATGTCATCCTGAAATCTATAACTATTCTCAGCATGATCTACTACTTTGCCAAGTTTTGTATCATCTGCAGACTTTGTAATGCTTCTCCCTACACCCAAGTCTAGGTTGTTTATAAAACTTGTAAAGAGTAATAGATCCAAACCTGACCCTTGGGGAACACCACTGCAAACCACCTCCCAGTCCGAAAAACATCCTCCACCACCACCCTCTGCTTCCAGTCCCTGAGCCAATTCTGTATCCATACCGCCACTTTTCCCTTAATTCCACGGGCTTCCGTTATCTTAATAAGCCTCCTGTGTGGCACTTTGTCGAATGCCTTCCGAAAATTCATATATACAACATCTACTGCACTACCTGGATCAACCTTCTCTGTTACCTCATCAAAGAATGCAATCAAATTAATCAGACACGATTTGCCTTTAACAAATCCACGCTGGCTCTCCTTGATTAACCCATGCCTTTCCAAATGAAAGTTTATTTTGTCCCTGATAATGATTTCCAATAACTTCCCCACCACCAATGTTAGGCTGACTGGTCTGTAGTTTCCTGGTTTATCCCTCTCCCCTTTCTTGAATAGTGGTGTAACATTAGCAACTCTCCAGTCTCCGGCACTACCCCTGTATCCAATGAGGATTGAAAGATTGTGACCAATGCCTCTGCTATTTTTACCTTTGCTTTTTTCAGCAACCTAGGATGCATTCCATCTGGACCAGGTGACTTACCTACTTTCAGTAGTGTTAAGCTTTTTAGTACCTCTTTTCTATCGATTACTATCCTGTCCATAACTTCCCTCTCCTCTTTTAGTGTAACCTTCACATCATCTGCTTCCTTTGTGAAGACAGATGCAAAATACTCATTTAATACTTTAGCCATGTCCGCTGCCTCTACATGAAGATTTCCCTTTGGGTCCTTAATAGACCCATCTTTTCCCTAGCAAACCGTTTACACTTTATGTATTTATAAAATGTTTTAGGGTTCAATTTAATGTTGCCTGATAATCTTTTCTTGTAACCTCTCTTTGCCTCCTGCATTCACTTTTTTAATTCCCTCCTGTACTTTCCATAATCTTTCTGGTTATTAATTGAATCTTGCTCCTGACATTTGTCATAAACCTCCTTTTTAATTTTAATTTTAACTTTTACTTCCTTTGTCATCCAGGGTGCATTAGCTTTGGATGCTCTACCTTTTCCCTTCAAAGGAACATGCCTAGTTTGTACCTGAACTATCTCTTCCCTGAACCCCCTCCATTGCTTTGTTACTGCTTTACCCTGCAATCACCTTTTCCAATCTACCTGTGCTAGTTCCCTTCTTAAATCACTGAAATTAGCTCTTCCCCAGTTGAGCATTTTACCTTCAATATTTTCTGGTCTCTTTCCTTAATTACTTTAGATCTAGCCTCATTCCCCACAGTGGTGACAGATCACTGGATCACTGGTTTATTGAATGGAGCTTATTGAAAAGCGACTTTTGAGCATCTAGCAGAACAATGTTTCTCCATGTCCCCCCCACCCCCCGCATTATATTTTACACTCCTCTCCTGAAAGTACTAACCCCTTATTTTGGTGCAGGGCCAAAGGCAGTGGATGCCTCCCCCCCGCCCCCCCCCCCCCCCCCCCCATCGCACAGCGCCTCTCCAAAGAGTCCTGTTTTCCAGAACTCACTCGGCACCTTGAATGTTGTTTGGACAATGTGTAGAGAAACACACGGAGGCACCAATCAGCTCTCACTGTATTGGATTTGGCTTTCAGATGCATCGGGAGGCAGAGATACCAAACTGGGGGCTCTTTAACTTACTGTCGCACACCTTCTGCTAGTTGGGCAAAAATAGCAGTCGCCTGAAAGCAGGACCAGGTTTTAAGCCAGGAGGAAAACACCCTCATAGGAGGCTACAAACACCCCTCAGTCATTTCAGTGTGTGCAGTTTAACGTGGATTAATCAGACACTATTGGTACACAGAAGAATATCTATATTCTGTGGAGAGGAAAGTGATGTTTTATTTGCATTAGCACAACGTTGCCAACAGATGGCAGAATTGCACCTTGCAATATATTGCAGAAAGGCAAAACATCTAGATCTAGCAGGGGACAGCTGTAATCTACACTCTCTGCCATCGACTGTACAGTCTACTCCTGAGAATTCAAAGTCGTTATTTGCAAGAAAGAAAAATAATTATAAAATAACTGAGCAATGTAAAGAACAGCAAAGTTGGAATTTAATGTTAAAATTGTATTATCAGATCATTTGAATTAAGCAACTTTGATTTAAGAGTAGACTATTCCTGATATCATTTGGTACCCTTTGGATTCCATTGATGTATTTACTGTGGTAGGAAGGTTTTATTAATGTCAGCTGTGGCTCAGTGGGCAGTTCTTGCCTCTGAGTCAGAATGATGTTAGTTCAAATTCCACTCCAGAGACTTGAGCATATAATCCAGGCTAACACTTCAGTGCAGTACTGAGGGAGTGCTGCACTGTCGGAGATGCCGTCTTTCGGATGAGACATTAAACCAAGTCTGCCCTCTCAGGTGGATCCATTGGCACTATTTAAAAGAAAAGCAGGTGAGTTCACCCCGGTGCCCTGGCCAATATTTAACCCTCAACCAACATGACTAAAAACAGATTATCTGGTCATTATCACATTGCTGTTTGTGGGACCTTGCTGTGTGCAAATTGGCTACTGCATTTCCTACATTACACCAGTGGTAAGCTACAGTATCTGCCTCGAAGTAATCTTCAAAAATACTTCAATGGCTGTAAAGCACTTTGGGATGTCCTGAGGTGGTGAAAGGCGCTGCACGTGTCCTTTATAATAACTGCAGGTTCTTTCTTTCATTGCACATCTTCCTAATTTTTCTCTTTTGTCAATTTTCTCCCGTCCTCTCCTGAAGGCACTGACTCTCACTGGGGGGACAGTTCCAGGGGCACCAACGGCCCTCTGGTACCTCACCCGAGTGGATGTTCTTGATGTGTAGGCCCAGACAGTCAGCGTTGGCAAACAGTTCTACAGTAGAAGGTCTCAGAGCTGACTCCAGCCGGTCCTCATCTCATATCCAGATATTATCCAGCTGCATTGGGATCAGCAGCGGACACTCTGGTTGATTTCCCCCCCCACCCCCCCCACCCCCAAAATAACCCAACCACTTATACCACGGCACGTGTTGAGATCTGGAGGCCAGTACAGACCCGGTGCCTCCTCAGCTGAATGGCTCGGTGATCTTTACACACAGGGCCGTGGGCAGGCCAGCAAGAACAATGTTGTAAAATGTATTTTTTAATTTCAGCCACAGTATTATGCATTTTGAAGCACGGAATGTACTTTCTGAAAGTTAATTATTTAAGGTGCGTGACAAAGCATTGAATAATTTGTATCATGTGCTAAATAATGTAATGTCATTTGAAAGCATTAAATGACTTACCCGACTGCAGTGAGCCACAAGCTCTCAGAATAGATGTGATTTCTCAGGCAAATACACAGCAGCAATATTTTGCACTTAAGTAGTTTTAAGAGAAAGGATTAGGAGTTCACCCGAATACTCAGGGGGTTAGTCAGTCAGAAAAAGATGGTTCAGATCCAATCCCTAGTCTGTGCTGGTTTAGCTATTTTCAGACATGCTTTAGGGGGATGGTCTTTAATTGGCTGGGTTAGGGATGGTTCCTGTTCCTCATCAACAATCCCTGCTGGAAAGTGTGTACGTTGGATGAGGACAGTTCGGGCTTGGCTGTGATTTGTTCCTACGTTCCTATATCAATGGATATGGAGCAAAGGCAGGTACATGGAGTTGAGATGCAGATCAGCCATGATCTAATTGAATGGCGGAGAAGGCTCAAGGGGCTGAATGACCTACTGCTGTTCCTATTTCCTCCTTCCCCTCTCTTTTTCTCGGGTGAATAGCTCACATTCATACAGTGACTGAAGCCTCTGCGCTCATTGGCCTCAGGTTTTCTGATCCTAACCCATTCATTTTAAAGGGTCACCATTCGTGTTGCCATCGAGTACCGGTCTCACTGTCCAGGTCCATGCAATGAAGAGTGGCTACTGGAGGAGAGCCAGAACCCATGGAACTGTAGCCCAATGAGATTCAGCACTGGGGAAAATTTGGAGGGGGGAGGGGGGAAGTGATTTTTTTATTAAACGGAAACCCCCGCGTCCATTGGAGGACACCACTTATGCTCAAAACAAGAACATTGTTTTTATACTCACACCTAGTCTTTCATAATTAGTGAAGAGAAAAATATATTTTTTTTATTCGTTCATGGGATGTGGGCATCGCTGGCTAGGCCAGCATTTATTGCCCATCCCTAGTTGCTCTTGAGAAGGTGGTGGTGAGCCACCTTCTTGAACCGCTGCAGTCCGTGTGGTGAAGGTACTCCCACAGTGCTGTTAGGGAGGGAGTTCCAGGATTTTGACCCAGCGACGATGAAGGATCGGCGATATACTTCCAAGTCAGGATGGTGTGCGACTTGGAGGGGAACTTGGAGGTGGTGGTGTTCCCATGCGCCTGCTGCCCTTGTCCTTCTAGGTGGTAGAGGTCACGGGTTTGGGAGGTGCTGCCGAAGAAGCCTTGGTGAGTTGCTGCAGTGCATCTTGCAGATGGTACACACTGCAGCCACGGTACGCCGGTGGGGGAGGGAGTGAATGTTTAAGGTGGTGGATGGGGTGCCAATCAAGCGGGCTGCTTTGTCCTGGATGGTGTCGAGCTTCTTGAGTGTTGTTGAAGCTGTACTCATCCAGGCAAGTGGAGAGTATTCCATCACACTCCTAACTTGTGCCTTGTAGATGGTGGAAATGCTTTGGGGAGTCAGGAGGTGAGACACTCGCTGCAGAATACCTAGCCTCTGACCTGCTCTTGTTGCCACAGTATTTATGTGGCTGGTCCAGTTAAGTTTCTGGTCAATGGTGACCCCCAGGATGTTGATGGTGGGGGATACGCCGATGGTAATGCCATTGAATGTCGAGGGGCAGTGGTTAGACTCTTGCTTGTTGGAGATAGTCATTGCCTGGCACTTGTGTGACGCGAATGTTACCTGCCACTTATCAGCCCAAGCCTGAATGTCGTCCAGGTCTTGTTGCATGTGGGCATGGACTGTTTCGTTATCTGAGGAGTTGCGAATGGCATTGAACACTGTGCAGTCACCAGCGAACATCCCCATTTCTGACCTTTTGTTGAAGGAAAGATATTAGTATTTGTAAAAAAGTAGTACTGGAGAAATTAATGGGACTGAAAGCCGATAAATCCCCTGGATCTGATGGCCTACATCCTAGGGTTTTGAAAGAGTTGGCTATAGAGATAGTAGATGCATTGGTTGTCATTTTCTAAAATTCCATAGATTCTAGAACGGTTGCCGCAGATTGGAAGGTAGCAAATGTAACCCCACTATTTAAGAAAGGAGGGAGAGAGAAAACGGGGAACTACAGACCAGTTAGCCTGACATCAGTAGTGGGGAAAATGCAAGACTCTATTATTAAGGACGTGGTAACAGGGCACTTAGAAAATAATAATAGGATTGGGCTGAGTCAACACGGATTTATGAAAGGGAAATCGTGTTTGACAAATCTGTTGGAATTTTTTGAGGTTGTAACTAGCAGAATAGATAAGGGGGAACCAGTGGATGTGGTGTATTTGGATTTTCAGAAGGCATTCGATAAGGTGCCACACAAGAGGTTATTAAACAAAATTAGGGCTCATGGGATTGGGGGTAATATATTAGCATGGATTGAGGATTGGTTAATGGACAGAAAACAGAGAGTAGGAATAAACGGGTCATTTTCGGGTTGGCAGGCTGTAACTCGTGAGGTACCGCAAGGATCAGTGCTTGGGCCTCAGCTATTCACAATCTACATCAATGATTTGGATGAGGGGACCAAATGTAATATATCCAAGTTTGCTGATGATACAAAGCTGGGTGGGAATGTAAGTTGTGAGGAGGATGCAGGGAGGCTTCAAGGGGATATAGACAGGCTAAGTGAGTGGGCAAGAACATGGTAAATGGAATATAATGTGGAGAAATGTGAAGTTATCCACTTGGTAGGAAAAATAGAAAAGCAGAGTAATTTTTAAATGGTGAAAGATTGGGAAATGTTGGTGTTCAGAGGGACCTGGGTATCCTTGTACACAAATCACCAAAAGTTAACATGCAGGTACAGCAAGCAATTAGGAAAGCAAATGGTATGTTGACCTTTATTACAAGAGGATTTGAGTATAAGAGTAAAGACATCTTACTGCAATTATATAGGGCCCTGGTGAGACCACACCTGGAGTATTGTGTACAGTTTTGGTCTCCTTACCTAAGGAAGGATATACTTGCCATAGAGGGAGTGCAATGAAGGTTCACCAGACTGGTTCCTGGGATAGGGGGATTGTCCTATGAGGACAGATTGAGTAGACTAGGCCTATATTCTCTAGCGTTTAGAAGAATGAGAGGTGATCTCATTGAAACATACAAAATTCTTACAGGGCTTTGCAGGGTAGAAGCAGGGAGGATGTTTCCCCTGACTGGGGAGTCTAGAACCAGGGGTCACAGTCTCAGAATAAGGGGTCGGCCATTCAGGACTGAGATGAGGAGAAATTTCTTCACTCAGAGGGTGGTGAATCTTTGGAATCCTCTACCCCAGAGGGCTGTGGAGGCTCAGTCGTTGAGTATATTCAAGACAGAGATCGATAGATTTTTGAATATTAAGGGAATCAAGTGATATGGGGAAGGTTCAGGAAAGTGGAGATGAGGTAGAAGATTAGCTATGATCTTACTGAGTGGCGGAGCAGGCTCAAAGAGCCAAATGGCTTACTCCTGCTCCTATTTCTTATGTTCATTGATGAAGCAGCTGAAGATGGTTGGGCCTCGGACACTACCCTAAGGAACTCCTGCAGCGATGTCCTGGGGCTGTGATGATTGACCTCCAACCACCACAACCATCTTCCTTTG
The DNA here is from genome assembly GCA_030390025.1 of Squalus acanthias. Lineage (NCBI taxonomy): Eukaryota > Metazoa > Chordata > Chondrichthyes > Squaliformes > Squalidae > Squalus > Squalus acanthias. Next base: position 112,765,334 of record CM059427.1, on the reverse strand, counting down.
TGCTAGGTATGACTCCAGCCAGTGGAGAGTTTTCCCCGCCATTCCCATTGACTTCAGTTTTACTAGGGCTCCTTGATGCCACACTTGGTCAAATGCTGCCTTGATGTCAAGGGCAGTGACTCTCACCTCACCTCTGGAATTCAGCTCCTTTGTCCATGTTTGGACCAAGGCTGTAATGAGGTCTGGAGCCGAGTGGTCTTGGCGGAACCCACATTGGACATCAGTGAGCAGGTTATTGGTGAGTAAGTGCCGCTTGATAGCACTGTCGACGACACCTTCCATCACTTTGCTGATGATTGAGAGTAGACTGATGGGACGGTAATTGGCCAGATTGGATTTGTCCTGCTTTTTGTGGACAGGACAGACCTGGGCAGTTTTCCACATTGTCGGATACATGCCAGTGTTGTAGCTGTACTGGAACAGCTTGGCTAGAGGCATGGCTAGTTCTGGAGCACAAGTCTTCAGCACGATAGCCGGGATGTTGTCGGGGCCCATAGCCTTTGCTGTATCGAGTGCGCTCAGCTGTATCATGTGGAGTGAATTCACGACTGGATGTGGCAGGGCTGCAGAGCTTTGATCTGATCCGTTGATTGTGGGATCGTTTAGCCCTGTCTATAGCATGTTGCTTCCGCTTTTTAGCATGCATGTAGTCCTGTGTTGCAACTTCCCCATGTTGGCACCTCATTTTTAGGTGTGAAGGAATAAGCCATATAACCTATTCAGAAAAATACACCATTCTATGAAAGATTTCTGGCCTTATTAAAACATGACAAACTGGGTTTGGAAATCTGGAAGCCTCAACAATCTGAAGCTGTAACAGCATACAGGCTATTGAGATAAGATAGTTGTTGACACTGAATCAATAACCTTATTGAAGTGGAAGGTTGAAGGCTCCCGACGGTCTGAATATTTGGCAGCAGACAATGGTTCACCCTGTATAAGGTGTTCTAATTTAAACTTCGTAAAGAGGCACAAACAGAAGGCCTTAGTAAAAATGACATCAAATGAAATGCACCTGCTGTTACACCATTTTTTATGGTAAGCTTCGAACACCTAGAGGAGAGACACGAGTCTGTATTGCTACCAGCTGAGGTGACTACGAATTGCAGAAGTCAGCAGAAAAATGACTAGAGATAATTAGCTTACATCAGCAGAAAACCTTAAAGGGAATACCACTGGAAAAGCGTATAAATATTGAACTCTCAAATGGGATAATGGATTCGCTGTAAAGGGGCAAAGTGATTCTCAGGCTTCAGAGGCGGCTCTGTAAGTCTACAACTCTTTGTACCTCGGAGATCAAAAGGTACTGTATTTGATTTTGGTGGATATCCTGAATAAGACTAAGAACTGTAAAACTGTAGCGAAGTTAAGATTTGAGAGTAAGGATCTCTGATAATAAAATTGTAAGCTTTCTCTTTTTGGAACTGTTAGTGTTGCGATTGACTCACCAACTGTAAATTACATGTCGGTTCTTTAATAAATCTATATATTTTTAGAATTGTCTCACATAATACTTCTGTATCAAACTCGCAAACTCAATCTCTGTACGCTCTTTGGTGAGGAGTTGCAGAATTCGGGGGGAGTTTTCCGGACCCTCATAATATTCAGAACGTTACAGTCTAGCTAAACTTATTAAAAGTGCTAGCTGGAGGACGGTAACATTTTCAGGTTGTTCCTTTCCTTTAGGGAGAGATAGTCCAGACCTTTAGACCCAATTAAGCGTCTTTAGGATTCGGCTACCTCAAACTTTAGTTGAAAGTGAACGGGACCAACATCCTTGCGGGGAGGTTTGCTAGTGCTGTTGGGGGGGGTTTAAACTAACTTGGCAGGGGGATGGGATACGGAGTGGAGCTATAGTAGGGGGTGATGCACAGCCAAATATAAAGGAAAAAACAAGTCAGTCTGGAAGGCAGAGCAAATACAAGGGAGTATGGCAAGGCGGGATGGCATTTATTTTAATGCAAGGAGTCTTGCGAGTAAGGCAGATGAATTGAAGGTGTTGATGAACACATGGGAGTATGATATTGTTGCTATCACAGAGACATGGTTGAGGGAGGGGCAGGACTGGCAGCTCAATATTCCAGGGTATAGAATCTTCAGGCGAGACAGAGGGGGGTGTAAAAGAGGAGGGGGTGTCGCAATATTAATCAAGGAGTAAATTACTGCTGTAAGGAGGGATGATATCTTAGCAGGTTCCTCTAATGAGGCGATATGGGTAGAACTTAAAAACAAAAAGGGGGCAAGCACTTTGCTGGGAGCGTACTATCGGCCCCAAACAGTCAGGGGAGATAGAAGAACAGATATGTAGGCAAATCTCAGAGAAGTGTAGAAATAATAGGGTAATAATAGTAGGGGATTTCAACTTCCCCAATATTAACTGAGATAGTCAGAGTGCGAAAGGCTTAGAGGGTGCGGAATTCTTAAAGTGCATCCAGGAGAGCTTTTTGAGCCAGCATGTAGAAAGTCCTACAAGAGAGGGGGCGGTACTGGACCTAATTCTAGGGAACGTAGCCAGGCAAGTGGTAGAAGTGTCAGTAGGAGAGCATTTTGGTGACAGTGACCATAATTCGGTGAGATTTAAGGTAATCATGGAAAAAGACAAAGATGGACTGGAAATAAAGGTTCTAAATTGGGGGAAGGCCGATTTTAATATGATAAGGCAGGATCTGGCCAAAGTGGACTGGGATCAGCAACTTGTAGGAAAATCCACATCAGAGCAGTGGGAGTCATTCAGAAGGGAAACAGAGAGAGTGCAACGCCAACATGTTCCTGTAAAGGTCAAGGGTGGGACCAACAAGTCCAGGGAACCCTGGATGTCAAGGAATATACGAGAATGGATTAGGAAAAAAAGGGAGGCTTTTGGCAGATACAAAGTATTAAAAACAGTGGAAGCCCTAGAGGAGTATAGAAAGTGCAGGGGGGTACTTAAAAAATAAATTAGGAGAGCGAAGAAGGGGCATGAAAAAACACTGGCGGGCAAAATAAAGGAAAATCCCAAGGTGTTTTATAAGTATATTAAGGGCAAGAGGATAACCAGGGAAAGAGTAGGGCCCATTAGGGACCAACGTGGCAATCTGTGTGTAGAGCCGGAAGATGTAGGTGAGGTTTTAAATGAATATTTTGCATCTGTGTTCACTATGGAGAAGGACAATGTAGGCATGTAAATCAGGCAGGGGGGTTGTGATATATTTGAGCAAATTAGCATTGAGAGGGAGGAGGTACTAGCGGTTTTAGCAGGCTTAAAAGTGGATAAATCCCCAGGCCCAGACGAGATGTATCCCAGGCTGCTGTGTGAGGCAAGGGAGAAGATTGCAGGGGCTCTGACACAAATTTTCAGAACCTCTCTGGCCACAGGGGAGGTGCCTGAGGACTGGAGGATAGCTAATGTAGTACCATTATTCAAAAAGGGTAGTAGGGATAAACCAGGGAATTACAGGCCAGTGAGCCTAACATCAGTGGTAGGGAAATTATTGGAAAAAACTCTGAGGGACAGAATTAGTCTCCACTTGGAGAGGCAAGGATGAATCAAGGATAGTCAGAATGGCTTTGTCAGGGGGAGATCATGTCTAACCAATTTGATTGAATTTTTCGAGGGGGTGACTAGGTGTGTGGATGAGGGTAGTGCAGTTGATGTAGTCTACATGGACTTCAGTAAGGCTTTTGACAAAGTCCCGCATGGGAGACTGGTCAAGAAGGTAAAAGCCCATGGGATCCAGGGCAATTTGGCACATTGGATCCAAAATTGGCTTAGTGGCAGGAGGCCATGGTCGAAGGTTGTTTTTGTGACTGGAAGCCTGTGTCCAGTGGTGTACCGCAGGGATTGGTGCTGGGTCCTTTGCTGTTTGTAGTGTACATTAATGATTTAGATATGAATGTAGGAGGTATGATCAGTAAGTTCGCAGATGACACGAAAATTGGTGGGGTGGTAAATAGCGAGGAGGGAAGCCTCAGGCTACAGGACAATATAGACGGGTTGGTCAGATGGGCAGAACAGTGGCAAATGGAATTTAACCCTGAAAAGTGTGAGGTGATGCATTTTGGGAGGACTAACAAGGCAAGGGAATACACAATGAATGGTAGGACCCTAGGAAGGACAGAGGATCAGAGGGACCTTTGTGTGCATGTACATAGATCCCTGAAGGCAGCAGGACAGGTAGATAAGGTGGTTAAGAAGGTATATGGGATACTTGCCTTCATTAGCCAAGGCATAGAATATAAGAGCAGGGAGGTTATGATGGAGCTGTACAAAACACTAGTTAGGCCACAGCTGGAATACTGTGTGCAGTTCTGGCCGCCACACTATAGGAAGGATGTGATTGCATTAGAGAGGGTGCAGAGGAGATTCACCAGGATGTTACCTGGGCTGCAGCGTTTCAGCTATCAAGAGAGACTGGACAGGCTGGGGTTATTTTCCTTAGAGCAGAGAAGGTTGAGGGGGGACCTGATTGAGGTGTACAAAATTATGAGGGGCATAGATAGGGTAGATAGAAAGGAACTTTTCCCCTTAGTAGAGGGGTCAATAACCAGGGGGCATAGTTTCAAGGTAAGGGGCAGGAGGTTTAGAGGAGATTTGAGGAAAAACTTTTTCACCCAGAGGGTGGTTGGAATCTGGAACTCACTGCCTGAAAGGGTGGTAGAGGCAGGAACCCTCACAACATCCAAGAAGCATTTAGATGAGCACTTGAAATGCCATAGCATACAAGGCTATGGACCAAGTGCTGGAAAATGGGATTAGCATAGACTGGGCTTGATGGCCGGCGTGGACACGATGGGCCAAAGTGCCTCTTTCTGTGCTGTATGACTCTATGACTGGGCTGGTTATGCCATTGTCGTGTCTGTAGCCGGTGCTGAGGTCGATGCCGGGTGGTTCCTCCGATTTTATTCTTATTATTGTTTTTCGTAGCGGTTTGTCACAACTGAGTGGCTTGCTAGGCCATTTCAGAGGGCAGTTATGAGTCAACCACATTGCTGTGGGTCTGGAGTCACATATAGGACAGACCAGGTAAGGATGGCAGACTTCCTTCCCATATATTGAGTTTCTTTTTGAAAGTTACTATTGAATTTGCTTCCACCACCCTTTCAGGCAGTGCATTCCAGTTCATAACAACTCGCTGCGTAAATAAATTTCACCTTATATCCCCTTCTGGTTTTTTTTACCAATTATCTTAAATCTGTGCCCTCTGGTGGCCGACCCTTCTGCCACTGGAAATAGTTTCTCCTTATTTACTCTATCAAAACTCTTCATGATTTTGAACACCTATTAAATCTCCCCTTAACTTTCTCTGCTCTAAGGAGAACAATCCCAGCTTCTCTAGTCTCTCCACGTATCCCTGGTACCATTCTGGTAATTCTCCTCTGCACCCTCTCTTTTTTAACAACATTGACATCTTTTCTAAAGTGTGGTGCCCAGAATTGGACACAATACTCCAGCTGCGGCCTAACCATTGTTTTTATAAAGGTTTAGCATATACTTCCTTGTTTTTGTACGCTATGCCTCTATTTATAAAGCCCAGGATTCTGTATACTTTTTTAACAGCCTTCTCAACTTGTCCTGTCAGAAAGAAAGAAAGAAATATAGCACCTTTCACAACTTCAGAAAGTCTCAAAGTGCTTTGCAGCCAATGAAGTACTTTTTGAAGTGTAGTCACTGTTGTAATATAGGAAACGCGGCAGCCAATTTGTGCATAGCAAACTCCCACAAACAGCAATGTGATGAAGACCAGATAATCTGTTTTTGTGATGTTGATTGAGGGATAAATATTGGCCAGGACACCGGGGACAACTCCCCTGCTCTTCTTCAAAATAGTGTCATGGCATCTTTTACGTCCACCTGAGAGCAGGCGGGGCCTCGGTTTAACATCTCATCCGAAAGACGACACCTTTATAGAGAGATAGAAAGAAAGTGCTAAATAACTTGGCATATCTTAAAGTTAACAAGTTACCCGGTCCAGATGGGATGCATCCTAGGTTGCTGAGGGAAGCAAGGGTGGAGATAGCAGAAGCTCTGACCACAACCTTGGATATGGGAATGGTGCCAGAGGACTGGAGGATTGCAAATGTTACACCCCTGTTCAAAAAAGGGGAGAGGAATAAACCTGGTAACGACAGGCCAGTCAGTCTAAAGTCAGTGGTGGGAAAACTATCAGAGACCATTGTCAAGGACAAAATTAATTCTCACTTGGAGAAGCATGAGATAATAAAGGACAGCCGGCACCGATTTATTAAAAGCAAATTGTGTCTGACTAACCTGATTGAGTTCTTTGATGAAGTAGCAGAGAGGGTTGATGAAGGTAGTGCAGTAGATGTTGTATATAAGGACTTTCAAAAGGCATTTGATAAAGTGCCACATAACAACCCTATTCGGAAATTTGAAGCACATGATATTAAAGGGACGGTGGTAACTTGGGTACGTAATTGGCTCAGGCAGAGAGTAGTGTTTTTTTAAAATTCGTTCTTATGGGATGTGGGCGTCGCTGGCAAGGCCAGCATTTATTGCCCATCCCTAATTGCCCTTTAGAAGGTGGTGGTGAGCCGCCTTCTTGAACCGCTGCAGTCCGTGTGGTGAAGGTACTCCCACAGTGCTGTTAAGTAGGGAGGTCCAGGATTTTCACCCAGCAACGATGAAGAGTGGAAGAAGTCGCAGGTTCGGGAGGTGCTGCCAAAGAAGCCTTGGCGAGTTGCTGCAGTGCATCTTGTAGATGGTACACACTGCAGCTACGGTACGCCGGTGGTGGAGGGAGTGCATGTTTAAGGTGGTAGAGGGGGTGCCAATCATGCAGGCTGCTTTGTCCTGGATGGTGTCGAGCTTCTTGAGTGTTGTTGGAGCTGCACTCATCCAGGCAAGTGGAGAGTATTCCATCACACTCCTAACTTGTGCCTTGTAGATGGTAGAAAGGCTTTGGGGAGTCATGAGGTGAGACACTCGCCACAGAATACCTAGCCTCTGACCTGCTCTTGTTGCCACGGTATTTATGTGGCTGGTCCAGTTAAGTTTCTGGTCAATGGTGACCCCCAGGATGTTGATGGTGGGGGATTTGGTGATGGTAATGCCATTGAATGTCAAGGGGAGGTGGTTAGACTCTCGCTTGTTGCAGATAGTCATTGCCTGGCACTTCTGTGGCGCGAATGTTACCTGCCACTTATCAGCCCAAGCCTGAACGTCCAGGTCTTGTTGCATGTGGGCATGAACTGCTTCATTACCTGAGGAGTTGTGAATGGCGCTGAACACAGCAGTCATCAGCGAACATCCCCATTTCTGACCTTATGCTGGAGGGAAGGTCATTGATGAATGGATGTTTTTCTGACTTGAGAGAAGTATGCAGTGGGGACCCCAGGGATCAGTATTAGCACTATTGCTCTTCTTGCTATAAATAGACGACCTGGACTTGGGTATAGGGACTACAATTTTGAAGTTTGCGGAAGATACAAAACTTGGCAACGTAGTAGTGACCAGGAAAGTAGCAGACATCAGAAGGACATAGACAGACTGGTGAAATAGGCAGACACACAATAAAATCAGGATACAAACGATAAACTTAAGGTAATGACAGCAAAATGGCAGAAATACAAAATAATTACTTTGCCTCGGTATTTACCAGGGAGACTAATAGGGTGGGCATGACATTAGAAGAAGAGATCAAAAAAGATATAAAGACATTTAAGATAGAAAGGGGGAGGTCATTGATAAACTGATCAGACTTAGAGAGGATAAAACCCCTGGTTCAGATGGATTGCATATATTAAAAGAAGTTATGGGAGAGATAGCAGAGACAATATTACATATACATAAAAGTTCATTAGAAAAGAGAAGAGTGGCAGAGGACTGGCGGACAGCTAATGTGATTCCTATATTTAAAAAGGGATATAGAACAAGTCCAGGGAACTAAAGACCAGTTAGCTTCCCGTAGGTGGTAGGAAAGATAATGGAATCCTTACTCAAATATGTAATAGAAAAATATCTAGAAACTGAAAATATAATATAGTCAGCACTAGGGTTGCGAAGGGGTGGAAAGTTTCCGGTAAATTTCCGGAAATTTTCCACGGGAAGTTCAGCTTGGGAATTTGGGGAATTTTGCCCAAAAAAGCACATGCTAGCATAATATTGTTTTTTTTGTATTTCTTTCTTTTTTTTTCCACAGGTCCTCTCTTAAAATTACTAACAGAGATGGAATCTTAATTATTAAGGAATTTCTTAATCAATATATGTTTATCTTCTTACTTGGCTTGTTTTAATAATTACAAGTTTTGTGTGTGACTGTGAACAAATGTGTCCTGATTGGTTGGATGAGTGGATGAGCGATTAGCTCCCTCTATTGGTGATGTAGCGTCGTGCATTCACAGGTCATGCTTCCATCACATGGAGCATCAGGAAAAATGTACTCACCCTGTTGCAATCGTGCTGATCGACCGCAGTTCGACACAGAGACGAATGCCCTTTATTTCTCTGCATAGAACAATGCCACGTTTACCGTCGGATGTGTGGAAGCATTTTACCCCAGGCATTAAAGATGGAAAGACTGTGTACATGTGCAAACACTGTACAAAGCCATATGTAAAGAATGCCACAAAGATGCAGCAGCATTTATCCAAATGCAACAACTTCACTCAAAACTCACAGCAGTCAGCCCAGAGTTCCTCTGCTTCCATTCAAGAAGATGATGGTTCACACTCAGCATCAGGCTCCTTATCATCAGCAACTCCTGGCCCACTTGGAAGGTTCTTTGATACAATGGATAACCATAGCCAGAAGAATGCAGATGAGTGCCTTGCTCGAGCTGTATATGCGACAGGCTCACCCCTCATGCTCACAGCCAATGTGTACTGGAAGAGATTTTTCAATGTTATTCGCCCTGCATACTGTCCTCCTACCAGAAATGCTTTGTCTACTTATTTGCTGGAGGCTGAGTATAACAGAGTCCAAGGAAAGCTCAAAGAAACGATAGAGATGGCAGACTGTATTGCAGTTATCTCAGATGGGTGGTCAAATGTACGAGGGGAGGGCATCATAGACTACATCGTCTCCACTCCTCTCCCAGTGTTCTTCAAGAGCACAGACACGAAGGACAACAGACACACAGGCACATACATTGCTGATGAGCTGAAAGCGGTCATCAACGATCTTGGATCACAAAAGGTCTTTGCAGTAGTTACTGACAATGCTGCGAATATGAAGGCTGCTTGGGCTCAAGTGGAGGAGGCCTACCCTCATATTACGTCTATTGGGTGCGCAGCTCATGGGCTCAACCTGCTCCTCAAGGACATCATGGGTTTGAGAACCATGGAAACACTGTACAAGAGAGCCAAGCAAGTTGTTAAGTATGTCAGGGGAAAACAGGTAGTTGCAGCAACCTACAACTCCAAGCAAACGACAAAGAACAAGAACACCACACTGAAGCTGCCCAGCAACACTAGATGGGGTGGCGTTGTCATAATGTACAACAGCCTTCTGGAGGGTAAGGAGTCGCTGCAAGAAATGGCAATATCCCAGTCTGGGGATATGGAAACCACCATCAAGAAAATACTGCTGGATGATGTGTTTTGGGAGAGTGGTTAGCAGCCTTAAGCTACTCTCACCAGTAGCATCTGCAATTGCTCAGATTGAAGGAGATGACGCTGTCTTGTCAGATGTTCTCAGGCTTTTTGCTGATTTAAAAGAACAAATCAGCATTGCCCTACCCACATCCCTGCTGCTCAAAGCAGAGGAGAAAGCAATTTTTCAATTCATACAGACGCGTCAAGAATTTTGTGTCAAGCCGATTCATGCTGCAGCATACATGCTGGACCCAAAGCATGTTGGGAGACCAATACTTTCTGGAGAACAGATCGACAGCACTTACAGTGTGATTTCTACCCTCTCACGCCACCTCAATCTGGATGTGGGCAAAGTTCTGGGAAGTCTGGCAAAGTTCTCTACCAAGCAAGGTCTTTGGAATGGGGACTCAGCACAGATTCCAAAAGGGAAGGTCATGCTTGACCAATCTTATTGAATTCTTTGAAGAAGTAACAGAAAGGGTCGATAAGGGTAATGTAGTCGATGTAATATATTTGTATTTCCAAAAAGCCTTCGATAAGGTAGACTGATGACTAAGGTCAGAAAATGTGGAGTCAGGGGACAAGTAGCAGTATGGATAGCAAGCTGGTTACAAAACAGAAAACAGAGAGTAGGGGTTAAAGGTAGTTACTCAGATTGGCAAATGGTGTGAAGTAGTGTTCACAAGTTCAAAATTTACGGATGACACCAAATTGGGGGGTATAGTTAGTACAGAGGAGAACTGCGACAAAAAACAGGAAGACATTAATAAACTTGCAGAATGAGTGTGTAATTGGCAAATGAGCTTCAACATAGATAAGTGTGAGGTTGTACATTTTGATAGGAAGAAAAAGGAGGCCACATACTGCCTGGAAAATAAGTGTCTAAATGGGGTAGAGGGATTTAGGGGTACAGATACACAAATCACTAAAAATAGTGATACGGGTTAATAAGGCCATAAAAAAACAAAGCACTGGGGTTCATTTCTAGAGGGATAGAATTGAAAAGAGATGTTATGTTAAACTTGTATAAAACCATGGTTAGGCCACACTTGGAGTACTGTGAACAGTCCTGGTCTCCATATTATAAAAAGGACATAGAGGCACTGGAGAAGGTGCAAAGAAAATTACTAGAATGATACCAGAACTGAGAACTATTAGGAGAGATTGAACAGGCTGGGGCTCTTTTCAGTAGAAAAGAGAAGGCTGAGGGGGTGACCTGATCGAGGTCTTTAAGATTCTGAAAGGGTTTGATAGGGTGGACGTAGAGAAGATGTTTCCACTTGCGGGTGAGACCAGAACTAGGGGCCATAAATATAAGATAGTCACTAATAAATCCAATAGGGAATTCAGGAGAAACTTCTTTACCCAGAGAATGGTGGGAGTGTGGAACTCGCTACCACAAGGAATAGTTGAGGCGAATAGCATAGATGCATTTAAGGGAAAGCTAGATAAGCACATGAGGGAGAAAGGAATAGAAGGATATGTTGATGGGGTTAGATGAAGAAGGGTGGGAGGAGGTTCATGTGGAGCATAAACACTGGCATGGAACGGTTGGGCCGAATGGCCTATTCTGTGCTGTAAATACCTTGTAATGGCAGATGCAATTTAATGCGGATAAGTGTGAAGTGATGCACTTTGGTAGGAACAACATGGTACTATTTTGAGGGGGATGCAAGAGCAGAGGAACCTTGGGGTGACTTCACTTCACCTGACGAAGGAGCAGCGCTCCGAAAGCTTGTGATTTCAAATAAAACTGTTGGACTATAACCTGGTGTTGTGCGACTTCTCACATTTGTCCACCCCAGTCCAACACCGGCATCTCCACATCTTCAGCAAGGAGGTAGTCACTGAGCTCTGCCATCTGCTGCAGCCAGATCTGCAGCCTCAACTGAGGTCCAGGACGTCTCTGTCGGTGGCAGTGAAGATCACAGTGGCTCTGAACTTTTATGCCACTGGCTCATTTCAATCAGCTACTGGGGACATCGCCAATATCTCCCAGTTCGCGGTGCATTGCTGCATCCGTCAGGTCACAAATGCCCTCTTTAAAAGGAGACGAGAGTACATCTCTTTCCCCATGACTCCAGCCAAGCAGCATGAACACGCAATGGGCTTTGCTAGGATAGCGGGCTTCCCCATGGTGCAGGGCGCCATTGACTGCACGCATGTGGCTTTGCGTGCTCCGCATGAGAATGCCGAGGATTTCCGCAACAGAAAGGGGTTCCATTCCTTAAACGTTCAGTTGGTCTGTGACCACAGACAGCTGATACTCGCTGTCAATGCCCACTATCCTGGCAGCTGCCACGATGTATTCATCCTGCGCCAGACTACTGTGGCAGAACTTTTCCAGGCACCGCATCAGCCAGTTGGTTGGCTTCTCGGGGACAAGGGATATCCACTGAGCACCTGGCTGATGACACCGCTCCGTACGCCCAACACCCCTGCTCAGCTGCGGTACAACGAGAGACATCAAGCTACCAGGAACATCGTTGAGCACACAATCGGCATGCTCAAGCAACAGTTCCACTGTCTGGACCATTCTGGAGGAGACCTGCAGTACTCGCCTGAGCGAGTTTCCCACTTCGTAGTTGTGTGCTGCATGCTGCATAACCTGGCAATTCTCAGGACCCAGCCAATGCCACCAGGCCTTGGAGCACCACCAGAGGAGGAGGAGGAAGAGGAGGAGGAAGAGGAGAAGGATGATCATCAGCAGCACCAAGGCGGGAGGGAGGCCCACAATGTAGAAACTGGAAGGGCCGTCCGTCAACGGCTGATAGCAAGCCGTTTCTAGGCCCCTGCTGAGGAAATGGCTTCTGCCATTGAGAACAACATGAATGGAACCAACCCGCAACCCCTAAGCCGGCCAAGGCAGCAATGATTCCAAAGACCAAACATGTACATTTTGAATACAAAAACTTATTTATTTTACAAACTCTGTGTGTGTCATTTCCTCATGACAAACTAATAGAAAGAAACACAAAAAAACAGTTATTAACATAACTGGTTCTCACAACCTGGAGATAATGTCCAAAACACTAAACAAAAGTTTGACCACGAACCTCGGCCTTTAATAAAAAAATGACCAACATTTTGTCACACCTCCTACTTTTTGCCCTTCGAGGGTGATCTCCTTCCCTTGCGCACTTCCCCCCTTCCCACCCTACTGCTCCTCCGTAATGGGACCCCAGTGGCTGCAGCAAGGCTGGTGGAAGGCTGCTGATTGTCAGAACCTGAGACTGCAGATGCCCTTGAAGGATGGCCTCGACCAGCTCTAGGCCTGGAGGGCCCGGCTGCAGACTGCACCAACTCTGCAGTGGAGAAGTGACAGTGGTGGCAGCAGGAATGCTGTCATCTTCAGAGAGGACAGCAACTCCCTGCTCGACCGACACATTGGCACTCCCACGGGGCAGCACTTCAGCATCCAGAGCAATCTGCTGGAGCACAGATTGTTGGCCTGCTGCGGCGCAGTGAGAGCCCCGGGGAAATATGTCTGAACCAGCGAAGATGGCAGCAGTCAGTGCTCGCGTGGGCTCAATCTGAGTCTGCATGAGAGCAGTCAGAGATGGGGTCATGGCAGCCATTGACTGAATTGCAGCACTAAACATTTGCGTGGCATCCGCCTGTGCAACAGCGAAGTGCTCCACACTCCTTGCCAGTGATTCAATGCATTCGGGCACCCTTCCCACTGCACCCATGAGCTCAGTGTGCATGTCCACCGCCTGGGTGTTCATTTCAACGATGAGCCGCTCCTCCTCTGCGTCCAGTGCAGTAGGACTCGCTGGCATACTCTCCCTCCGGGGAGAAGGCCCCCGAGCTTCCCTACCCCCATCACATTGCTGCAGCCCGCTGGGTCCTGGAGCTTCACCTTCATCAGACCCTTCCCCCCTGCTCCTCTCCAGGGAAGGCGTGTTCCCAGTGTGGGCATGGGCTTCCTCGGGAGAGGGTGGCGCTGATGCTCTGGCTTCATCTTCCTCCTCGCCTGCAGCTTCACTCCCACTGGCAGCTTGAGGGCCCGTCTCCTCAGCTGGTGAATCACCATCTGAAAGCAGGGAGGTACAAGAGTGGCTTTAGCATGAGGACAGGGAGGAATGAGTGCAGCGATTTAGTAAGTTGGATTGAAAGTGTCAAAGGCTGGTGTTGTGAGGGACAAGTGGAACGACAGAGGACAAAAAGGTGATGGCCTTACCATTGCTGTCCAGAACGGGGTCGGCGTCTCCAGTGGCGACGGGACCGATCACCCGGCTTGCCACAATCCTGTGGACGCGCACCTCAAGATCGCTGAGGGGTTGCAGCTGAGGCCGCCCTCCACCCGTCCATTGCTGCTGTCTCCTATTATGAGATAGCTTGGCCTGCAAGAAAAAGGACGGCGTCTGAGTAAATATACAGCCATGGTCTTGCCTGATGCCTCCCATAGGTGAATAGCCCTTACTGTATGCAGCCATGGTCTTGCCTGATGTGCCTCCCATAGGTGAATAGCCCTTACTGTATGCAGCCATGGTCTTGCCTGATGTGCCTCCCATAGGTGAATAGCCCTTACTGTATGCAAAGTGTGGAATGTGCGAGTGTGTTTCATGAGAGGGCCATAGGTGTTGGATGAGTGTTGGGCATTGGGCTTTTAAGACCTTCTGGCCATAGAGTGAGGTTGAGATGGAGGGATGGAGAGGTATTGAAAAAAAGCCACTCACCCTGACAACCCGAGTGAGGTCGTTGAACTTTTTTCGACACTGTATATGGGTCCTGGGCACCATGCTCCTGCAGGAGACGCTCTGAGCCACCTCCCTCCACACTCTTCTGTACTCACGCGGCAAAGGCCTCCTGCCACTCTCAGGGAAGAGTATAGATCTTCTGCGCTCCACCGCGCCAACCAGAGCATCCAAGGCCCGCTCGCTGAAGCGCTGAGCTCGTTCTCTCACCCTCTCCATAGTCCTTGGCTGGAAGATTTAGGCACAGGTCTCTCCAGGCTGAGATTCAAGGCTGCAATGAACAGGGTGTGGCTTGAGTGCAAGATCGACCCTTCCCTTTAAGAACTGTCTGGCGCCAGTGTGTCTGTGTTCCATCACTAACTGACAGCACCTGCGCTGCGCCCGCGCTCTGAGTTAGCGCCTCGCTCCTCGGCCTTTGCGCCTTAAGACAGATGTGTAGCGCCTGATTTAGCGCTCCAACCACATCCAGGGGCGATAAAAGTCAAGTTTGCAGTCGGAGGCGATAATTAGCGCCAGACGCTAATATTTGCGCCCGGCCGATAATTGCGCCCCAAACGGGGCGATACTGAATTTCTCCCCCATAGAGTTATACAGCACAAAAAGAGGCCCTTCGGCCCATCGTGTCTGTGCCGGCCATCAAGCCCTGTCTATTTTAATTCTATTTTCCAGCACTTGGTCCATAGCCTTGTATGCTATGGCGTTTCAAGTGCTCATCTAAATGCTTCTTGAATGTTGTGAGGGTTCCTGCCTCTACCACCCTTTCAGGCAGTGAGTTCCAGATTCCAACCACCCTCTGGGTGAAAAAGTTTTTCCTCAAATCCCCTCTAAACCTCCTGCCCCTTACCTTGAAACTATGCCCCCTGGTTATTGACCCCTCTACTAAGGGGAAAAGTTCCTTTCTATCTACCCTATCTATGCCCCTCATAATTGTGTACACCTCAATCAGGTCCCCCCTCAGCCTTCTGAGCTCTAAGGAAAACAACCCCAGCCTGTCCAGTCTCTCTTCATAGCTGAAGCGCTGCAGCCCAGGTAACATCCTGGTGAATCTCCTCTGCACCCTCTCCAATGCAATCACATCCTTCCTATAGTGTGGCGGCCAGAACTGCACACAGTATTCCAGCTGTGGCCTAACTAGCATTTTGTACAGCTCCATCATAACCTCCCTGCTCTTATATTCTATGCCTCGGCTAATGAAGGCAAGTATCCCATATGCCTTTTTAACCACCTTATCTACCTGTCCTGCTGCCTTCAGGGATCTATGTACATGTACACCAAGGTCCCTCTGATCCTCTGTCCTCCCTAGGGTCCTACATAGAAATATAGAAGATAGGAGCAGGAGTAGGCCATTCGGCCCCTCGAGCCTGCTCTGCAATTTAATGAGATCATGGCTGATCATCCAAATTCAGTACCCTGTCCCTGCTTTCTCCCCATATCCCTTGATCCCTTTAGCCTTAAGAAATATATCTAACTCCTTCTTGAATATATTTAATGAATTGGCCTCAACTGCCTTCTGTGGTAGAGAATTCCACAGGTTCACCACTCTCTGGGGGAAGAAATTCCTCCTCATCTCTGTCCTAAATGGCTTAATTGAGAGGTCGCACAACACCAGGTTATAGTCCAACAGTTTTATTTGAAATCACAAGCTTTCGGAGCTATCGATTGCTCCTTCCTCAGGTGAAGTAAATTAGATACAGAATCGCCAAAGCATATATAGATAGAGAACAAAGCATGTGTACCTTACAATTGCAGACCACTAAATTAAATCATCCTGACTATCTGCCGAGGTGTGATAAAGTTAATCAAGTCAGCCAGGAAGGTACCACATCAAAGACATAGCAAGATACAACTGAGACAATGAGGTGTAGTCGCAGGGGTTCTAACGTGTCAAAAGCTGCCGTCTGTATGTAAAACGAAAAGCTTTAAAATTTTTACTTTTTTACTGGGAAAATGTTTACTTTTTTACTGGGAATCACATCTGTGAACAAGCCAACGACGACTCGAGTCCGGATCACGTCATGTATCGTGACATAAACCCAAGATCCCGGTTGAGACCGTCTTCATGAGTGCGGAACTTGGCTATCAGTTTCTGCTCGATGATTTTGCGTTGTCGTGTGTTTCTAAGGTTGCCTTGGAGAACGCTTACCCGCAGATCCGAGGCTGAATGTCCTTGACTGCTGAAGTGTTCCCCGACTGGGAGGTAACAATCCTGCCTGGCGATTGTTGCGCGGTGCTCGTTCATACGTTGTCTCAGTGTCTGCATGGTCTCGCCGATGTACCATGCCGCGGTGCATTCTTTCCTGCAACGTATGAGGTAGACAACGTTGGCCGAGTCACGTGAGTATGTACCATGTACCTGGTGGGTAGTGTCCTCACGTGTGATGGTGGTATCTGTGTTGATGATCTGGCATGTCTTGCAGAGTTTGCCATGGCAGGGTTGTGTGGTGTCGTGGTCGCTGTTATCCTGAAAGCTGGGTAATTTGCTGCGAACGATGGTACTTCTGAGGTTAGGTGGCTGTTTGAAGGTAAGTAGTGGAGGCGTGGGGATGGCCTTAGCGAGGTGTTTGTCGTCATCGATGACATGTTGAAGGCTGCGAAGAACATGGCGTAGTTTCTCCGCTCCCATTATCCTTAGACTGTGAACCCTGGTTCTGGACTCCCCCGCCATCGGGAACATCCTTCCTGCATCTAGTCTATCTAGTCCTGTTAGAATTTTATAAGTTTCAATGAGATCCCCTCTCATTCTTCTAAACTCCAGCGAATATAAGTCCAATCGACCCAATCTCTCCTCATACGTCATTCCTGCCACCCCAGGTATCAGTCTGGTGAATCTTCGCTGCACTCCCTCCATGGCAAGAACATCCTTCCTCAGATAAGGCGACCAAAACTGCACACAATACTCAAGGTGTGGTCTCACCAAGGCCCTGTACAACTGCAGCAAGACATCCTTGCTCCTGCACTCGAATCCTCTCGCTTTGAAGGCCAACATACCATTTGCCTTCTTAACCGCCTGCTGCACCTGCATGCTTACCTTCAGCGACTGGTGCACAAGGACACCCAGGTCTCGTTGCACTTCCCCTTCTCCCAATCTATTGCCGTTCAGATAATAATCTGCCTTCCTGTTTTTGCCACCAAAGTGGATAACCTCACATTTATCCACATTATACTGCATCTGCCATGCATCTGCCCAATCACCCAACCTGTCCAAATCATACTGGAGTTTCTCTGCATCCTCCTCACAGCACACTCAGCTTTGTGTCGTCTGCAAACTTGGAGATATTACATCTAGTTCCCTCGTCTAGATCATTAATATATATTGTGAATAGCTGAGGTCCTAGCACCGATCCCTGCGGTACCCCACTAGTCACTGCCTGCCACTCGGAAAAAGACCCGTTTATTCCAACTCTTTGCTTCCTGTCTGCCAACCAGTTCTCTATCCAAGTCAGTACCTTACCCCCAATCCCATGTGCTTTAACTTTGCACGCTAATCTCTTATGCGGGACCTTATCGAAAGCCTTCTGAAAGTCCAAATACACCACATCCACTGGTTCTCCCTTATCTATTTTACCAGTTACATCCTCAAAAAATTCCAGTAGATTAGTCAAGCACAATTTACCTTTTGTAAATCCATGTTGACTTTGTCCGATCCTGTCACTGTTTTCCAAGTGCTATTACATCTTTTATAATGGACTCTAGCATTTTCCCCACTACAGATGTCAGGCTTACCGGTCTATAATTCCCCGTTTTCTCTCTACCACCTTTTTTAAATAGTGGGGTTACATTAGCTACCCTCCAATCCATGGGAACTGTGCCAGAATCTATAGAATTTTAAAAGATGACCAGCAACGCATCTACTATTTCTAGGGCCACTTCCTTAAGTACCCTAGGATGTAGATTATCAGGCCCTGGGGATTTATCGGCCTTCAATCCCGTCAATTTCCCTAACACCATGTCCCTACAAATACTGATTTCATTCAGTTCCTCCCTCTCATTAGACCCTATGTTCCCCGACATCTCTGGGAGGTTATTTGTGTCCTCCTTTGTGAAGACAGAACCAAAGTATGTATTTAATTGGTCAGCCATTTCTTTGTTCCCTATTATAAATTCCCCTGATTCTGACTGCAAAGGACCTACGCTTGACTTCACCAATCTTTTTCTCTTCACATATCTATAGAAGCTTTTACAGTCAGTTTTTATGTTCGCCGCAAGCTTACTCTCATACTCTATTTTCCCCCTCTTAATTAATCCTTTTATCCTCCTTTGCTGAATCCTAAACTGCTCCCAATCCTCAGGTTTGCTGCTTTTTCTGGCCAATTAGTATGTCCTCTCCTTGGATCTTATGCTATCCCTAATTTCCCTTGTCCACCGTCAACCCTTTAAGTAACGTTCCCCAATCCATCCTAGCCAACTCGTGCCTCATACCATCGTAGTTTCCTTTATTTAAATTCAGGACCCTAGTCTCTGAGTCAACTACTTCACTCTCCATCTTAATGAAGAATTCTATCATATTATGATCGCTCTGCCCCAAGGGGCCTCGCACAACTAGATTGCTAATCAATCCTTTCTCATTACATAATACCCAGTCTAAGATGGCCTGATCTCCAGTTGGTTCCTCGACATATTGGCCCAGGAAACCATCCCGTATACACTCCAGGAATTCCTCCTCCACAGTATTGTTACTAATTTGGTTAGCCCAATCTATATGTAGATTAAAGTCACCCATGATAACTGCTGTGCCCTTATTGCACGCGTCTCTAATTTCCCATTTAATGCCATCCCCAACCTCAGCATTACTGTTTGGGGGTCTGTATACAACTCCCACTGCTCCCCTCTCTCACTCCAACCTACCTCCCTCTGAACTTGCAGCACTCTATTCCCTCAGATCCAACCCCGACATTGTCATTAAACCTGCTGACAAGGGTGGTGCTGTTGTTGTTTGGCGTACCGACCTCTACCTAGCGGAAGCTGAACGCCAACTCTCCGACACCTCCTCCTACCTCCACCTGGACCATGACCCCACTACCGAACATCAAACCACCATTTCCAAGACCGTCACTGACCTCATCTCCTCTGGAGATCTTCCCCCCACGGCCGCCAAACTCATAGTTCCCCAACCCCGCACAGCCCGCTTCTACCTCCTTCCCAAGATCCACAAACAGGACTGCCCCGGTAGACCCATCGTTTCAGCCTGTTCTTGCCCCACGGAACTTATCTCTTCCTATCTCGACTCTATTTTTTCTCCCCTTGTCCAGTCTCTCCCCACCTACATCCTCGACTCTTCCGACGCCTTCCACCATTTTAACAGTTTCCAGTTTCCCGGCCCCAACCGCCTCCTCTTCACTATGGACGTACAATCCCTCTACACCTCCATTCCCCACCAGGATGGCCTGAGGGCGCTCCGCTTCTTCCTTGAACAGAGGCCCAACCAGTCCCCATCCACCACCACCCTCCTCCGCCTGGCTGAACTTGTTCTCACATTGAACAACTTCTCCTTTGACTCCACCCATTTCCTCCAAATTAAAGGTGTTGCTATGGGTACCCGCATGGGTCCTAGCTATGGCTGCCTTTTCGTGGGATATGTGGAACACTCTTTGTTCCAGTCCTACTCGGGTCCCCTCCTTCACCTCTTTTTCCAATACATTGATGACTGTATCGGTGCCGTCTCCTGCTCTCGCCCTGAACTGGAACATTTCATTCACTATGCTTCCAATTTCCACCCTTCCCTCGCCTTCACATGGTCCATCTCCGACTCTTCCCTTCCCTTCCTCGACTTCTCCGTCTCCATCTCTGGGGATAGGTTATTGACTAACATTCACTACAAGCCCACTGACTCCCACAGCTACCTGGACTACTCTTCCTCCCACCCCGCCTCATGTAAGGACTCTATTCCATTCTCCCAGTTTCTCCGTCTCCGCTGCATCTGCTCTGATGATACCACCTTCCATACCAGTGCTTCCGACATGTCTTCCTTTTTCCTCAACCGAGGATTCCCCTCTACCGTGGTCGACATGGCCCTCGACCGTGTCCGTTCTATCTCCCGCACTTCTGCCCTCACCCCTTCCCCTCCCTCCCGGAACCACGATAGAGTTCCCCTTGTCCTCACCTTTCACCCCACCAGCCTCCACATTCAACGGATCATCCTCCGCCATTTCCGCCACCTCCAGCGTGATCCCACCACCAAACGCATCTTCCCCTCACCTCCCCTTTCAGCATTCCGCAGGGACCGCTCCCTCCGCGACACCCTAGTCCACTCCTCTACCACCCCCAGCACCCCTTCCCCTTCGCCCGGTACCTTCCCGTGCAAGCGCAGGAGATGCAACACATGCCCTTATACCTCCCCTCTTCCCACTGTCCAGGGCCCCAAACACCCCTTCCAGGTGAAACAGCGATTTACTTGTACTTCCTGCAATTTAGTATACTGTATTCGCTGCTCACGATGTGGTCTCCTCTACATTGGGGAGACCAAACGCAGATTGGGTGACCGATTTGCGGAACACCTCCATTCAGTCCGTAAGGGGGACCCCGAGCTCCCTGTCGCCTGTCACTTTAATTCACCGCTTCACTCCCACTCTGACCTCACCGTCCTCGGCCTATTACACTGTTCCACGGAAGCGCAGCGTAAGCTCGAGAAACAGCACCTCATCTTTCGTTTAGGCACGCTACAGCCCTCTGGACTCAATATCGAGTTCAACAATTTTAGATCATAACCTCAGCCCCAATCACATTTATATTTTATTTTTTCATCCACCCTTTTGTTTGCCCCCCCCCTCCCTTTTTTTCCCTCCTAGAAGCTGGCAGCTGTCCTTCATTCTGCCCGTGCATTTCACACTTCTTTTAGCCTTAATCTGTCACATTAACACCACCTCTTGCCTTGAATATCTCTTAATGTCTCTTAATGTCTCCTTTTATAAGAACATAAGAAATAGGAGCAGGAGTAGGCCAATCGGCCCCTCGAGCCTGCTCCGCCATTCAATAAGATCATGGCTGATCTGATCCTAACCGCCAATCTACTATCTATCACAGAACCATCTCCTGCATCTAACAGAATTGCACACACGAAATAGGAGCAGAATCAGGCTACACAGTCCCTGGGCCCGCTCCACTACCCACAGGGCCATGACCGATCCGAACCTAGACTCATGTCCAAATTCCTGCCCGCTCCCCGTAACCCTTAATGCCCTTTACTTCTAGGAAACTGTCTATTTCTGTTTTAAATTTAATTAATGTTGTAGCTTCTACAGCTTTTTGTGGCAGCATATTCCATGGACCTACCACCCTCTGAGTGAAGTAGTTCCTCCTCATCTCAGTTTTGAAAGAGCAGCCCCTTATTCTAAGACTATGTCCCCTAGTTCTCGTCTCACCCGTCATCGGGAACATCCTCCCCGCATCCACCCGATCCAACCCCTTCACAATCTTATATGTTTCAATAAGATCGCCTCTCATTCTTCTGAACTCCAATGAGTAGAGTCCCAATCTACCCAACCTCTCCTCATATGACCACCCCCTCATCCCCGGGATTAACCGAGTGAACCTTTTTTGCACTGCCTCGAGAGCAAGGATGTCTTTCCTTAAGTAAGGACACCAAAACTGTATGCAGTATTCCAGGTGCGGTCTCACCAATACCTTGTACAACTGAAGCAATACCTCCCTATTTTTATATTCTATCCCCCTAGCAATGAAAGCCAACATTCCATTTGCCTTCTTAATCACTTGCTGCACCTGCATACTAACCTTTTGAGTTTCGTGCACCAGGACCCCCAGATCCCTTTGCACTTCAGTACTCTCCAGTTTCTTGCCATTAAGATAATAAATTGCTCTAGGATTTTTCCTGCCAAAGTGCATCACCTCACACTTTCCAGTGTTGTATTCCATCTGCCAAATCTCTGCCCACTTACTTAGCCTGTCTATGTCCCCTTGCAGGTTTTTTATGTCCTCCTCACTCACTACTTTCCCTCCCATCTTTGTATCATCTGCAAATTTTGATATGTTACACTTGGTCCCTTCCTCCAAATCGTTAATATAGATTGTGAAGAGTTGGGGACCCAGCACTGACCCCTGTGGAACACCACTAGTTACTGATTGCCAGTCTGAGAATGAACCATTTATCCCAACTCTTTGCTTTCTGTTAGATAGCCAATCCTCTATCCATGCCAGAATATTACCCCCAATCCCGTGATTTTTTACCTTAAGCAATAATCTTTTGTGTGGCACCTTGTCAAATGCCTTTTGGAAGTCTAAATACACTACGTCCACTGGTTCCCCTTTATCCACTCTATATGTTACTTCCTCAAAGAACTCCAGCAAATTTGTCAAACATGACTTCCCCTTCGTAAAACCATGCTGACTTTGTCCTATTAAATTATGATTATCCAAATGTCCTGTTACTGTTTCCTTAATAATGGACTCCAAAATTTTACCTACCACAGATGTTAGGCTAACCGGTCTATAGTTACCAGCCTTCTGTCTACTGCCCTTTTTAAATAAGGGTGTTACATTAGCAGTTTTCCAGTCTGCCGGGACCTTAGCGGAATCCAGGGAGTTTTGAAAAATTATTACCAATGCATCTACAATCCCTACCGCCACTTCCTTCAAGACTCTAGGATGTAAGCCATCAGGTCCAGGTGATTTATCCGCCTTGAGTCCCATTATTTTACCGAGTACCACTTCCTTAGTGATTTTGATCGTGTTTAGCTCCTCTCCCCCTATAGCCCCCTGTTTGTCCAGTGTTGGGATATTCTTAGTGTCCTCTACTGTAAAGACTGATACAAAATATTCATTCAGTGTTTTTGCCATCTCCATATTTCCCACCATTAATTTCCCGGTCTCATCCTCTAAGGGACCAACATTTACTTTAGCCACCCTTTTTCTTTTTATATAACTATAAAAACTCTTACTATCTGTTTTTATATTTTTTGCTAATTTACTTTCATAATCTATCTTCCCTTTCTTAATCAATCTTTTTGTTATTTTTTGCTGCCTTTTAAAGTTTTCCCAATCCTCCGTCCTCCCACTAGATTTCGCTACCTTATATGCCCTTGTTTTTAGTCGAATACTATCCTTAATTTCTTTACTTAGCCACGGATGACTGTCCTTTCTTTTACACCCTTTTCTTTTCAGTGGAATATATTTTTTTTGGAAGTTGTAAAATAACTCCTTGAATGTACACCACTGATCATGTGTCGTCTTACCCTTTAATCTATTTTCCCAATCCACTCTACTCAATTCCGCTCGCATACCTTCATAGTCTCCTTTATTCAAGCTTAGCACGCTTGTTTGAGATCCAACCTTCTCACCCTCTAATTGAATATGGAATTCAACCATGTTATGGTCACTCATTCCAAGGGGATCCTTTACTAGGACATTTTTAATTAATCCTGTCTCGTTACACAGGACCAGATCTAAGGTTGCTTGCCCCCTGGTCGGTTCAGTTACATACTGCTCAAGAAACCCATCCCTAATACACTCAATGAACTCATCCTCAAGGCAGCCCTTTTGTTCTTTCATCCCCTCCCCCTTTTCCCAGCTTTATCCTTGCCTTAAATCTATTTGATTTCCTGCTGTTTCCAGTTCTGACGAAAGGTCTCGACCTGAAACGTTAACTCTGTTTCTCTCTCCACGGATGCTGCCTCGCCTGCTGCGTTTTTCCAGTGTTTTCTGTTGTTATTTCCCACTAACGTTTTCTGCCCCTTGTTATTTCTCAGCTCTACCCATACAGATTCCACATCATCAGAGCTAATATCCTTCCTTACTATTGTGTTAATCTCCTCTTTAACCAGCAAGGCTACCCTACCTCCTTTTTCTTTTTGCCTGTCCTTCCTGAATATTGAATACCCCTGGATGTTGAATTCCCAGCCTTGGTCACTCTGGAGCCATGTCTCCGTAATCCCAATTATATCATATCCGTTTACATCTATTTGTGCAGCTAATTCATCCACCTTATTACGAATGCTCCTCACATTAAGACACAAAGGGGTAAAAATTGAGTCGCGCCCCATTTGGGGCGCTAACCTCGCCGGGGCGCGACTTTTAGCGCCCCGAAAAAATTAGCGGCCCCGCGCCGGAACTTCAGTGGTTGCGCCCCAAGAGGGAAGCGGGGCGCAACTGGAAGCACCCCGCATCCCTCTTGGGGCGCTGCGAGTGAATATCCTGGCGCTACGTGCCGCAGCGCCATGCGCTGCGGCACGTCGCGCCGCGGTATTGCAGGCCTTCCTCCCCTTCTTAAAGGGGAGGGGCCTTGCGCAGCGCGAACCGGGGCCCAGCTGGGCTCCCAGGGATCGGGAGTGCCGGCAAAAGAGCCCGGCACTCAAGAGAAGTGCCGGGCTCTTGGAGCGCAGCCGGCACTTCACGGTGGGGGGGCTTCACGGGGGCCGGGGACAGCAACGGGGGCAGGTGCTGGCAGGCGGCCAGCAACAAAAATGGCCGCCTGCCACCTCCCCTTTAAATATCGCCGCCCCGGCCGCACGTACGCCCCCCTGAACCCGTCGGACATAGCGTCTGGCGGTAAATCAGGGGGCGCGACTGAAGATCACGGCCGGGGCGCGAGCGGGGCGCTGCGCACGGCGATGACGTCATCGCCGGCGGCGCAGCGCCACAGGGCGCTACCGGCTGCCGCCGCCGCTAACCTCCCACTAAATTTTTCGGGAGGCGTGGGCGGCGCTGCACCCGGGCGCTAGCTGCTTTACGCCCATTAGCGCCCATTTAAGGCGCTAACGGGAGGCGCAAGCAGCTGAATTTTTCCCCCAAAGCCTTCAGGCTTGTTTTTTTAACACTCTTCGGGGGAAAAATTCAGTTGGTTGCGCCTCCCGTTAGCGCCTTAAGAGGGCGCTAATGGGGCGCAAAGCAACTAGCGCCCGGGTGCAGCGATGTTTGCGCTGCTCGCGAAATTAACTTGACATTTTGCGGTGGCGCTAAACACTACCACCACGATCTCCTGCGCCGGCAGATTGTGACGTCAGTCGAGTGCGCAACGCCCCAGTAGCGCCCTGGAGCGGATATTAAGTGGCGCCCCCTGCCTTACTGCCTGCCGCTAGCAACGAGAGGTTGAGGGGAGCGTTTTGCAGTCAGGAAGGGACTGGGGGAGCGTTATTTAAAGGCAACCGCTTCCTGCCTTTTATTGTTGGTGACATTTTTGAACCATGCATTCTGAGAGAGAGAAAGAGACACTTCTGGAGAGATTCAACGCTGTGTGAAGGCGTTTTGGGTACAGAGCAGCACTTTGCAGGTTCATTTTGATTTGCCCTTCCTTGTATCGATTTAGAAGAGACTGTGGGGGCTGCACTCTGAGCTCTTTCCCTGGTACTCTCCATTGTTCTTTCCAGCAGATTTGATGCACAGGTCTCTCCAGGCCGAGATTCAAGGCTGCAATGAGCAGGATGTGGATGGAAAGCAAGATCAACCCTCCCCTTTAAGAACTGGCCGGCGCCATTGTGTGTGTTCCATTGCTGACTGACATCACATGAGCTTCGCCAGTGCTCTGAGGTAGCGCCTCGCTCCTCGGCCTTTGTGCCTTAAGACAGGTGTGAAGCGCCTGATTTAGCGCTCCAATCACCTCCAGGGGCGATAAAAGTCAAGTTTGCATTCGGAGGCGATAATTAGTGCCAGTCGCTAATCTTTGCACCCGGCCGATAATTGCGCCTCAAATGGGGCGATACTGAATTTCTCCCCCTTAGTCCTTTTAGAATTATTATTTGCTGTAGCCTTGTTTGCTTTACACCGTTGATTTCTCTGCCTTCCACTTTTGCTTTTCTCCTTCCTGTCTTTTGCCTCTATCCTTGTTTCCCTATCCTCTGTTTCCCTGCACAGGTTCCCAATCCCCTGCCATTTTAGTTTAAACCCTCCCCAACAGCACGAGCAAACACTCCCCCTAGGACATCGGTCCCGGTCCTGCCCAGGTGCAAACCGTCCAGTTTGTACTGGTCCCACCTCCCCCAGAACCGGTTCCAATGTCCCAGGAATTTGAATCCCTCCCCCTTGCACCATTCCTCTAGCCACGTATTCATCTGAAATATCCTTCTATTTCTACTCTGACTAGCACGTGGCACTGGTAGCAATCCTGAGATTACTACCTTTGAGGTCCTATTTTTTAATTTACCTCCTAACTCCCTATTTTCAGCTTTTATGACCTCATCCCATTTTTTACCTATATCGTTGGTACCTATATTCACCACGACAACTGGCTGTTCACCCTCCCCCTCCAGAATGCCCTGCAGCCGCTCCGAGACATCCTTGACCCTTGCACTAGGGAGGCAACATACCATCCTGGAGTCTCGTTTGCGGCCTCAGAAACGCCTATCTATTCCCCTTACAATAGAATCCCCTATCACTATAGCTCTCCCGCTCTTTTTCCTCCCGTCCTGTGCAGCAGAACACCCATGGTGCCAGGAAGTTAGCTACTGCTGCCTTCCCCCAATAAGCCATCTCCCCCAACAATATCCAAAGCGGTATATCTGTTTGAGAGGGGGATGTCCACAGGGGACCCCTGCACTACCTGCCTGCGCCTACTACTCTGCCTGGTGGTCACCCATTCCCTTCCTGCCTGTGCAGCCTTTACCTGCGGTGTGACCAACTCCCTAAACGTACTATCCACGATGTCCTCAGCATCGCGAATGCTCCAGTATGTATCCATTCGCAGCTCCAGCACCGCAATGTGGTCTGCCAGTAGCTGCAGCTGGATACACTTCCCACACACATGGTCGTCAGGGACACAGGAAGTGTCCCTGATTTCTCACATAGTGCAGGAGGAGCATGCCACGGGGCCGAGCTGTGCTGCCATGACTTATCCTTTAATTAATTCAAATTAAATTAAATCAAATCAATACCACCAATTACACTACAATTAAATGATATACTCAAGGGCCCTTGTTTACTAGCACTCCCCGCTACACAAGAGAGACCTTAGAAACTATAAACCACTAAAATTAAGTTTGGAAAAAGGGAGAAAGAGAGAAATACTCAACAACCAATCACTTACCTGCTTTCTGGTGATGTCACACTTCGATTACTTTTTACTTCTTTACACTCACCGGTCCGTTGTAGCCCCGGCTCACCTTTGAAATCTCCCGAGGTTTGGTGCTCTCCAGCCGCTCTCGCTCACCTTTGAAATCTCCCGAGGTTTGGCACTCTCCAGCCACTCTCGCTCACCTTTGAAATCTCCCATTCATTGTGTATTCCCTTGCCTTGTTAGTCCTCCCAAAATGCATCACCTCACACTTTTCAGGGTTAAATTCCATTTGCCACTGTTCTGCCCATCTAACCAATCCGTCTATATCGTCCTGTAGCCTGAGGCTTCCCTCCTCGCTATTTACCACCCCACCAATTTTCGTGTCATCTGCGAACTTACTGATCATACCTCCTACATTCATATCTAAATCATTAATGTACACTACAAACAGCAAAGGACCCAGCACTGATCCCTGCGGTACACCACTGAACACAGGCTTCCAGTCACAAAAACAACCTTCGACCACCACCCTCTGCCTCCTGCCACTAAGCCAATTTTGGATCCAATGTGCCAAGTTGCCCTGGATCCCATGGGCTCTTACCTTCTTGACCAGTCTCCCATGCGGGACTTTGTCAAAAGCCTTACTGAAGTCCATGTAGACCACATCAACTGCACTACCCTCATCCACACACCGAGTCTCCCCATCGAAAAATTCAATCAAATTGGTCAGACATGATCTCCCCCTGACAAAGCCATGCTGACTATCCTTGATTAATCCTTGCCTCTCCAAGTGGAGACTAATTCTGTCCCTCAGAATTTTTTCCAATAATTTCCCTACCACTGATGTTAGGCTCACTGGCCTGTAATTCCCTGGTTTATCCCTACTACCCTTCTTGAATAATGATACTACGTTAGCTGTTCTCCAGTCCTCTGGCACCCCCACTGTGCGGAGATGCCGGTGTTGGACTGGGGTGGACAAAATTGAGAGGTCGCACAACACCAGGTTATAGTCCAACAGTTTTATTTTAAATCACAAGCTTTCGGAGTTAAAACTCCTTCGTCGGGTGAAGTGAGGAGATACAGAATCGTCAAAGCATGCTTTGACAATTCTGTATCTCCTCACTTCACCCGATGAAGGAGTTTTAACTCCGAAAGCTTGTGATTTAAAATAAAACTGTTGGACTATAACCTGGTGTTGTGCGACCTCTCAATTTTGTCGACCCCCACTGTGGCCAGAGAGGTTCTGAAAATTTGTATCAGAGCCCCTGCAATCTCCTCCCTTGCCTCACACAGTAGCCTGGGATACATTTCGTCTGGGCCTGGGGATTTATCCACTTTTAAACCCGCTAAAACCGCTAGTACCTCCTCCCTCTCAATACTAATTTGTTCAAGTATATCACAACCCCCCTGCCTGATTTACATGCCTACATTGTCCTTCTCCATAGTGAACACAGATGCAAAATATTCATTTAAAACCTCACCTACATCTTCTGGCTCTACACACAGATTGCCATTTTGGTCCCTAATGGGCCCTACTCTTTCCCTGGTTATCCTCTTGCCCTTAATATACTTATAAAACACCTTGGGATTTTCCTTTGTTTTGCCCGCCAGTGTTTTTTCATGCCCCCTCTTCGCTCTCCTAATTTCTTTTTTAAGTACCCCCCTGCACTTTCTATACTCCTCTAGGGCTTCCACTGTTTTTAGTCCAAAAGCCTCCCTTTTTTTCCTAATCCATTCTCGTATATCCCTTGACATCCAGGGTTCCCTGGGCTTGTTGGTCCCACCCTTGACCTTTACGGGAACATGTTGCCGTTGTACTCTCTCTATTACCTTTCTGAAAGACTCCCACTGCTCTGATGTGGATTTTCCTACAAGTTGCTGATCCCAGTCCACTTTGGCCAGATACTGCCTTATCATATTAAAATCAGCCTTCCCCCAATTTAGAACCTTTATTTCCGGTCCATCTTTGTCCTTTTCCATGACTACCTTAAATCTCACCGAATTATGGTCACTGTCACCAAAATGCTCTCCTACTAACACTTCTACCACTTGCCCGGCTACATTCCCTAGAATTAGGTCCAGTACCGCCCCCTCTCTTATAGGACTTTCTACATGCTGGCTCAAAAAGCTCTCCTGGATGCACTTTAAGAATTCCACACCCTCTAAGCCTTTCACACTCTGACTATCCCAGTTAATATTGGGGAAGTTGAAATCCCCTACTATTATTACCCTATTATTTCTACACTTCTCTGAGATTTGCCTACATATCTGTTCCTCTATCTCCCCCTGACTGTTTGGGCCCCGATAGTACACTCCCAGCAAAGTGCTTGCCCCCTTTTTGTTTTTAAGTTCTATCCATATGGCCTCATTAGAGGAACCTGCTAAGATATCATCCCTCCTTACTGCAGTAATTGACTCCTTGATTAATATTACGACACCCCCTCCTCTTTTACACCCCCCTCTGTCTCGCCTGAAGATTCTATACCCCGGAATATTGAGCTGCCAGTCCTGCCCCTCCCTCAACCATGTCTCTGTGATAGCAACAATATCATACTCCCATGTGTTCATCAACACCTTCAATTCATCTGCCTTACTCGCAAGACTCCTTGCATTAAAATAAATGCCATCCCGCCTTGCCATACTCCCTTGTGCCATTACATATTTGCTCTGCCTTCCAGGCTCACTTGTTTTTTCCTCTATATTTGGCTGTGCATCACCCCCTACTATAGCGCCACTCCGTATCCCATCCCCCTGCCAAGTTAGTTTAAACCCGCCCCAACAGCACTAGCAAACCTCCCCGCAAGGATGTTGGTCCCGTTCCGGTTCAGGTGCAACCCGTCTGACTTGTACAGGTCCCACCTTCCCCAGAAACAGACCCAGTGATCCAGGAAACTAAAGCCCTCCCTCCTGCACCAACTCTTTAGCCACGCATTCATCTGCTCTATCCTCCTATTCCTATACTCACTAGCACGTGGCTCCGGGAGTAATCCAGAGATTACAACCTTTGAGGTCCTGCTTTTTAATCTGCTACCTAGCTCCCTAAATTCTTGTTGCAGGACCTCATCCCTCTTTCTACCTATGTCGTTGGTACCAATGTGAACCACGACCTCTGACTGTTCGCCCTCCCCTCTCATCCCACGAATCAATCTAGTGAACCTTCGTTGCACCGCCTCCAAGGCAAGTATATCCTTCCTTAGATAAGGAGACCAGAACTGTGCACAGTACTCCAGGTGTGGTCTCACCAAGGCCCTGTACAATTGTAGCAAGACTTCCTTACTCTTATACTCCAACCCCCTTGCAATAAAGGCCAACATGCCATTTACCTTCCTTATTGCTTGCTGTACCTGCATGCTAGCTTCCTGTGTTTCTTGCACGAGGACACCCAAATCTCTCTGAACACCAACATTTGAAAGTTTCTCACCATTTAAAAAATATTCTGTTTTTCTATTCTTCCTACCAAAGTGAATAACCTCACATTTCCCTACATTATACTCCTTCTGCCACCTTACTGCCCGCTCACTTAATCTATCTATATCCCTTTGCAGACTCTTTGGGGGTGATTTTGCCAATGTGGAGCTTTTGGAGGCGGGACTCCCACTTGTCGGGTTTCAGTCCCGCCTCCACCAACTTCTGACCAACCCACGCTATTTTCACTTGATTGTCCTTGTTAAGCCCGCCCAGTGGGCTTAGCAGGCCAATTAAGGGAAAGCAGATTGCAGAGAACATCAACATATGACGTTTCATCTGTCAAACATTTTTGACAGATGAATTGTCATCGTTTGACAGCTCTGTGAAGCTGTCAAACACTGACATTCTCTGTAGTTTGATGAGGTCTTGAATTCAAGACCTCATCAAACCTCTTTCTTTTGCAGAAATGAGATGGTTGTTGCATTGGAGAATGCAACGGCCATCTGTCATCTCTACCGCGGAGGTGCGAGACTCTCCGCATACCCACCGACTGAAGCCTGCAGGAAGAAACAAAGGTATGTACCCTTTTTCTAACACTTCGCACTTACCTCAGATACTCACCTTTCCACACTTGCACCCATCACTCACCTCCACAGTGCACTTTTGCACCCCTCCGACCCCTGCAGACCCACTACTCGCCTCGGTGACCCTGACGGGGTTCGGAGCCTTCAGGAAGGCCGCACTTGTGTGGGCAAAATGGTGATATGCCTATTTTCTGCCTGTTAACTACCTGTTAACAGACAGTTAAGTGGCTGTAATCCCTTCCTGCCTCCAAGGAGACGGGACCCGGGGCGGGACGGCTACCCGCCTCCTGGCAAGATGGCACGGAGGCGGGTTGGGAGCGGGTTGTGCACCCGCCCCCAAATTCTGCCATTTTCCCGGCAGTCCTACCTCCATACCCGCCTCCCCAGGGCTGGCAAGATCGTGCCCTTTGTGTTCTCCTCACAGCTTACTGACCCACCTAGCTTTGTATCATCAGTAAACTTGGATACATTACACTCAGTCCCTTTATCTAGGTCATTAATATAGATTGTAAATAGCTGAGGCCCCAACACTGATCCTTGCGGCACCCCACTAGTTACAGCCTGCCAACCTGAAAAAGATCCATTTATCCCTACTCTCTGTTTTCTGTCCGTTAACCAATTCTCTATCCATGCTATTATATTACCCCAACCCCATGAACCCTAATCTTGTGTAATAATCTTTTATGTGGCACCTTATCGAATGCCTTTTGGAATCCAAATTTACTACATCCACTGGTTCCCCTTTATCTACCCTGTTAGTTACATCCTCAAAAATGTCAAACATGATTTCCCTTCCATAAAACCATGTTGACTCTGCCTAATCATGTTATGATTTTCTAAGTGACTTGATACCACTTCCTTAACAATGGATCCCAGCATTTTCCCAACGACTGATGTCAGGCTAACTGGCCTGTAGTTCCCTGTGTTTTCTCTCCCTCCTTTCTTGAATAGCGGTGTTACATTTGCGACTTTCCAATCCACTGGGATCTCTCTAGAATCTAGGGAATTTTGGAAGATCAAAACCAATGCATCCACTAGCTCTTCAGCCACCTCTTTTAGAACCCTAGGATGTAGGCTGTCAGGTCCAGGGGGTTTGTCGGCTTTTAGTCCCATTAGTTTCTCTAGTACTTTTTCTCTACTTATATTAATTACGTTAAGTTCCTCACCTTCATTAGACCCTTAGGGGGAGAAATTCAGTATCGCTCATTTGGGGCGCAATTATCGGCCGGGCGCAAAGATTAGCGCCTAGCGCTAATTATCACCTCCGACTGCAAACTTGACTTTTATCGCCCCTGGAGGTGATTGGCGCGCTAAATCAGGCGCTACACATCTGTCTTAAGGCGCAAAGGCCGAGGAGCGAGGCGCTAACTCAGAGCGCTGGCGAAGCTCATGTGATGTCAGTCAGCAATGGAACACAGACACAATGGCGCCGGCCAGTTCTTAAAGGGGAGGGTTGATCTTGCTTTCCATCCACATCCTGCTCATTGCAGCCTTGAATCTCGGCCTGGAGAGACCTGTACATCAAATCTGCTGGAAAGAACAATGGAGAGTACCAGGGAAAGAGCTCAGAGTGCAACCCCCACAGTCTCTTCTAAATCGATACAAGGAAGGGCAAATCAAAATGAACCTGCAAAGTGCTGCTCAGTACCCAAAACTCCTTCACACAGCGTCGAATCTCTCCAGAAGTCTCTCTCTCTCTCTCTCTCTCTCAGAATGCGTGGTTCAAAAATGTCACCAACAAAAAAAGGCAGGAAGCGGTCGCCTTTAAATAGCGCTCCCCCAGTCCCTTCCTGACTGCAAAATGATCCCCTCAACCTGTCGTTGCTAGCGGCAGGCGGTAAGGCAAGGGGCGCCACTCAATATCCGCTCCGAGGCTCTACTGGGGAGTTGCGTGCTCGACTGACGTCACGATCTGCCGGCGCAGGAAATCGTGGCGGTACTGTTTAGCGCCGTCGCAAAATGTCTAATTAATTTCGCGAGCGGCGCAAACATCGCCACGCCCGGGCGCTGGTTGCTTTGCGCCCCATTAGCGCCCTCTTAAGGCGCTAACGGGAGGCACAACCAACTGAATTTTTCCCCCTTAGTTCCCAACCTTGGCCACCTTGCAACCATGTCTCTGTAATGGCTATTAGATCAAACCCATTTATCTCTATTTGTGCCACTAGTTCATCTATCTTGTTACGAATGCTTAATGCATTCAGATAAAGAGCCTTTAATTAAAATTTTTTATCATTATTCCCTGCTTTGACCTTATTCTCTGCTGCACTGCTACCATTAAACTCTCTTCCCCTTCCTGTCACACTCTGCTTATTTTACACCAAATTGCTACACTGCTCTATTGCTTTGACCTTTCTCTTTAGATTTCTAAATTTCCCCTCACCTGACCCCTCCCCTGATAGAGTATAATTTTCTGTTTGTGTCCTGTGCCTCACTGTCTTGACTGAGGCTTGAGTCCATGGGACTTCTCATAGCTATTGGCCTGGATTTTGCATTGAGAATAACAGTGAGGCTAACAGCACTCACTGTTATTATGGAGTATATCGGACAGTAACTTCTGGAGTACGCACATGTGCAGTTAAACGCTGAAATCCAGAAATTGCAGTCCGAGTTACCTTGTTCCTCCACAGGCTGCGCTTTAAAAGAACCTCGCCGATAGACTCGGCATTGAAATACATGCAACAGTGTGAAGTTGGGGTACTTACCCACTCGTTACCCACTAAACATGCCAGAAAAAGTTAGGGCTGGTAAATTCAGGAGTAAGTGAACTTGTGTGATAAGTGATAATTACCACTAAACAACCTCTTTGGTCCTGAAGATTTAATTTTACAAGTTACTTGTCCTGCTCACAGATACCACAAGATCCAGGCCAATACTGTCAACAATGCAGGTTACAACTCCCAGAAATCTTTGTATGATCGACAGCAAGACCGGCCATTCACAGAGCCTACCAGGACCTGCTACCCATCTCCTCCTCCACTCCTGTGCATGAATGGAAATTACTGAGAATCAAAAGTAGTGTCATGGAGATATTTGATAAAGAAGGAAAGATGTAAACTAATTGAATATTTTCTTAAGTTTTGTATTTCCTGGCCCTCGTTATAAAAATCTGCATCCTAAATAGAATATTATTTTTTTAGTTATTCGCTCACGGGATGTGGACATCACTGGCAAAGCCGGCATTTACTGCCCATCCCTGATTGCCCTTGAGAAGGTGGTGGTGATCCGCCTTCTTAAACCGCTGCAGTCCATGTGGTGAGGGTACTTCCACAGTGCTGACTTTATTGTGGCAGTTTGGTACAACTGAGTGGCTTGCTAGGCCATTTCAGAGGGCAGTTAAGAGTCAACCACATTGCTGTGGGTCTGGAGTCACAAATAAGCCAGAACAGGTAAAGACGGCAGATTTCCTTCCCTAAAGGACATTAGTGAACCAGATGGGTTTTTATGACAATCCGGTAGTTTAATGGTCACCATTACTGATACCAGCTTTTTAATTTCAGATTTATTTGATTAACTAAATTTAAATTCCCCAGCTGCTGTGGTGGGATTTGAACTCCCGTCACCAGATTACTAGTCCAGTAACATAACCCCTATGCTACCGTTTCCAAAAATATGAAGAATATTCATTTATATCCTACGTAAAGAGTTACCTCCCCCCCGCCACATCCTTGTGAAACATACAGAAATGCATGTATGTATTTTTTTTTACCTACCTGTAATGGGTAAGAAAAACATGATTTATTTTCCAGGAACTTATTTCACAGTCACTGAGGACGTCTCTTACAAACTTCTTTCCAAATCCTTTCAGTGGACATTCGCACATTTTCTCCCTTCCATAATCGCCAACTCACTGTGAGAACTGGTATTATATGATTTGATACACATCCATCGTACTTCAGATGTCAGGCCTGCAAATTTTCAAGTCACTCTTTTTGTTAAAATAAGGGATCAAAAGCATTAGCCAGTCTTTATAGACACTTCCCCAGCAACAGAAAATACCCTCTGACTTTAGGGTCTGCCTAAGAGCAATTACAACAACAACAACTCCCATTTATATAGCGCTCCTAATGTAAAAAGAAGTATACACAGACAAAAATGGATGCTGAACCAAATAAGGGGTAAAGGGTGACTAAAAGCTTGGTCAAAGAGGTGGGTTTTAAAGAGAGGAGAGAAGTGGAGGGGCAGAGAGGTTCAGGGAGGGAATTCCAGTGCTTAGGGCCTGAAGGCTCTCATGAGTCATGAGCCCAGAGTCGGAGGAATGCAGTGATAGTGAAGGGTTGTAGGGCTGGAGGAGGTTACAGAGATAGGAAGGGGCGAGACCATGAAGAATTTGAACACAAGGACGAGAATTTTAAATTTGATGTGTTGGGGGACTGCGGTGATGGGCAAGTGGAAATTGGTACGGGATAGGATACGGGCAGCAGAGTTTTGGATGAACTCAAGTTTATGGAGGGTGGAGGATGGGAGGCCGGCCAGGATAGCATTGGATTGGTCAAGTCTGGGGGTGACAATGGCATGAATCAGGGATTCAGCAGCATATGGGCTGAGGCAGGGGCACAGTCAGGCGATGTTACGTCGGGTGATGGAATTAGCCTCTAATTGACTTTAGGATGTCTTTATACAACATTTATACTTTGTAGTCTTAAGAGCACACACCAATTATACAGAACTCCACCTCAGCAACAGAATAATACATAGTATATTACATTTTTTTAAATAAAACAGTATATCCTCTAACTGTTAGCAACACCATAGGAAATCTGCAAACGATTGATGAATGACAAAAGTAGAAAATAACTAATTATAATGGAGAAAATCACAGAATAAAACACTAAACCAATGAGGAAGAAAATTTATGGCTTGACATACACAAAAAAATGTTCATATAAAGATTTATCTTTCTCCACTGTGATGTGTGGGCCTGAAAGTGCAAAGACACAACAAAAATTAAAAATAAACCAAATGTCTGCGGAAAAACTACCAGCACAACAGAAAGATAATGACCCTGATACAAATCTGTCAGTCTCTGTGTAAGAGGGAACTACAACACAAGCCCAGTGAGTGATACTTACACAAAATGGGTAAGCTGATCGACACAATAATTTAACAGAGTGGGTGTTTCCTTCATTTGTACACACACAAATTCCCAATCCATCTATGGGCCACTGCAACCTGCTTACCATGGGCGTCCTGCTATTGCCCACGCTTTACCCAAGTGGATAAGCACTCAATCATATGGAACAAAAGGTCCCCAGTCTGTGCTGAGTTACCTGATCTCAGCCAGTCCCGACTTTGAAACACTACGACTGTCCTTGGGGGCCCCTGGATTAGGGAGGAAGGGGCAAAAAATGTGTGCCAGGGTTTGCAGCTCCTGATCACTATTGGTAACTCTTGCTGGAGTGAACATCAGGAGAAGTCAAGATTCGGCTTGGCTCCAATGCCCTCCATGAGAGAATAGTCTACCACCTTTTCCTGCCTGGGCTCAAACATGCATGAAGGGCTGTTGATACTCATGGAATTGTACCCCAGGGAGAGTCATTGCCTTCGGGGGCAGATGGGTTAAGTTGGCAATACACAACATCCTGATGCTTGCAGACTTGAGTGTTAGCATGAGAGCTGAAAACATACTTTGGCACCCAAAAACATTTCCGATTCCAATCCTTTTTCAAATGAGTTGGCAATGCCTCTGTTGTCTACAGTCAGTGGCAGAGACCTCTTACAATGCGTCCTTTGTCTCCTGCCTTGCAATGAACATCACAGAGAGAGTATTTCACTGACTCAATCAGCAGGCACCACTGGCACAATACTGCATTTTGTCATGCAAAGAATTTCAATGAAGAAAAGTTTGTTCAATGGACGATCTCCCGGTCTAACCATGCTCAGTACCAAGTGAATTTGAACGGGCTTCTGGATCTCATGCAATTAATTCAGTGAAATTTTAAAAAAAACTTTGGATTTTTAGGATGTTCTATTTTCTCCCTTTGCTGTGCCTCTCGCTGGGCTGTTCACCATTTTCTGGGTAAGTGGGGTGACGGTACCTCTGCCAATGCCACTCTTCCTCTGCCAGGAGCTACGCTTTTGTTTTCACTTATTTCCCAGCAACTTTTGGCCCTCTTCTCCTGAGGGCACTGACTTCTAGTACCTTGCCAAAATGAACTTTCTTTATGTCTGTGTTTAGACAGGGAGACTATTCATCCATGGAGGGAGTCCAAGTCGACCTCAATCCAGTCCTCACTCAATTTCCCCACGCCCACACACACACATTCCAACAGGAGTCACTGGATAGTGATCAGCAGTAGGTATTCTGGCTGATATTTTCCTGCACTGAGGCCAATTGTGGCATGCCACAACTGATGCTCTAGCTGAAATGATCAAACTCAGCACAGGTTAGGGATTGAACATGGGACCTTCCTGGTCTGTAGTACACCATCAGCCTCAAGAGAATCTAGAACTGAATAACACCATTTCTACCATGTCTCAAATATCATAACATATATTTATTAACATTGTAACCAAAACTAACATGGGTGCCACATCACAAATACAGATTTTAAGGTAATTGGCAAAAGAACCAGGGTGCAGATGAGGAGAAACTTTTTTACATGCCGAGTTGTTATGATCTGGAATGCACTACCTGAATGGGTGGTGAAAGCAGATTCAGTAATAACTTTCAAAAGGGAATTGGATAAATTCTTGAGGGGGGGAAATGTGCAGAGCTATGGGGAAAGGGCAGGGGAACAGGACTAATTGGAGAGCTCTTTCAAAGAGCCAGCACAGGCAGAATGGGCCAGCTTCTCTAGTCTCTCCACGTAACTGAAGTCCCGCATCCTGGTATCATTCGAGTAAATATCTTCTGTACCCTTGCTAAGGCCTTGACATCCTTCCTAAAGTGTGGTGCCCAGAATTCGACACAAAACTCCAGCTAAGGCCTAAACAGTGATTTATAAAGGTTCAGCATAACTTCCTTGCTTTTGTACTCTATGGGCTCGATTTTGTCAGGCACGAGGAGGCGGGATTGGAGGCGTGTGAGTTGTTAAAATCACCAAAAATGGCGGGCGGGCCCGATCCTGCCTCCATCCCGCCTCTGAGCAATTTTCCCAAATGCGTGTTTTCTGACCCCCTTTCCATCCCGCCTCCAAGAGGCGGGATAGGCCCTTAAGGCCCTTAACAACCACTTAATAGCCTCTATAATCCCATTTTGAGAGGCCTTTCCGATTTCTAGTCATTCCCCCCATCCTTCACGCCTCCTCTGGAACACGCCAGGTAATGCTGGCGGCTTCACAAGTGGATTGCTTACACACAGCTACAGCTCCACCATTACAAAGGAGTTTTCACCAATGATCGTTTGCAGGTGGCAGAACTTTGTTGTTTCAGGTCTGGGGAAACTTTTAGCAGGCATACTCAGTGTTGTGGAAGTTTGAAGCCTGACACCCATCTCCAGTGTGACCTCCTGGGAAACCCCTCTCCCCACCTTGACTAAGCACTTCTTCAACTGAGGCATATTCCAGAAGCATGGTGAACATTTAATTCCTTTTCTCCTGGACATCAGATTCGGATGCAGACCAGCCGCAGCAGCAGCAGAGCCATGAGCAACAGCAGCACCAACAGCAGGAGCATCAACAGGAGCGGCAAGCTGCTAGTCACCCACCTGAAACTGCACAGGCCAGAAGGCACCAGCGCGCGACAACATTGCTGCCCGGGATGCAAGGGACGCACTCATCCTGGCCAGA
The DNA here is from genome assembly GCA_030390025.1 of Squalus acanthias. Taxonomy (NCBI): domain Eukaryota; kingdom Metazoa; phylum Chordata; class Chondrichthyes; order Squaliformes; family Squalidae; genus Squalus; species Squalus acanthias. Next base: position 112,726,447 of record CM059427.1, on the reverse strand, counting down.
TTTGCTTAGCCTGCACAATCAAACACTTTAGTCTCGCTCCTTCTTACCAGAGCATCGACAATGGATAAGAACCTGTGGAATCCTATTACTCTGACCACCATTCTGATAATCGCAAGGCGCCCTAAGCCCTCTATGTGAAAGTCCCATTTGCGAAATGACACAGGCCACAACTTCAACAGTTTGCCATCAAAACACTTTATAATACAATCACAATGATGGCTGGTCCAAAAACAAAACACAGCACCCAAGTGACTACCCTTGTGACTACTTGTGCTTTATCTTCCTCTTACGCATGCTCCTACGTGGTGCTTCCCCTGAGGCTTCAGCAGATGTGGAGGCCCCTTGCTCACTCTCTTGCTGCTCCAATCTTGACACCTTTGGCAGGCATCCTCTGGGGTGGCGAACCTGTGCGGGCTCGCCAACAGTCTGCTGCTCCTGCGGCTGTGCAGGGGCTGAGACGCCCATCTCAGTTGGGTGAGGACTCTGATAGGGCTCTGACCGAGGGCTTTGCTGTGGCATGGTCGTGTGAGCGCTCGGAGAGGAGCCCTCACTTCCTTGTTGTCTGCCACCAACATCCCTCTCATGGGTCAGCCCCACTTCAGAGCTAGCAAGTGGCTTGACAGCACCTTGCTGCACTGCAGGGGGGCCATGAGGACCCGTTTCTGCACTGGAAGTCCTACTCCAGAGGACTTGCATGAAGGTCTGGTTTGTTTGCTCAATAGCTGACCATCGCTCCTCAAGAGATGTATTTCTATTCTGAACAATGACCATGTTTTCAATACCCTGGCGACTAAGCTCCTCCATGGACGTAGCCATCCTCTCCGCTGGTGCTGGGTGCACTGAATTCTGCTGACACTGCGCCCTCAGAGGTTGCAGCTTCCTCTGAGGAGTCTGGAGGCTCAGGCTGTTCCTCCTGGATAGTGGGGACGGGGGCTTTCGATGGTCCTGTGGGGGAGTAAAGGAAAGAGTCTTCGGGGGGGGGAGTTTAAACTAATTTGTCAGGGGGATGGGAAAAAGGGCTGTAGTCCAGGAGCCAGTGGTGAGTGTAGGGAGGTACTGAGGAGGGTATCAAGGTCGCAGGAATGTACCGGCAGACAGGAAGATGGCTTGAAGTGTGTCTACTTCAATGCAAGGAGCATCCGGAATAAGGTAGGAGAACTTGGAGCGTGGATTGGTACTTGGGACTACGATGTGGTGGCCATTACGGAGACATGGTTAGAACAGGGACAGGAATGGTTGTTGGAAGTTCCGGGGTATAGATGTTTCAGTAAGAGTAGGGAAGGTGATAAGAAAGGTGGAGGAGTAGCATTGTTAATCAAGGATAGTTTAACAGCGGCAGAAAGGCAGTTCGAGGGGGATCTGCCGTCTGAGGTAATATGGGCTGAAGTTAGAAATAGGAAAGGAGCGGTCACGTTGTTAGGAGTTTTCTACAGGCCCCCAAATAGTAATAGAGATGTGGAGGAAGAAATTGCAAAGCAGATTATGAATAGGTGTGGAGGTCACAGAGTAGTTGTCATGGGTGACTTCAACTTTCCAAATATTGATTGGAACCTTTATAGGTCAAACAGTTCGGATGGGATAGTTTTTGCACAGTGTGTGCAGGAGGGTTGCCTGACACAATATGTGGATAGGCCGACAAGAGGTGGGGCCACATTGGATTTGGTACTGGGTAATGAATCGGGCCAAGTGTTTGATTTGTATGTGGGAGAGCACTTTGGAGATAGCGACCACAATTCGGTGACTTTCACTATTGCAATGGAGAGGGATAGGGCCATACGGCAGGGCAGGGTTTATAATTGGGGGAGGGGTAATTATGATGCGATTAGGCAAGAATTAGGGAGCATAAGATGGGAACAGAAACTATCAGGGAAAGGCACAAACGAAAAGTGGAGCTTTTTCATGGAGCAATTACTGCGTGTCCTTGATAGGTATGTCCCTGTCAGGCAGGGAGGAAATGGCCGAGTGAGAGAACCATGGTTCACAAAAGAGGTTGAATGTCTAGTCAAGAGGAAAAAGGAAGCGTATGTAAGGATGAGAAAACAAGGTTCAGTTGGGTCGATTGAGGGGTACAAGGTAGCAAGGAATGAGCTAAAAAAAGAGCTTAGGAGAGCTAGGAGGGGGCATGAGAAGTCCTTGGCGGGTCGGATCAAGAAAAACCCCAAGGCTTTTTACTCTTATGTGAGAAATAAAAGAATGACCAGGGTGAGGGTAGGGCCGGTCAAGGACAGTAGTGGGAACTTGTGCATGGAGTCAGAAGAGATAGGAGAGGTGATGAATGAATACTTTTTGTCAGTGTTCACCGAGGAGAGGGGCCATATTTTTGAGGATGAGAGTGTGATAAAAGTGGATAGGCTGGAGGAGGTAGATGTTCTGAGGGAAGATGTTTTAGCAATTTTGAAGAACCTGAGGGTCGATAAGTCCCCTGGGCCAGATGGGATATATCCTAGGATTCTTTGGGAGGCAAGGGAGGAGATTGCAGAGCCTTTGGCTTTGATCTTTGGGTCCTCACTGTCCACGGGGATGGTGCCAGAGGACTGGAGAGTGGCGAATGTTGTTCCTCTCTTCAAGAAAGGAAATAGGAATGACCCTGGTAATTATAGGCCGGTTAGTCTTACTTCGGTGGTTGGTAAGATAATGGAAAAGGTCCTGAGGGATAGGATTTATGACCATTTGGAAAGAGGCAACTTAATCAGGGATAGTCAACACAGATTCGTGAAGGGTAAGTCTTGCCTAACAAATTTGATTGAATTCTTTGAGGAGGTAACTAAGTGTGTAGATGAAGGTAGAGCAGTTGATGTCGTATACATGGATTTTAGTAAGGCGTTTGATAAGGTTCCCCATGGTCGGCTCATGAAGAAAGTAAGGAGTTGTGGGATAGAGGGAAATTTGGCCGATTGGATAAGTAACTGGCTATCTCATAGAAGGCAGAGGGTGGTGGTGGATGGAAAATTTTCGGACTGGAGACCAGTTACCAGCGGTGTGCCACAGGGGTCGGTGCTGGGTCCTCTGCTGTTTGTGATTTTTATCAATGACTTGGAGGAGGGGACTGAAGGGTGGATCAGTAAATTTGCTGATGACACCAAGATTGGTGGAGTAGTGGATGAGGTGGAGGGCTGTTGTAGGCTGCAAAGAGACATTGATAGGATGCAGAGCTGGGCCGAAAAATGGCAGATGGAATTTAACCCTGATAAGTGCGAGGTGATTCATTTTGGTAGGGCAAATTTGAATAAGGATTACAGGGTCAACGGCAGGGTTCTGAGGAACGTGGAGGAACAGAGGGATCTAGGGGTTCATATCCACAGATCTCTGAAGGTTGCCACTCAAGTGGATAGAGCAGTAAAGAAGGCCTATAGTGTGTTAGCGTTTATTAACAAGGGGTTTGAGTTTAAGAACCGTGAGGTTATGCTACAACTGTACAGGACCTTGGTGAGACCACATTTGGAATATTGTGTGCAGTTCTGGTCACCTCACTATAGGAAGGACGTGGAAGCATTGGAAAGAGTGCAAAGGAGATTTACCAGGATGCTGCCTGGTTTGGGGGGGAGGTCTTATGAGGAAAGATTGAGGGAGTTAGGGCTTTTCTCTTTAGAGCGGAGGAGGATGAGAGGCGACTTAATAGAGGTTTATAAGATGATGAGGGTATAGATAGAGTGGATGTTCAGAGACTATTTCCTCGGGTGGAGGTAGCTGTTACAAGGGGGCATAACTATAAGGTGCATGGGGGGAGATATAGAAGGGATGTCCGAGGTAGATTCTTTACTCAGAGAGTGGTTGGGGTGTGGAATGGACTGCCTGCTGTGATAGTGGAGTCGGACACTTTAGGAACTTTCAAGCGGTTATTGGATAAGCACATGGAGCACACCAGAATGATAGGGAGTGGGATAGCTTGATCTTGGTCTCGGACAATGCTCGGCACAACATCGAGGGCCGAAGGGCCTGTACTGTGCTGTACTGTTCTATGTTTCTATGGGAGGCCAAGGTTACATGCACATTGAATATTGCAGATAAGTCAATCTGTTAGAGCATCAGAATCATTATCAGTGACTCATGCTATGTCAATGAGAGAGATTCCAAACTATTCTGTCACCAGCTTGCTGTGATGCTCCCGTCTGTCCGTCCCCCACTTGGATATCCTCCTCAATCCCAGCAATTTCCAGGGCCGCCTCCTCCCAGGGGGTGAGCTGGGCCACTGAGGGTGGCCCTCCTCGCCCTTTCCCTCTTATTATGGGCTCTCTTTTCCTGCAGTGAGGGACACAAGTGGAGTTTGAGTGAGAATGAAGGAGTGAATGTAGAGAATCCATAGCATAGATGCTTAGAAGGATACAAAGGACCCTCCCTGTGTGTTGAAAGTTGTTGTTGTCATGGCATCACAGTGATAGGGAGTGTGAGGGCTGCATGGTCGAATAGTTAAGTGAATGTGACCATAGAAAGAGAGGGAATGGGTGAGGGTGCAGGGATGTAAGTGTCAAGTGGCATGTGGAGGAAGAGGTTGGCATAGCAGAGTGCTGGTGAGGAGAGGCGATGGGGATCAGATTGAGGGTGATGGGAAAGTCATACTCACTTTTCCTGTGTGGAGAAAGTCATGAAACCTCTTCCTGCACTGCAGCCAGGTTCTGTGGCTCAGCGAAATGGAGTTGACCTCCTGGGCCACTTGCAGCCACACAGCTTTTGTCTGCTGGGGTGGCTTTTTTCTCCCTGAGGAAGGGAACAGCACCTGCTTATTACAGCTGGCTCCGTGCACCAGAGCTTGGAGGGAGGGCTCATCAAACCGAGGAGAGCACACTTTTGCTTGATTGTTGACATTTTCCACAATTCAACTCCTTCATATAAATTGCAGAGCCTTTGCAGTCTCCAGAAGAATCAAGACTGCTTGCAGGCCTTAAATCCAACAGCATTAATGACATCATTGGAGGCGACTTTCTGTATGAAAAGACTCATTGGGCCAGTGGTTCCCACATGCAGGAAATCAATTGGCCAATTAGGGGAAAATCGCACTTTTTCAACACTTCACTTAGGAGTTGGGGTCCTGACACGATTTCCACCTGACATGCCCCAGCCCGCCCACACTGACAAAATCCAGCCCTATGCCTCTATTTATAAAAATGAGAAGTCGCACAACATCAGGTTATAGTCCAACAGTTTTATTTAAAATTACGAGCTTTCGGAGCTCCGCTCCTTCTTCAGGTACAAGTACAGTGAGGGAATCGATTACACAGTATATATACACAGAGAACAATGTGTCTGCAGAGATACAATCTGTTAGGGAGGCATTACATCAAAGACACATCAGAGTACAGCTAAGACAATGAGGTGGGTCACAGGGGGTCCAACGTGTCAAATGCTGCCGTCTGCAGTTAAGCTTATAACTTTTTTTTTAAAACTGGAAAAACAGACAACGATGTCGAGTCACGTTCTGTAGCGTGACATGAACCCGAGATCCCTATTGAGGCCGTCCTCATGGGTGCGGAACTTGGCTATCAGTTTCTGCTCGATGATTTTGCGTTGTCGTGTGTCTCGAAGGCCGCCTTGGAGAACGCTAACCCGCAGATCCGAGGCTGAATGTCCTTGACTGCTGAAGTGTTCCCCGACTGGGAGGTAACAATCCTGCCTGGCGATTGTTGCGCGGTGTCTGTTCATACGTTGTCTCAGTGTCTGCATGGTCTCGCCGATGTACCATGCCGCGGTGCATTCTTTCCTGCAACGTATGAGGTCGACAACGTTCGTCGAGTCACATGAGTATGTACCATGTACCTGGTGGGTAGTGTCCTCACGTGTGATGATGGTATCTGTGTTGATGATCTGGCATGTCTTGCAGAGGTTGCCGTGGCAGGGTTGTGTGGTGTCGTGGTCGCTGTTCTCCTGACAGCGGGGTAATTTGCTGCGAACTATGGTACTTTTGAGGTTAGGCGGCTGCTTGAAGGCGAGTAGTGGAGGTGTGGGGATGGCCTTAGCAAGGTGTTCGTCGTCATCGATGACATGTTGAAGGCTGCGAAGAACATGGCGTAGTTTCTCCGCTCCGGGGAACAGAATGGACTATTGCAAAGAAGCATACCGACAACTGGATAACCAGGAACACTACAGACAGTTACCCGCAGATCCGACCAAAGAACACACCCGCCAACTCAATAGACTGATCAAGACCTTCGATCCAGACCTTCAAAGCATCCTACGCGCTCTCATCCCACGTACTCCCCACGTAGGAGACTTCTACTGCCTCCCAAAGATACACAAAGCCAACACACCCGGACGTCCTATCGTATCAGGCAACGGAACCCTGTGTGAGAACCTCTCTGGGTATCACAGAATCACAGATTCACAGAATCCCCACAGTGCAGATAGAGGCCATTTCGGCCCATCGAGCCTGCACCGACACATATCCCACCCTATCCCTGTAACCCCACGTATTTAATCCCCCTAACACTAAGGGTCAATTTATCATAGCCAAATCAACCTAACCCGTCGGTACGTCGAGGGCATCCTGAAACCCATCGTACAGGGAACCCCCAGCTTCTGTCGCGACACTACAGACTTCTTGCAGACACTCAGCACCCATGGACCAGTTGAACCAGGAACACTCCTCGCCACGATGGACGTATCGGCACTCTACACCAATATCCCCCACGATGACGGCATCGCTGCGACAGCCTCAGTACTCAACACCAACAACAGCCAATCTCCAGACGCCATCCTACAACTCATCCGCTTCATCCTTGACCACAATGTCTTCACCTTCGACAACCAGTTTTTTACCCAAACACACGGAACAGCCATGGGGACCAAATTCGCACCCCAATACGCCAACATCTTCATGCACAAGTTCGAGCAAGACTTCTTCGCTGCACAGGACCTCCAACCAACGCTGTACACCAGATACATCGACGACATCTTCTTCCTTTGGTCCCTTGGTGAAGGATCACTGAAAGGACTACACGATAACATCAACAGGTTCCATCCCACCATCAAACTCACCATGGACTACTCCTCAGAATCGGTTTCATTCTTGGACACACGAATCTCCATCAAAGACGGACACCTCAGCACTTCACTCTACCGCAAGCCCACGGACAACCTCACGATGCTCCACTTCTCCAGCTTCCACCCTAACCACGTTAAAGAAGCCATCCCCTATGGACAAGCCCTGCGAATACACAGGATCTGCTCAGACGAGGAGGAACGCGATGGACACCTACGGACGCTGAAAGACGCCCTCGTAAGAACGGGATATGATGCTCGACTCGTCGATCGACAGTTCCGATGGGCCACAGCGAAAAACCGCATAGACCTCCTCAGAAGGCGAACACGGGACACAACCAACAGAGTACCCTACGTCGTCCAGTACTTCCCTGGAGCGGAGAAACTACGCCATGTTCTTCGCAGCCTTCAACATGTCATCGATGACGACGAACACCTTGCTAAGGCCATCCCCACGCCTCCACTACTCGCCTTCAAGCAGCCACCTAACCTCAAAAGTACCATCGTTCGCAGCAAATTACCCAGCTGTCAGGAGAACAGCGACCACGACACCACACAACCCTGCCACGGCAACCTCTGCAAGACATGCCAGATCATCAACACAGATACCATCATCACACGTGAGGACACTACCCACCAGGTACATGGTACATACTCATGTGACTCGGCCAACGTTGTCTACCTCATACGTTGCAGGAAAGAATGCACCGCAGCATGGTACATCGGCGAGACCATGCAGACACTGAGACAACGTATGAACGGACACCGCGCAACAATCGCCAGGCAGGATTGTTACCTCCCAGTCGGGGAACACTTCAGCAGTCAAGGACATTCAGCCTCGGATCTGCGGGTTAGCGTTCTCCAAGGCGGCCTTCGAGACACACGACAACGCAAAATCATCGAGCAGAAACTGATAGCCAAGTTCCGCACCCATGAGGACGGCCTCAATAGGGATCTCGGGTTCATGTCACGCTACAGAACGTGACTCGACATCGTTGTCTGTTTTTCCAGTTAAAAAAAAAAGTTAAAAGCTTAACTGCAGACGGCAGCATTTGACACGTTGGACCCCCTGTGACCCACCTCATTGTCTTAGCTGTACTCTGATGTGTCTTTGATGTAATGCCTCCCTAACAGATTGTATCTCTGCAAACAAATTGTTTTCTGTGTATATATACTGTGTAATCGATTCCCTCACTGTACTTGTACCTGAAGAAGGAGCGGAGCTCCGAAAGCTCGTAATCTTAAATAAAACTGTTGGACTATAACCTGGTGTTGTGCGACTACTCATTTTTGTCCACCCCAGTCCAACACCGGCATCTCCGCATCATGATCTCTATTTATAAAGCCAAGGATCCCGAATACTTTTTTTTATCAGCCTTCTCAACTTGTCCTGCCACCTTCAAAGATTTGTGTACGTACACCCCCAGGTCTCTCTGTTCCTGCACCCCCTTTAAAATTGTACCATTTCGTTTATATTGCCTTTCCTCATTCTTCCTACCAAAATGAATCACTTCACACTTCTCTGCATTAAATTGCATCTGCCATGTGTCTGCTCATTTCACCAATCTGTCTATGTCCTCCTGAAGTCTATTATTATTCTGCTCACTGTTTACTACTGATGCTGTACCTGTGGTATATCTTGTGTAAAACCCCCAAAAAATAATTCCTGTGATAGATTCGAGAAATTCATCAGTGCCAATTCTCTCTTTCCACTTTGAGTTGATTTCCTTCTTCCTCCTCTCTTGTCCTGAAGGTGCTGTCTTGCAGGCGATAGAGCCCCTCCATTACCTCACTCAAGTTGCCATTCCTCATGCACGACCCCAGAAACCCAGGGTTGGCAGACTATTCTACAGTAGGGGGCAGAGGCATCACAGCTGAGACCTGTCATGTTCTCACTCAATATCCAGATACATGCAGGGTGCACTGAATTGGTCATCAGGAGTGGCAGGATTTTGCCTCCTCAACCCAGTGGCACTGAGGTCAATTGTAGCCCCTCCACTACTGCCCCGGCTGAGATCAGCTAACTCAGTGCAGCCTAGAGATAGAACCTGGGACGTTCTGGTCAGTATGGCTCAGTACCACACCAAGTTACGCTTTTACCCCTTGAATTTATTTGTGACAGAGTGAGACATATCATAGCTTTATTCTGCAGAGCTGACACCATCGTGAAATGTAACTCTGTACCCTATGATACTTAGCAGTTGTACATTGAAGATGTCCATGGCATCATGTGCATGTTGAGTTCAGCTTGGAGGTGAGTCGGCTGGTGGGCACATCATTCAGTGGCATGAAATTTTGAGAAAAGCTTTCATTGGATAAATTGGTTAAAAACAGAAAATGCAGGCTAGTCATCATCTGAAAGAGAAAGATAATCACAGAATGTTGCAGCTGATGAATCAATACTCCTCCATGTTGAACACCACTTGGAAGAAGCACTAAGGGTAGCAAGGGCACAGGATTTACTCTGGGTGGGGGACTTCAATGTCCATCACCAAGAGTGGCTTGGTAGCATCACTTCTGACTGAGCTGGCCGAGTCTTGAAGGACGTAGCTGCCAGACTAGGCTTGCAGCAGGTGGTGAGAGAACCGACACAAGGGGAAAAACCTACTTGACCTCGTCCTCACCAATCTACCTGTTGCAGATGTATTTGTCCATGACAGTATTGGAAGGAGTGACCACTGCACATTATTTGTGCATAAAAGTCCCGTCTTCACACAGAGAACACCCTCCATCGTGTTGTGTGGCACTACCATCATGCTAAATGGGATAGATTCAGAACAGATCTAGCAGCTCAAAACTAGGTATTCAATTTTTTTATTTTTAAGGTATGTAGGCGTCGCTGGCAAGGCAAGCATGTATTGCCCATCCCTAATTGCCATTGAGAAGGTGGTGGTGAGCCACCTTCTTGAACCGCTGAAATCCGTGTGGTGAAGGTATTCCCACAGTGCTGTTAGGGAGGGAGGTCCAGGATTTTGACCCAGCAATGATGAAGGAACGGCGATATACTTCTAAGTCAGGATGGTGTGTGTGACTTGGTGGGGAACTTGAAGGTGGTGGTGTTCCCATGCGCCTGCTGCCCTTGTCCTTCTAGGTGGTAGAGGTCGCGGGTTTGGGAGGTGCTGCCGAAGAAGCCTTGGCGAGTTGCTGCAGTGCATCTTGTAGATGGTACACACTGTAGCCATGGTACGCCAGTGGTGGAGAGTGTGAATGTTTAAGGTGGTGGATGGGGTGCCGATCAAGCAGGCTGCTTTGTCCTGGATGGTGTCGAGCTTCTTGAGTGTTGTTGGAGCTGCACTCATCCAGGCAAGTGGAGAGTATTCCATCACACTCCTGATTTGTGCCTTGTAGATGGTGGAAAGGCTTTGGGGAGTCAGGAGGTGAGGCACTCGCCACAGAATACCTAGCCTCTGACCTGCTCTTGTTCCCACGGTATTTATGTGGCTGGTTCAGTTCAGTTTCTGGTCAATGGTGAACCCCAGGATGTTGATGGTGGGGGATTTGGCGATGGTAATGCCGTTGAATGTCAAGGGGCGGTGGTTAGACTCCCGCTTGTTGGAGATAGTCATTGCCTGGCACTTGTGTGGCACGAATGGTACCTGCCACTTATCAGGCCAAGCCTGAATGTCGTCCAGGTCTTGTTGCATGCGGGCATAGACTGCTTCATTATCTGAGGAGTTGCGAATGGCACTGAACACTGTGCAGTCATCAGTGAACATCCCCATTTCTGACCTTATGATGGAGGGAAGGTCATTGATGAAATAGCTGAAGATGGTTGGGCTGAGGACACTGCCCTGAGGAACTCCTGTAGCGATGTCCTGGGGCTGTGATGATTGACCTCCAACCACCACAACCATCTTCCTTTGTGCTAGGTATGACTCCAGCCAGCGGAGCGTTTCCCCCCTGATTCCCATTGACTTCAATTTTACGAGGGCTCCTTGATGCCACACTCGGTCCAATGCTGCCTTGATGTCAAGGGCAGTCACTCTCACCTCACCTCTGGAATACAGCTAAACTTACTGTAGAATACCCAGCCTCTGACCTGCCCTTGTAGCCACAGTATTTATGTTGCTGGTCCAGTTAAGTTTCTGGTCAATGGTGATCCCCCCAGGATGTTGATGGTGGGGGATTCAACGATGGTAATGCCATTGAGTGTCAAGGAGAGGTGGTTAAACTCTCTCTTGTTGGAGATGGTCATTACCTGGCACATGTGTGGTGTGAATGTTACTTGCCACTTATCAGCTGGTGGTCACCATTGCCCAGAAACTTTACTGGACCAGCCACATAAATAATGTGGCTACAAGAGCAGGTCAGAGGCTGGGAATTCTGCGGCAAGTGACTCACCTGACTCCCCAAAGCCTTTCCACCACCTACATGGCACAAGTCAGGAGCGTGATGGAATACTCTCCACTTGCCTGGATGGATGTGGGCGGCATAACTCATTGATGGCTTCCTTTGTGAAATTCAACCTTCGCAAGCAGTGCTCCTGGGTTAACTGGAGGTGAAAAGACTTGTCTGTATATTTTGGTGTGTGGGTACAGATAGGTGGGTATTATGTGCCTCTGGTACAGCCTGACTAGCCTGGCCTCTTTCTGTTGCTCTAAAAAACAACTTGTTGAGGGGAGAGGGGGGAATATTTGGCATGAAAGATGAAATGGAGCTTGATGGCTGCTCCAATGATAAAGGAGATGTGAGAGTTGAGTTGTGTGTCAGAGGAGTTAGTGAGTCCATGAAATGCCAATGGATGCAGGTGGACAAAGGATGGGGCCATCTACATATCAACTGAGATATCTGGGTTCTATAAACACTCCACCATGCATTTTGTAACTGAAATTGACCAGAGATTGAACTTGGGGCCATTCCTGGTCTGTATGGCCCAACACAACATGGTGCCTTTACCATTGAGATATTATTGGGTAAATGCATCACTCAAAAAAACTGCTCAAACTGAAAAGTAAGCATTAGCCTAGCCTGCTGCACCTTTACTATTTGAGCAGTTTTTTTCTCTGCCCAGGGTTACAGTCTGGGCTACACAAGCAATTTATGTTTCTGCACCACACAATGAAGCATGTCACAAACAATTTTTTTGGTCAGGGCCACATTGCACCGATATTCTGCATGACATCACTTGTCGTGTCACTTCAAATGTACAGACTGGGCCGGAATTTTTGATGGGTAATTACGGCGAACTAACAGCGTTCGCCTTTATTACCCCTTTGACACTGACCGCAACTTCAGGCTGTAGTGCATGCACATCTAAACCTGGAAATCCTGAAGATGCGGTCAGTCATTCACTGCTCCGACACTGGCTGTGCTGTGCCCCCTCGCACCATAGTCAGCAATCAGTGTAATCAGTTAATTCAGTGAAACTGACGAAAGCTTGGGCTTTTCCGCGGTAATATCGCGTTAAATACCCCATTGAATATTAGGCCTTGTTGGATTAGGTGTAACGGACGTTTTAACAGCGTATTGACTGCTAAACAAACGTTATGACCCTGAAAAACTCATTTTAATTTTATGGCGTGTCAAATTTCTCCATGATGATAAAAATTACAATTTTTTAGAAACTTGAACAAAATGGTTTTTTTAGTTTTTTAAAAATTTGTTCATGATATTTCCGGTTTTAATTTATCCCCATGTGAGAACCCCATCTTTGTTTTGCTCTCTGTAACATTTTTAAAAAGTCCGGATAAAAGCAGCTTCTCATTTCCTGGTTCCCTGTCTGTGAGAATTCTGCAATCTGATTGGATGCTTAGACAGCTTGTTGACGTCACATCAGATTGCACTAGGGAATCCCCACTACACTGTGCTGAAATCAATTGAATGCCGGAAAAGGCAAACTTCTCACCACAGAGATTGCAAGATCTCCGTGGGCAGCCTTCTTCGGGGCCAGCTGCTGACCGCAAATTCCGGGCCTAACATTTCACAGAAAATAGACACTTTTTCACATTAGTTGTACCAGAGGACAGAATATACAATAAATTTTATGTAATGCCAGAAATTGTTCTCACTCCCCCCTAATTTTCTTTGTGAAGGGGGAGGGGGGGGAAAGAGGAAAGTGAAGGCGAGAAACAGCCTCAGTGAAGTGGGTCAGAGGACCTCAGTGAAGGAGACAAGAGGACAGTGATGGGGGAAGAGGACCTCAGTGAAGGACAGAAGAGGACAGTGATGGGGGGAGAGGACCTCAGTGAAGGAGAGAAGAGGACAGTGATGGGGGGAGAGGACCTCAGTGAAGGAGAGAAGAGGACAGTGATGGGGGAAGAGGACCTCAGTGAAGGAGAGAAGAGGACAGTGATGGGGGGAGAGGACCTCAGTGAAGGAGAGAAGAGGACAGTGATGGGGGGAGAGGACCTCAGTGAAGGAAAGAAGAGGACAGTGATGGGGGAAGAGGACCTCAGTGAAGGAGAGAAGAGGACAGTGATGGGGGAAGAGGACCTCAGTGAAGCGGAGAAAAGGATCTCAGCGAAGGGGGGGGGGGGAAGACCTCAGTGAAAGGGGGAAGAGGACCTCAGTGAAGGGGGAAAAGGACCTCAGTGAAGGGTGAAAGGACCTCAGTGAAAGGGGGGAAGAGGAACTCAGTGAAAGGGGGAAGAGGAACTCAGTGAAAGGGGGAAGAGGACCTCAGTGAAAGGAGGAAGAGGACCTCAGTGAAAGGGGGAAGGGGATCCCAGTGAAGGGGAGAAGAGGACCTCAGTGAAAGGGGGAAGAGGACCTCAGCGAAGGGGAGAAGAGGATCCCAGTGAAGGGGGAAAGAGGACATCAGTGAAGGGGAGAAGAGGACCTCAGTGAAGGGGAGAAGAGGACTTCAGTGAAAGGGGAGAAGAGGACCTCAGTGAAGGGGAGAAGAGGACCTCAGTGAAGGGGAGAAGAGGACTTCAGTGAAAGGGCAGAAGAGGACCTCAGTGAAGGGGAGAAGAGGACCTCAGTGAAGGGGAGAAGAGGACTTCAGTGAAAGGGGAGAAGAGGACCTCAGTGAAGGGGAGAAGAGGACCTCAGTGAAGGGGATAAGAGGACTTCAGTGAAAGGGGAGAAGAGGACCTTAGTGAAGGGAAGAAGAGGACCTCAGTGAAAGGGGAGAAGAGGACCTCAGTGAAGGGGAGATGAGGACCTCAGTGAAGGGGAGAAGAGGACCTCAGTGAAGGGGAGAAAAGGACCTCAGTGAAGGGGGGAAGAGGACCTCAGTGAAGGGGAGAAGAGGACCTCAGTGAAGGGGAGACGAGGACCTCAGTGAAAGGGGAGAAGAGGACCTCAGTGACAGGGGAGAAGAGGACCTCAGTGACAGGGGAGAAGAGGACCTCAGTGACAGGGGAGAAGAGGACGTCAGTGAAGGGGGGAAGAGGACCTCAGTGAAAGGGGAGAAGAGGACCTCACTGACAGGGGGAAGAGGACCTCAGTGAATGGGGGAACGGGGTCACAGTGAAAGGGGGAAGAGGACCTCAGTGAAGGGGAGAACGGGGTCACAGTGAAAGGGGAGAAGAGGACTTCATGATAGGTAGAAGAAGACCTCAGTGAAGGGGAAGAGGACCTCAGTGAAGGGGAGGGGGGGGGAAGAGGACCTCAGTAAAGGGGAGAACGGGGCTACAGTGAAGGGAGAAGAGATCATCAGTGCAGAGAAGAAGAGGACCTCAGTGAATTGGATTAGACAGTAAAGGGGGAAGACTTCAGTGAGAGGGGGGAAGAGGACCTCAGTGAAGGGGGGAAGAGGACCTCAATGAAGGGGGGAAGAGGACCTCAATGAAAGGGGAGAAGAGAACCTCAGTGAAGGGGGGAAGAGGATCTCAGTGAAGGGGAGAAGAGGGCCTCAGTGAAGAGGAGAAAAGGACCTCAGTGAAGGGGTGAAGAGGACCTCAGTGAAGGGGAGAAGAGGACCTCAGTGAAGGGGAGAAGAGGGCCTGTTTGAAGGGGAGAAAAGGACCTCAGTGAAGGGGGGAAGAGGACCTCAGTGAAGGGGAGAGGAGGACCTCAGTGAAGGGGAGACGAGGACCTCAGTGAAGGGCAGACGAGGACCTCAGTGAAGGGCAGACGAGGACCTCAGTGAAGGGCAGACGAGGACCTCAGTGAAAGGGAGAAGAGGACCTCAGTGAAGGGCAGACGAGGACCTCAGTGAAAGGGAGAAGAGGACCTCAGTGAAGGGGAGAAGAGGACCTCAGTGGGGGGAAGTAGACCTCAGTGAAAGGCGGAAGAGGACCTCAGTGAAAGGGGGAAGAGGAGCTCAGTGAAAGGAGGAAGAGGACCTCAGTGAAGGGTGGAAGAAGACCTCACTAAAGGGGGAAGAGGACCTCAGTGAAGGGGAGGAGAAAGAGATCCTCAGTGAACCGGAGAAGAGGACCTCAGTGAAGGGGAGAAGAGGATCTCAGTGAAGGGGAGACGAGGACCTCAGTGAAGGGGAGACGAGGACCTCAGTGAAGGGGAGACGAGGACCTCAGTGAAAGGGAGAAGAGGACCTCAGTGACAGGGGAGAAGAGGACCTCAGTTAAGGGGAGAAGAGGACCTCAGTGAAGAGGAGAAGAGGACCTCAGTGAAGGGGAGACGAGGACCTCAGTGACAGGGGAGAAGAGGACCTCAGTGAAGGGGAGAAGAGGACCTCAGTGAAGGGGAGAAGAGGACCTCAGTGAAGGGGAGACGAGGACCACAGTGAAAGGGAGAAGTGGACCTCAGTGAAGGGGAGAAGAGGACCTCAGTGAAGGGGAGACGAGGACCTCAATGAAAGGGGAGAAGAGGACCTCAGTGACAGGGGAGAAGAGGACCTCAGTGAAGGGGAGATGAGGACCTCAATGAAAGGGGAGAAGAGGACCTCTGTGAAGGGGGGAAGAGGACCTCAGTGAAGGGGGGAAGAGGACCTCAGTGAAAGGGGGAAGAGGACCTCAGTGAAAGGAGGAAGAGGACCTCAGTGAAAGGGGGAAGAGGACCTCAGTGAAAGGGGGAAGGGGATCCCATTGAAGGGGAGAAGAGGACCTCGGTGAAAGCGGAAAGAGATCCTCAGTGAACCGGAGAAGAGGACCTCAGTGAAGGGGAGAAGAGGACCTCAGTGAAGGCGAGACGAGGACCTCAGTGAACGGGAGAAGAGGACCTCAGTGAGGGGGAGAAGAGGGCCTCGGTGATAGGGAAGAAGAGGACCTCAGTGAAGGGGTGAAGAAGTCCCAGTGAAGGGGCGAAGTGGACCTCAGTTAAGGGGGGGGAAAGAGGATCTCAGCGAAGGGGGGAATAGGATCTCCGTGAACAGGGGAAGAGGACCTCACTGAAATGGGAAAGAGGACCTAAGTGAAGGGTAGAATGGGGTCACAATGAAAGGGGAGAAGAGGACTTCATGAGGGGGGGGAAGAGTACCTTCTGATAGGTTGAAGAGGACCTCAGTGAAGGGGGAGGAGGACCTCACTGAAGGGGAAAAGGACCTCAGTGAAATAGGGTAGAGAACCTCAGTAAAAGGGAGAATGGGTCTACAGTGAAGGAAGAAAAGGCCGTCAGTGTAGGGAGGAAGTGAACCTCAGAGAAGCGAGGAAGAGGACCGCAGTGAAGCGTGGAAGAGGACCTCAGTGAAAGGGGGGAAGAGGACCTTAGTTAAAGGGGGAAGAGGACCTCAGTGAAGTGGGGAAGAGGACCTCAGTGAAGAGGCAAAGAGGACCTCAGTGAAGGGGGGAAGAGGACATCATAAAGGGTTAAGGGGACCTCAGTGAAGGGGAGGGGAATGAGGACCTCAGTGAAAGGGGGAAGAGGACCTCAGTGAAGGGGAAAAGAGGACCTCAGTGAAAGGCAGAAGAGGACCTCAGTGAAAGGCAGAAGAGGACCTCCGTGATGGGGGGAAGAGGACCTCAGTGAAGGGGGGAGGACCTCAGTAAAGGGGGAAGAGGACCCCATAAAGGGGGGAAGAAGACCTCACTAACGGGGGAAGAGGACCTCAGTGAAGGGGAGGGGAATGAGGACTTCAGTGAAAGGGGAAGAGGACCTCAGTGAAGGGGAGACGAGGACTTCAGTGAAGGGGAGACGAGGACCTCAGTGAAAGGGGAGAAGAGGACCTCAGTGAAGGGGAGACGAGGACCTCAGTGAAAGGGGAGAAGAGGACCTCGGTAACAGGGGAGAAGAGGACCTCAGTGAAGGGGAGAAGAGGACCTCAGTGAAGGGGAGACGAGGACCTCGGTGAAAGGGGGAAGAGGACCTCAGCGAAGGGGAGAAGAGGATCCCAGTGAAGGGGGAAAGAGGACCTCAGTGAAGGGGGGAAGAGGACCTCAGTGAAGTGGAGAAGAGGACCTCAGTGAAGGGGAGAATAGGACCTCAGTGAAGGGGTGAAGAGGACCTCAGTGAAGGGGAGAAGAGGACCTCAGTGAAAGGGGAGAAGAGGACCTCAGTGAAAGGGGAGAAGAGGACCTCAGTGAAGGGGAGAAGAGGACCTCAGTGAAGGGCCGAAAATGACCTCAGTGAAGGGGGGAAGAGGACCTCAGTGAAGGGGAGAAGAGGACCTCAGTGAAGGGGAGAAGAGGACCTCAGTGAAGGGGAGAAGAGGACCTCAGTGAAAGGGGAGAAGAGGACCTCAGTGAAAGGGGAGAAGAGGACCTCAGTGAAGGGGCGAAAATGACCTCAGTGAAGGGGGGAAAGGACCTCAGTGAAAGGGAGAAAAGGACCTCAGTGAAAGGGGAGAAGAGGACCTCAGTGAAGGGGAGAAGAGGACCTCAGTGAAGGGGAGAAGAGGACCTCAGTGAAGGGGAGACGAGGACCTCAGTGAAGTGGAGACGAGGACCGCAGTTAAAGGGGAGAAGAGGACCTCAGTGAAGGGGAGAAGAGGACCTCAGTGAAGGGGAGAAGAGGACCTCAGTGAAGGGGAGACGAGGACCTCAGTGAAAGGGAGAAGAGGACCTCAGTGAAAGGGAGAAGAGGACCTCAGTGAAGGGGAGAAGAGGACCTCTGTCACAGGGGAGAAGATGACCTCAGTGAAAGGGGAGAAGAGGACCTCAGTGAAGGGGAGAAGAGGACCTCAGTGAAGGGGAGACGAGGACCTCATTGAAAGGGGAGAAGAGGACCTCAGTGAAGGGGGGAAGAGGACCTCAGTGAAAGGGGAGAAGAGGACCTCACTGACAGGGGGAAGAGGACCTCAGTGAATGGGAGAACGGGGTCACAGTGAAAGGGGGAAGAGGACCTCAGTGAAGGGGAGAATGGGGTCACAGTGAAAGGGGAGAAGAGGACCTCACTGACAGGGGAGAAGAGGACCTCAGTGAAGGGGGGAAGAGGACCTCAGTGAAGGGGAGAAGAGGACCTCAGTGAAGGGGGGAAGGGGATCCCATTGAAGGGGAGAAGAGGACCTCAGTGAAAGGGGGAAGAGGACCTCAGTGAAAGGGGGAAGGGGATCCCATTGAAGGGGAGAAGAGGACCTCAGTGAAAGGGAGAAGAGGACCTCAGCGAAGGGGAGAAGAGGATCCCAGTGAAGGGGGAAAGAGGACCTCAGTGAAGGGGGGAAGAGGACCTCAGTGAAGTGGAGAAGAGGACCTCAGTGAAAGGGGAGAAGCGGACCTCAGTGAAGGGGAGACGAGGACCTCAGTGAAGGGGAGAAGAGGACCTCAGTGAAAGGGGAGAAGAGGACCTCAGTGAAAGGGGAGAAGAGGACCTCAGTGAAGGGGAGAAGAGGACCTCAGTGAAGGGGAGAAGAGGACCTCAGTGAAAGGGGAGAAGAAGACCTCAGTGAAGGGGAGAAGAGGACCTCAGTGAAGGGGAGAGGAGGACCTCAGTGAAAGGGGAGAAGAGGACCTCAGTGAAGGGGAGAAGAGGACCTCAGTGAAGGGGTGAAAATGACCTCAGTGAAGGGGGGAAGAGGACCTCAGTGAAGGGGAGACGAGGACCTCAGTGAAGTGGAGACGAGGGCCTCAGTTAAAGGGGAGAAGAGGACCTCAGTGAATGGGAGAAGAGGACCTCAGTGAAGGGGAGACGAGGACCTCAGTGAAAGGGAGAAGAGGACCTCAGTGAAGGGGAGAAGAGGACCTCAGTGAAAGGGAGAAGAGCACCTCAGTGAAGGGGGGAAGAGGACCTCAGTGAAAGCGGAGAAGAGGACCTCACTGACAGGGGGAAGAGGGCCTCAGTGAATGGGAGAACGGGGTCACAGTGAAAGGGGGAAGAGGACCTCAGTGAAGGGGAGAACGGGGTCACAGTGAAAGGGGAGAAGAGGACTTCAAGATAGGTAGAAGAGGACCTCTGTGAAGGGGAAGAGGACCTCAGTGAAGGGGAGGGGGGGGGAAGAGGACCTCCCTAAAGGGGAGAACGGGGCTACAGTGAAGGGAGAAGAGATCGTCAGTGCAGAGAGGAAGAGGACCTCAGTGAATTGGATTAGACAGTAAAGGGGGAAGACTTCAGTGAACCGGAGAAGAGGACCTCAGTAAAGGGGAGAAGAGGACCTCAGTGAAGGGGAGACGAGGACTTCAGTGAAGGGGAGACGAGGACCTCAGTGAAAGGGGAGAAGAGGACCTCAGTGAAGGGGAGACGAGGACCTCAGTGAAAGGGGAGAAGAGGACCTCGGTAACAGGGGAGAAGAGGACCTCAGTGAAGGGCAGAAGAGGACCTCAGTGAAGGGGAGACGAGGACCTCGGTGACAGGGGAGAAGAGGACCTCAGTGAAGGGGAGAAGAGGACCTCAGTGAAGGGGAGACGAGGACCTCAGTGAAAGGGGAGAAGAGGACCTCAGTGAAGGGGAGAAGAGGACCTCAGTGAAGGGGAGAAGAGGACCTCAGTGAAGGGGAGAAGAGGACCTCAGTGAAGGGGAGAAGAGGACCTCAGTGAAGGGGAGAAGAGGACCTCAGTGAAGGGGAGACGAGGACCTCAGTGAAAGGTGAGAAGAGGACCTCAGTGAAGGGGAGAAGAGGACCTCAGTGAAAGGGGGAAGAGGACCTCAGTGAAAGGGGGAAGAGGACCTCAGTGAAGTGGAGAAGAGGACCTCAGTGAAGGGGAGAAGAGGACCTCAGTGAAGGGGTGAAGAGGACCTCAGTGAAGGGGAGAAGAGGAGCTCAGTGAAAGGGGAGAAGAGGACCTCAGTGAAAGGGGAGAAGAGGACCTCAGTGAAGGGGAGAAGAGGACCTCAGTGAAGGGGCGAAAATGACCTCAGTGAAGGGGGGAAGAGGACCTCAGTGAAGGGGAGAAGAGGACCTCAGTGAAGGGGAGAAGAGGACCTCAGTGAAGGGGAGAAGAGGACCTCAGTGAAAGGGGAGAAGAGGACCTCAGTGAAAGGGGAGAAGAGGACCTCAGTGAAGGGGCGAAAATGACCTCAGTGAAGGAGGGAAAGCACCTCAGTGAAAGGGAGAAAAGGACCTCAGTGAAAGGGGAGAAGAGGACCTCAGTGAAGGGGAGAAGAGGACCTCAGTGAAGGGGAGAAGAGGACCTCAGTGAAGGGGAGACGAGGACCTCAGTGAAGTGGAGACGAGGGCCACAGTTATAGGGGAGAAGAGGACCTCAGTGAAGGGGAGAAGAGGACCTCAGTGAAGGGGAGAAGAGGACCTCAGTGAAGGGGAGACGAGGACCTCAGTGAAAGGGAGAAGAGGACCTCAGTGAAAGGGAGAAGAGGACCTCAGTGAAGGGGAGAAGAGGACCTCAGTGAAAGGGGAGAAGAGGACCTCAGTGAAAGGGAGAAGAGGACCTCAGTGAAAGGGAGAAGAGGACCTCAGTGAAGGGGAGAAGAGAACCTCTGTCACAGGGGAGAAGATGACCTCAGTGAAAGGGGAGAAGAGGACCTCAGTGAAGGGGAGAAGAGGACCTCAGTGAAGGGGAGACGAGGACCTCATTGAAAGGGGAGAAGAGGACCTCAGTGAAGGGGGGAAGAGGACCTCAGTGAAAGGGGAGAAGAGGACCTCACTGACAGGGGGAAGAGGACCTCAGTGAATGGGAGAACGGGGTCACAGTGAAAGGGGGAAGAGGACCTCAGTGAAGGGGAGAATGGGGTCACAGTGAAAGGGGAGAAGAGGACATCGGTGACAGGGGAGAAGAGGACCTCAGTGAAGGGGGGAAGAGGACCTCAGTGAAGGGGAGAAGAGGACCTCAGTGAAGGGGGGAAGGGGATCCCATTGAAGGGGAGAAGAGGACCTCAGTGAAAGGGGGAAGAGGACCTCAGTGAAAGGGGGAAGGGGATCCCATTGAAGGGGAGAAGAGGACCTCAGTGAATGGGAGAAGAGGACCTCAGCGAAGGGGAGAAGAGGATCCCAGTGAAGGGGGAAAGAGGACCTCAGTGAAGGGGGGAAGAGGACCTCAGTGAAGTGGAGAAGAGGACCTCAGTGAAAGGGGAGAAGCGGACCTTAGTGAAGGGGAGAAGAGGACCTCAGTGAAGGGGAGAAGAGGACCTCAGTGAAAGGGGAGAAGAGGACCTCAGTGAAAGGGGAGAAGAGGACCTCAGTGAAGGGGAGAAGAGGACCTCAGTGAAGGGGAGAAGAGGACCTCAGTGAAAGGGGAGAAGAAGACCTCAGTGAAGGGGAGAAGAGGACCTCAGTGAAGGGGAGAGGAGGACCTCAGTGAAAGGGGAGAAGAGGACCTCAGTGAAGGGGAGAAGAGGACCTCAGTGAAGGGGCAAAAATGACCTCAGTGAAGGGGGGAAGAGGACCTCAGTGAAGGGGAGAAGAGGACCTCAGTGAAGGGGAGAAGAGGACCTCAGTGAAGGGGAGAAGAGGACCTCAGTGAAGGGGAGAAGAGGACCTCAGTGAAAGGGGAGAAGAGGACCTCAGTGAAGGGGAGAAGAGGACCTCAGTGAAGGGGCAAAAATGACCTCAGTGAAGGCGGGAAGAGGACCTCAGTGAAGGGGAGAAGAAGACCTCAGTGAAGGGGAGAAGAGGACCTCAGTGAAGGGGAGACGAGGACCTCAGTGAAGGGGAGACGAGGACCTCAGTTAAAGGGGAGAAGAGGACCTCAGTGAAGGGGAGAAGAGGACCTCAGTGAAGGGGAAAAGAGGACCTCAGTGAAAGGGAGAAGAGGACCTCAGTGAAGGGGAGAAGAGGACCTCAGTGAAGGGGAGACGAGGACCTCAGTGAAAGGGAGAAGAGGACCTCAGTGAAAGGGAGAAGAGGACCTCAGTGAAAGGGAGAAGAGGACCTCAGTGAAAGAGAGAAGAGGACCTCAGTGACAGGGGAGAAGAGGACCTCAGTGAAGGGGAGAAGAGGACCTCAGTGAAGGGGCGAAAATGACCTCAGTGAAGGGGGGAAGAGGACCTCAGTGAAGGGGAGAAGAGGACCTCAGTGAAGGGGAGAAGAGGACCTCAGTGAAGGGGAGAAGAGGACCTCAGTGAAGGGGGGAAGAGGACCTCAGTGAAGGGGAGAAGAAGACCTCAGTGAAGGGGAGAAGAGGACCTCAGTGAAGGGGAGACGAGGACCTCAGTGAAGGGGAGACGAGGACCTCAGTTAAAGGGGAGAAGAGGACCTCAGTGATGGGGAGAAGAGGACCTCAGTGAAGGGGAGAAGAGGACCTCAGTGAAGGGGAGAAGAGGACCTCAGTGAAGGGGAGACGAGGACCTCAGTGAAAGGGAGAAGAGGACCTCAGTGAAAGGGAGAAGAGGACCTCAGTGAAAGGGAGAAGAGCACCTCAGTGAAGGGGAGAAGAGGACCTCAGTGACAGGGGAGAAGAGGACCTCAGTGAAGCGGGGAAGAGGACCTCAGTGAAAGGGGAGAAGAGGACCTCAGTGAAGGGGAGAAGAGGACCTCAGTGAAAGGGGAGAAGAGGACCTCAGTGAAGGGGGGAAGAGGACCTCAGTGAAAGCGGAGAAGAGGACCTCACTGACAGGGGGAAGAGGGCCTCAGTGAATGGGAGAACGGGGTCACAGTGAAAGGGGGAAGAGGACCTCAGTGAAGGGGAGAACGGGGTCACAGTGAAAGGGGAGAAGAGGACTTCATGATAGGTAGAAGAGGACCTCTGTGAAGGGGAAGAGGACCTCAGTGAAGGGGAGGGGGGGGGGGAAGAGGACCTCCCTAAAGGGGAGAACGGGGCTGCAGTGAAGGGAGAAGAGATCGTCAGTGCAGAGAGGAAGAGGACCTCAGTGAATTGGATTAGACAGTAAAGGGGGAAGACTTCAGTGAGAGGGGGGAAGAGGACCTCAGTGAAGGGGGGGAGAGGACCTCAATGAAAGGGGAGAAGAGAACCTCAGTGAACGGGAGAAGAGGACCTCAGTGAAGGGGTGAAGAGGGCCTCAGTGAAAGGGGAGAAGAGGACCTCAGTGAAGGGGTGAAGAGGACCTCAGTGAACGGGAGAAGAGGACAACAGTGAAGGGGCGAAGAGGGCCTCAGTGATAGGGGAGAAGAGGACCTCAGTGAAGGGGAGAAGAGGGCCTCAGTGATAGGGGAGAAGAGGACCTCAGTGAAGGGGTGAAGAAGACCCAGTGAAGGGGAGAAGTGGACCTCAGTTAAGGGGGGGAAGAGGATCTCAGCGAAGGGGGGAAGAGGACCTCCGTGAACAGGGGAAGAGGACCTCACTGAAAGGGGGAAAGAGGACCTAACTGAAGGGTAGAATGGGGTCACAATGAAAGGGGAGAAGAGGACTTCATGGGGTGGGGGAAAGAGTACCTTCTGATAGGTGGAAGTGGACCTCAGAGAAGCGGGGAAGAGGACCTCAGTGAAGTGTGGAAGAGGACCTCAGTGAAAGGGGGGAAGAGGACCTTAGTTAAAGGGGGGAAGAGGACCTCAGTGAAGTGGGGAAGAGGACCTCAGTGAAGGGGGTAAGAGGACATCATAAAGGGGGAAGGGGACCTCAGTGAAGGGGAGGGGAATGAGGACCTCAGTGAAAGGGGGAAGAGGACCTCAGTGAAGGGGAAAAGAGGACCTCAGTGAAGGGGAGAAGAGGACCTCAATGAAAGGCAGAAGAGGACCTCCGTGAAGGGGAGAAGAGGGCCTCAGTGAAGGGGAGAAGAGGTCCTCAGTGAAAGGCGGAAGATGACCTCCGTGATGGGGGGGAAGAGGACCTCAGTGAAGGGGGGAGGACCTCAGTTAAAGGACGAAGAGGACCTCATAAAGGGGGGAAGAAGACCTCACTAAAGGGGGAAGAGGACCTCAGTGAAGGGGAGGGGAACAAGGACCTCAGTGAAGGGGAGAAGAGGACCTCAGTGAAGGGGAGAAGAGGACCTCAGTGAAAGGGAGAAGAAGACCTCAGTGAAAGGCAGAAGAGGACCTCAGTGAAAGGCAGAAGAGGACCTCAGTGAAGAGGCGAAGAGGACCTCAGTGAAGGGGAGAAGAGGACCTCAGTGAAGGGGAGAAAAGGACCTCAGTGAAAGGCGGAAGAGGACCTCAGTGAAGGGGAGAAGAGGACATCAGTGAAAGGCAGAAGAGGACCTCAATTATGGGGGGAAGAGGACCTCAGTGAAGGGGGGAGGACCTCAGTGAAAGGGGGAAGAGGACCTCATAAAGGGGGAAGAGGACCTCAGTGAAGGGTGGAAGAAGACCTCACTAAAGGGGGAAGAGGACCTCAGTGAAGGGGAGGGGAAAGCGATCCTCAGTGAACCGGGGAAGAGAACCTCAGTGAAGGGGAGAAGAGGATCTCAGTGAAGGGGGGAAGAGAGGACCTAAGATTGCAGAGAGTGTCTGTTCAGATAGCTTTTAGCGAAGTGGTAGTCTGGTTGATACATTGAGTAGGTCACTTTCAAAATTTGTAACAGTTAAGTTAATTTTATAGAGGGCAAGAGAATGTCTCCCTGAAAAGCTCAATAAATTCTTTGGTAATCAGAGCATTAGTTAATAATGACTGCCTGAGCTTCTGCAAAAGCTCAGTGCAGTGCTGAGGGAGTAATGCATTGTAGCAATTTGGTCTTTGTGGGGAGATATTAAACCCTGTCAGCCTGCTTAGCTGGGCGTAAGACACTCTTTGACACTATTGAAAGAAGAGCAGGGCAGTTGTTGCAGTGTCCTGGCCTATCAACTGTCGCAAAAACATATAATTGGTCATTTGTCTCATTGCTACTTGTGGGATTTTTCTGTGTGCAATTTGGCTGTCGCGTTTGGCCACATAACAGCAATGGCTACACTTCAAAAGTACTTCATTGGCTGTAAATCGCTTTGGGATGTCCTGAGGCCGGGAAAGGCGCTATATAAATGCAAATTCTTCTTCTTCTTCACTTTACTCCTGAATCCTGAGTCCAAGCCCAAGTAACTTCTAGTGTAGGGCTCTGCAGATTATTTGCCATTTACAGATTTTGCTGTTCTAAAATATAAACATCTCAACATAAAACTGTCATGAACCACCATTGACTGTTTATCTGTTCCCAACACCTGTTTCAGGGATCTGAGAGAGACATGGAATATTCTGGACTAGATTTCTCCCGATAAAGGTTGCATTGTACTGCTGCACCAGGGTGGCCCTGGTAAAATGGAATCTTTATCTCGGTTTAATCCTTGGGGAACTGAAAAAGGAAAATGTGGAAATACTCAGTAGGTCAGTCAGCACCTGTGGAGCGACTAAACAAGTTAACATGTGTAGAGCCTTCATTAGAACTGGAAGAAATTATAGATGAACAGCATTTTAAAAAGTAACAAAATAAAGGGGTAAGGAAGAATACATTGAACGTGTGAATAGCTGTGGCAGTAGAATGGTAGTGGTTGGTGATGGGGGTGCAGGGCGTAAGGCAGGAAAAACTGGCAAAGCAGAGCTGGCTCCAGTGGCCCAGGAACCAGGAAGAAAAAAAGCAGTTCAGCACCAAGGATGCAGACCACCCCCCACCCCCCCAAGCACAGTGTTCCGATCAAGGGTGACCCTCCTATGTGCCAACCTGGAATGCCGACATACCCATCCCACACCACCAACATTTCCTGTCAAAGAGAAAGTGGGAGCTATAGGTAAGGTCCAAAGTTATTAAAGTGAGAGGGCTGCAAAGTATATAACAGAAAGATAATGTGCTGTTCCTCAAGCTTGCATTGAGTTTCATTGGAAAGTGTAGAAGGCCAATGATGAAGAAGTCAGAGTGGGAGTGGAATGAAGAATTGAACTGACAAGCCACAGGGAGCCTGGGGACAAACTTGTGGTGCCCGGCAAAGTGGTCACCTAATCTACATAGGATTACATAGGATATACGGCACAGAAACAGGCCATTTGGCCCAACCAGTCCATGCCGGCGTTTATGCTCCACACGAGCCTCCTCCCGTCTTTCCACATCTAAATCTATCAGCATAACCCTCTATTCCCTTCTCCCTCATATGCTTATCTAGCCTCCCCTTAAATGCATCTATTCTATTGGCTTCAACCACTCCCTGTGGTAGCGAGTTCCACATTCTCACCACTCTTTGGGTAAAGAAGTTTCTTCTGAATTCCCTATTAGATTTCTTGGTGACTATCTTATATTGATGGCCTCTAGTTATGCTCTTCCCCACAAGTGGAAACATTGGGGGTGATTTTGTCAACGGGGACACGTTGGAGGCGAGACTGCTGCTTGTCGGGTTTCAGTCCTGCCTCCATCGACTTGTGGCCAACCCATGCTATTTTCCCTTGATTGACCTTGTTAAGCCCGCCCAGCGGGCTTATCAGGCCAATTAAGGGGAAGACAGTTACAGAGAACGTCAGCGTATGACGTTTCATCTGTCAAAAATTTGACAGATGAATTGTCATCGTTTGACAGCTCTGTGAAGCTGTCAAACACTGACATTCTATGTTGTTTGATGAGTTCTTGTATTCAAGACTCATCAAACCTCTTTTGTGAGCAGAAATCAGATGGCTGTTGCATCGCAGAATGCAGCAATCATCTGTCATCTCTGCCGGTGAGATGCGAGAGTCTCCACATCCCCAACTGTTGAAGCCTGCAGGAAGAAACAAAGGTAAGTAAACATTTTCTATCACTTTCCACTCACCTCACATACTTACCTCTCCACACTTGCACCCATCACTTACCTCCACAGCGCACTTTTGCACCCCTCCAACCCCCGCAGACCCACTGCTCGCCTCGGTGACCCTGGCAGGGTTTCCCGACGTCGGGAAGCCCGTGCCTCTGGTGGAAAAATGGGGATAATCCTCTTAACTGCCCGTTAACGACCTGTTAACAGGCAGTTAAGTGGCTGTAATCCCCTTTCTGCCTCCAGGAGACGGGACCCGGCGCGGGTCGATTACCTGCCTCCTGGGAAGATGGCACGGAAGCGGGTTGGGGGCGGGATGGGTACCCGCCCCCAGATTCTGCCATTTTCCCGGCAGTCCTGCCTCCAAACCCGCCTCCCCAGGGCTGGCAAAATCCAGCCCATTCTCTTTGTATCCACTCTTATCAAAATTTTTCATAATTTTAAAGACCTCTATTAGGTCACCCCGCAGCCTTCTTTTTTCAAGAGAAAAGAGACCCAGCCTG
This sequence comes from Squalus acanthias, assembly GCA_030390025.1. Taxonomy (NCBI): domain Eukaryota; kingdom Metazoa; phylum Chordata; class Chondrichthyes; order Squaliformes; family Squalidae; genus Squalus; species Squalus acanthias. The sequence goes on along the minus strand of CM059427.1, from coordinate 112,699,225 downwards.
TTCATCCTTTCCTGATATGTATACCCTTGCATTTCTGGTATCATCCCTGTAAATCTTTTCTGCACCCTCTCCAGTGCCTCTATATCCTTTTTATAATATGGCGACCAGAACTGTAAGCTGTACTCTAAGTGTGGTCTAACCAAGGTTCAATACAGGTTTAGCATAACTTCTCTACTTTTCAATTCTATCCCTCTAGAAATAAACCCTAGTGCTTGGTTTGCATTTTTTATGGCCTTGCTGACCTGCGTCGCAACTTTTAGTAATTTGTGTATTTGTACTCCTAGATCCCTTTGTTCCTCTACCCCACCTAGACTCGCACCCTCCAAGTGATAAGTGAACTCCCTATTCTTCCTACCAAAATGTAATACCTCACATTTATCTGTGTTGAACTTCATTTGCCAATTATATGCCCATTCTGCAAGTTTATTAATGTCCTCCTGTACCTTGTTGCTGTCCTCCTCAGTATTGACTATCCCCCCAATTTGGTGTCATCCGCAAATTTAGAAATTGTGTTTTTGATTCCTAAGCCTAAATCGTTAATGTAAATTGTAAACAGCAGTGGTCCCAGCACTGATCCTTGTGGAACACCACTACCCACCTTCTGCCACTGTGAATAGCTATCCTTTACTCCTACTCTCTGCTTTCTGTCCTGAAGCCAGCCAGCAATCCATTCTGCTACTTGTTCCCTGATTCCGCATTCTCTGACCTTGTTCATCAGTCTATTATGGGGTACCTTATTGAAGGCCTTTTGAAAATCCAGATAAATTACATCTACTGCATTACCATTGTCTCCTCTCTCTGTTACCTCTTCAAAAAATTCAATAAGGCTGATCAAGCAAGACTTTCCCTTTTGAAATCCATGTTGACTATTCATTATTATATTTTTGGTTTCTAGATGTTCTTCTATTTTCTCCTTTATTAGGGATTCCATTATTTTTCCTACCACCGGTTAAGCTGACTGGTCTATAATTCCCTGGACATGTTCTATCCCCCTTCTTAAATATCGGTATTACATTAGCTATCCGCCAGTCTTCTGGCATTATACCTTTTACTAACGAATTATTAAATATGCGTAGTAATGCCTCTGCTATCTCTTCCCTAGATTCTTTTAAAATGCGTGGATGCAATCCATCCGGACCAGGGGTTTTATCCTTTTTGAGTTTGATTAATTTATTTAATATATATACCCTTTTTTATTTTAAATGCACTTATCTCATTACTAATCGCATCATCCAATGTCATGTCTGCCTGTTCTATCTCCCTGGTAAATACTGAAGCAAAATAATTATTTAATATTTCTGCCATCTCTCTATCGTTACCTGTGGTATTATCCTGTCTATTCATTAATGGCCCTATTCCTAATCCAACCTTCCTTTTTTTATTGATATGCCCATAAAATATTTTACTATTTTGTTTTCTGTTCCTTGATAATTTAATTTCATTGTTCCTCTTTGCCTCCCTAATTGTTTTTATGACTTCTCGCCTAATCTTTTCGTATTCTCCCTTATCATGCACTCCTCTGCTGTCTCTGTACTTAATGTATGCCTCTTTCCTTACCCTCAATTGTTCCCGTATGGCTTTATTCATCCATGGAGTCTCATTATTGTTTAGTTTGTTCTTTCCTTTTAGCGGAATATATTTTTCCTGCACTCTGTTGAACACCATTTTAAATGTTTCCCATTGCTGTTCTACATCGTTGTTTGCCAATATTGTTGCCCATTTTTGTTTCCCAAGCTGTTTTCTCAGCCCCTCAAAATCAGCTTTTCTCCAATCTATTAACCTGGTTTTCGTCATAGTTATGTCCTTCTCAATTATCACCTTAAAGCATATTATATTATGGTCACTATTGCCTACCTTTACTTCTCTTATCTGCTCTGGTTCATTCCCCATTACTAGATCCAATAGCGAATCCTCCCTTGTTGGGCTTTTTACATATTGGGTTAGAAAGGAGTCCTGTACACATTGTAGGAACTCCATTCCCTTATCCCCTTTACCTAGCTCTTCTGTCCAATTAATATCGGGGTAGTTGAAATCCCCCATGATTATTATTCTATGTTTTTTACTCATTTCCCTAATTTGTCTGCATATTTCTTCCTCCACCTTCCTTCCACTATTAGGTGGTCTGTAGACTACGCCTATTAGTGTGATTGATCCTTTATTATCTTTTATCTCTATCCATATGGATTCTATTTTTGTCTTGCTGATATCTGCGTCACTTTTTTTTACTGCCATTATGTTATCGCTAATAAGTACAGCTACTCCACCTCCCCTTTCCCCCCCCCCCTCTATCTTTTCTAAATATGTTATACCCTGCAATGTTTAATTCCCAGTCCTATTTTTCTGCAGCCATGTCTCAGTAATCCCTACTATGTCTGGTTCCTCGCAACGTATGATTGCCTCCATCTGTCCTGTTTTATTACGGACACTGTGTGCATTGCTCATTTTTAATAGGATTTCCTCTCACTTTATGTTAACCATCTTTTTAGATTTCTGTTCTATAACTCTATTTATTCCCTTGCCATGAATGTCCTCGCTTACTTTATTCTTTCCTGTGCTCTCTTTTCCTGTTTTGTTTATATTTAGGCTGGTTACGTTTCTTGTAGATCCCTCCCCCCATCTTACTAGTTTAAAGCCTTTGCCACTTCCCTATTTACCCTTTCCGCGAGGACACGGGTCCCATCCCGGTTCAGGTGGAGCTCCTTCCTGTCCCAGAACTGCTGCCAGTGTCACATGAAAAGGAATCCCTCTTTCCCACACCAGCCCTTTAGCCACATGTTAATTCTCCTGATCTGTCTGCTTCTATGCCAATTTACACGTGGCTTGGGCAATAGTCCAGAGATTATTACCCTCGAGGTCCTGCTTTTTAATTTAGATCCCAACTCCTGATACTCTTTCAGTAGTACCTCCTCCCTGTTCCTACCTATATCGTTTGTTCCAACATGGACCACGACAACTGGATTTCCACCCTCCCTTTCCAAGTTCCTTTCCAGCCGCTGTGAGATATACCTTACCCTGGCACCAAGTAGGCAACACACCCTTCGGGATTCTCGTTCTTGGCTGCAGAGGACGCTACCTATCCCTCTAATTATAGAGTCCCCTATCACTACCACATTTCTATTCTGCTCTTCCCCCCTTTGGACAGCCTTCTGAGCCACGGTGCCTTGGTCTGCATTGTGGCTGTCCTCCCTGCAGTCTTTCTCCTTGTTCTCACAGGTAGCGAGTACATCGTACCTGTTGGACAGGACCAGTGTTTGCGGGACCTCCTTCTCTACCTCTCCTAAATCCCCGCTACCCGTCTCCCTAACAGTCACACCCTCCCTTCTGTGCTTGGTCTCCCCGGTGTAGAGGAGACCGCACCGTGAGCAGCGAATACAGTATACTAAGTTGGAGGAAGTGCACGTAAATTGCTCTCTTACCCGGAAGGAGTATTTGGGCCCTGGATAGTAGGTGAATGGACAGGTATTTTGCATCTTCTGCCCTTGCATGGGATGCTGCTAGGGGAAGGGCAGCAGATAGTAAGGGTGGTGGAAGTGGGAGCCAGGATTTCACAAAGAGAACTGTGTCTCTAGAAAGCAGAGAGGAGAGGGGAAAATGTGTTTGGATTATGTTGGAGGTGGCAGAAATGGTGGAAGGTGATCTGGCAAATACAGAGGATTGGTGGGTGGAAGGTGAAGATGAGGGGACCATATTAAGGACAGAAGCACGGGGAAATGGGATGGATCCAGTTGAGGGTCTTGCCTATGACAGTTGGGAGGAATCATTGGTTGAGGAAAAAGGAAGATATTTCAGAAACTCTGATACAGAAGATGGCATCATCGGAGCAGATATGATGGAGACAGAGAAACTAGAAGGGAATAGAGTCCTAACAGGAAACAGATTGGGAAGAAGTATAATCCAGGTAGTTATAGGAGTTGGTGGGAAGCCGATCCCTGGAGATGGAGATTGAGAGAGAAGTCCAGGAGGCAAAGGGAGGATTCAGAAATGGACTGCATAAAGATAAGGAATGGGTGAGAATTTAATGCATGGTTAGTAAAATTTTCTAGATCAGGGTGAAGCAGGAAGTAGCACTGACACAGTTATCAATGTAATTGTAAAAAGAGATTAAGGAGGAGTGAAACAAGGATCGTTCAGCATATTCTACAATGAAAGAGGCATAGCTGGAAACCATGTGGGTTTCTATAGCTTTTATCTGGAGGAAGTGATTAAAGGAAAAGTTGTTCAAGGTAAGAACAAGTTCAGCCAGGTGGAGGAGGATGCTGGTGGGTGAGAACTGGTTGGGCTGTTGTTCAAGAAAGAAGTGGAGAGCCTGCAGGATGTACTGGTGAGGGATAGAAGTGTAAATGGACTTATGTTTAATTCCCTTCACGGCTTGCCCTTACCTATCTACTCTGGCCAAACAAACCTCCTGTCCCCCGAACTATTCGCTTCTCTGAATCTGGCTGCTTGTGCGTCCCCCTCGCCCCACCATTGGTGGAGGTGCCTTTAGCTCCCTCGGCCTCGTACTCCAGAATTATTTTTCTACACCCCTCCACCTCTCTCTCCTCCTTAAGGATACTCGTGAAAGTTCACCACTTCCATCAAGCTTTTGGTCACTCCTAATTATCGCCTTTGTTGGCTCAACGTCTATTTGTTCCTTATGTCTCTGTGAAGCGCCTCGGGGCATTGTTTCTACATTAAAGACGCTATATAAATGCAAGTTGTTGTATGTGTACAGGAGGGAAACCAGAATTCATCTTTTGTTTATTCCCACTTCAGACCTTTGAGGGTTAATTTGAATTGCCCCTCTAATCGCAGAGCTTGTGCTATAGAGGGAGCTGTTCGGTTCGAACTGTAATTCAGACACAGCCTCTAGCTCAGTGTATGAACGTGGTGTGTCAGGCGGGCGTTTCCCATCTTCGTGCTGTGCTGTGTGTCTGGCTTCGGCTCTCGCTTCATGTTCATGGTCACTAGCTCCTTTAGCTCAGCCTAGTGGTTCCCCCACCATCTTCACTCGCCAAACACGGCAGGAGTGGAAAATTAAAAGCGAGTTGGGAGCCTACTTGGTGGGACAAGTTTAGCACCTTTAACGTTTGCAGTGTCCTGGATCCTTCGGCACTGGGAGATAGCTGATCTGGGAGTTGATATAGGCGAGACAGGAGAAAACAACTTTATACAGCCCACAGAAGGAAGCCAAACAGCTGGGTGAGGAGAGATTGTTGTGGGAGTTGGCAGTCGGGGTTGAGCTGCTTTCTGTCCCCGCTGCTGTGTGTGCCTGAACCTGGGCTGAGTGGTCCAACATCCCCCCACTCCGCTCAACAGGAGAAGACAAGGGGTGGGGGGGAAGAGAAGGAGGGCATGATGACCCGCTGGGGGAATAAACCCTCGGCCGGGGTGGGGGGATTTTATTTTACTTTCTTGGAGCTGCAGGATGGAAAATGGTGAATTAAAGTGAAGAGGAGGGGAGATGAAAAGATATATATAAATAAATAAATCCCCGACAGGACGGAGAGTTTGGCAATGGAGCCCGAGAGCGCGATTTAAACGGTAGAAAAAAGCATCGGCCGAAGACTTGCACTTAAATAAGAAAATTATTTAAAGAAAATTAAAAGTAAATTCGACCGAACTCCCGTTTCACTCGGGGAGGAGAGAGAGAGATAAAATACAATTTATTGAAGGGAAATCTCCTCAAAGTAGCGCGGGGGGAAAAAAGTGGTAGACATTTATTCCCACCCCCGTCAAAGGGAAAAAAAACCATCGTCGAGAAGAAAAGGAAACCGGGAGATTGTCGGAGTTTCAAAAACATCGAGGGATTTTTTTTCATCTTCCCCTCTCTCTCTGACAAGTTCTTATTTTATTTTAAATCCCTCCCACACAGCGGACCTGAATTAAAGTTTGTGGAGGATTTATCATCAACAACAACAAAATAAACCGGAATTCTTACTTCATATTTTTTTTCCCTGAGCAATTTTTTTTCGCCATCAAGAAGAAAACAGTTTGAAAGAGGAGAGAGGGATTTTTCCTCCTGTCTGGATTTTAAACAACCGAAGAATAAAAGGGAAAATAATCATTTTCTATCTACCCGGGCCGGGGGTTACCGAGAGAGGAGCCGCTTCCCGCCGACAATTTCTCTCCGCATTTGAGGCGCTTTTTCCCTCCTCCGTCGGACAAGCGTCCGTTGGTCGCGAGCGGGGACACGGCCGGCGGGGCCCGCGGTTCTCCCGCACCCTCTCCTGACGGGATCTGTTGGCTTTCACTTTATTTTAATTCCCTTCCTGAAGGAAGGATGAGTGCGAGGCCCCGGGCTGTGGGAGCCGCGCTGCCCGGCTGTCAGTGACCCCGGGGCCGCACTGACTGACTGCACGCCGCCTTCTGATTATTCTTGTGCCTTCAGCCTCGCCGGACATGGCCGCTTCCTTCTGCCTGCTCCTCTTTGGGATCCAGGGATCGGCCTTGATCAGCACCGTGGCTGGTAAGTGACTGGAAATTTATTCCCGGGCCTCAGGCGCGGCCCAGCGCCGGGGTGGGTGGGGGGTTGGAGGCAGATTTAAAGAGACTGCAACAGCCCTCAGTGTGTCACTTAAAGCACTGGCTGGAGGGGGGAGAGAGGGAGTGAGACAGAGGGGAGGAGAGAGGAGAAGGAGACTGGGGGAGACAGAGAGAGAGAGAATGGTGGGGGAGAGAGAGGAGGAGAGAGGAGGAGAGGGGAGAGAGACGGGAGAGAGGAGGGGGG
>CM059427.1:112518828-112692071 GCA_030390025.1 Squalus acanthias | reverse complement strand
GGGGTGAGGGGGGGAGAGAGAGGAGGTGAGGGGGAGAGAGAGAGACAGGAGGGGGGATAGAGAGACAGAGGAGGGGGACAGAGTGAGGAGAGACAGACGGGGAGGAGGATAGAGTGATAGAGGGAGGGGGATGGGGAGAAAGGGAGGGGGCTGGGAAGAAGGGGAGGGAGAGAGGCGGAGGGGTGAGACAGAGATGAGGGAAGACAGCGATGGGGAGAGATGGACGGGGTGGGGGTGTGTGTTGTCAGCCACTGAATCCTAAACTCTGGAATTAGTCTCATTTTATTTTAAAATTATTTTCTTGACATTAGTTCTTGTGGGGGAGAAATCCTGAGGTGTAATTTTCTACAAACTGATCATTTGGTGCTGAGTTTGTTCTCGGGCTCTGTCGCACCCTCATTGAGGGTGCACCACTGAACCGTCTGGGGGTGTGAGCCCCACCAAAACAGGTGAATTAACTGATCAGGGACTCTTTTTCTGTGGCTCAGCTGGTTTATCTGGTGAGTTACTGAACCGAAACAGACCAGGATGGTCCCCTGGTCTGTGCGGAATTAGCCAAGGGCAGTGGTGCAGGTGCTGAGGTTGACTTTAGTGGCATAGATTGGAAAAAAAAACAGCCACAGTTTGCACTCCCGTTCATTTTGCTGTAACCTTTATGTGTGTGTACACATCTGGACGTTGGATAGGGACAAGATCTGGCTCGGTTTCAATACCCCATGAACATCTGAATATCCAATACTCACTGTCTCCCACGTGCAGAATTGGACTGCCCACCACCAACATGAATCAGGAGAAGAAAAATTAAGTTCACCAAGAGTGCCCCCAGGCTGCAGCTCAGACTGTAACTCAGTCCAGGTTGACTTCTATTTGCTATGTCTATTGTCTGTTAATTTGGTCGTTACAGTATTGATCCAGGCTTGGGGGTGATGGAAGGGGCAATTGTTGAATGTGCCATGAGCTGTTGACTGTTGAGTTAAGTGACAATCGCAGGGTTATGACAGTGTTGATGAAAGTTCTCATGTCCATAACAATATGCGACTGGATCCCAGAATAGTCGGCTGGGTGCAGGTGATGTATGTTGCGTCGCAGATATCTCGGTGGTGACACTGGATTAAAGGAGGCTACTCTTTCCAGTTGCTTTGTGGGCATGAGTGAATTATTGGTGATCTTTTGCACTGGTGAAGGAGCATCTGTGGGCGAGCAGATTTGTGAACGTGTGGGTTCCGACGACTCCATAGTCATGTCCTTAAACATATTCTGGAATTGCTTGTTGCATTATTTCGTTTGCATTTTAGTGAAATAAAAATCTGATGGATGGCAAAATAGCTGACATCATGTGGCTTTATAACATTGTCTGGACACCTTTTATTTATGACCGTACTACACCCTGAAGGTGCCTGGAAACAGTTGTACTGTGCGAGTGGAATGCGGTGGAGTTAAGGGGAGCTTTTCCAAAATAAAGGAACTCCAAATCTGTTGCGACTCTATTTTGGGGGCAGGGGTTTGTTGTGGAATTCCTTCTGTTAATTTTACCAAAAATATCGGCTTTCAGAAACATTACGGACAGGAGGAATTTCACCGCCATGTTTTACTTTAAGACCCACTGCACATGTCTCCAGCTGTGTTTTCAGCAACAACAACTTGCATTTATATAGCGCCTTTAATGCAGTAAAATGTACCAAGGCGCTTCACGGGAGAGATAGCAAACAAAATTTGACACCGAGCCACGTAAGATATTTGGGCAGGTGACCAAAAGCTTGGTCAAAGAGGTAGGTTTTAAGGAGCGTCTTAAAGGAGGAGAGAGAGGCGGCGAGGTTTAGGAAGGGAATCCCAGAGCTTAGGGCCTTGGCAGCTGAAAGCATGGCTGCCAATGGTGGAGTGATTAAAATCGGGGATGCTCAAGAACCAGAACTGGAGGAGCGCAGATAGCTCGGAGGGTTGTAGGGCTGGAGGAGACTACAGAGATAGAGAGGGGTGAGGCCATGGAGGGATGCAAATTCACTAACAGAAACAGTAGTGAATGAAAGGACTGAACAAAAGAATGAAAGTAGTACAGAACTGAGGAAATCTGAAATAAAATCAAAGGCCTGGAAGTACACAACAGATCGGCTTGACATCAGTATAGAAGCATAGAAGATAGGAGCAGGAGTAGGCCATTCGGCCCCTCGAGCCTCCTCCGCCATTTAATGAGATCATGGCTGATCATCCAAATTCAGTACCCTGTCCCTGCTTTCTCCCCATATCCCTTGATCCCTTTAGCCTTAAGAAATATATCTATCTCCTTCTTGAATATATTTAATGAATTGGCCTCAACTGCCTTCTGTGGTAGAGAATTCCACAGGTTCACCACTCTCTGGGTGAAGAAATTCCTCCTCATCTCAGTCCTAAATGGCTTACCCCTTATCCTTGGACTGTGACCTCTGGTTCTGGACTCCCCTGCCATCGGGAACATCCTTCCTGCATCTAGTCTGTCTAGTCCTGTTAGAATTTTATAAGTTTCAATGAGATCCCCTCTCATTCTTCGAAACTCTAGCGAATATAAGCCTAATCGACTCAATCTCTCTTCATACGTCATTCCTTCCATCCCAGGTATCAGTCTGGTAAATCTTCGCTGCACTCCCTCCATGGCAAGAACATCCTTCCTCAGCTAAGGCGACCAAAACTGCACACAATACTCAAGGTGTGGTCTCACCAAGGCCTTGTACAACTGCAGCAAGACATCCTTGCTCCTGTACTCGAATCCTCTCGCTATGAAGGCCAACATACCATTTGCCTTCTTAACCGCCTGCTGCACCTGCATGCTTACCTTCAGCGACTGGTGCACAAGGACTCCCAGATCTCGTTGCACTTCCCCTTTTCCCAATCTATTGCCATTCAGATAATAATCTGTCTTCCTGTTTTTGCCACCAAAGTGGATAACCTCGCATTTATCCACATTATACTGCATCTGTCATGCATCTGCCCAATCACCCAACCTGTCCAAATCATACTGGAGTTTCTCTGCATCCTCCTCACAGCACACACGCCCACCCAGCTTTATGTCGTCTGCAAACTTGGAGATATTACATCTAGTTCCCTCGTCTAGATCATTAATATATACAGGAAACTTTCGTTTATCCGGCACCCAAATATCCGGAATTCTCGCTTAACTGGCAAAAATCATCCTCCGAAAACTCCTCTCAAATAACCGGCAATGTTGCCGAGTCGCAGTCGAGTCTCCGCGAACGCCGAGTGCTCCGAAAAATCCTCTCAAATAACCGGCAATGTTGCCGATCCCGAGTCCGCGAACGCCGTTTAGTCAGTAGGGGTACTTTTCAAAAGTGCCACTACTCGGCCTCCTGGCGCTGTCGCAAGTCCGAAACATTGCAGTCGCTTGAATAGATTCTCCCGTGCTGCTTGGAGTCTCTTTGTTAAAAATAGCCTCGGTAGATATAACTCTCTGTTATCCGGTACTTTCGATAAACCGGCACCACGCCGGTCCCGTCGATGCCGGATAAACGAAAGTTTCCTGTATTGTGAATAGCTGGGGTCCTAGCACCGATCCCTGTGGTACCCCACTAGTCACTGCCTGCCACTCGGAAAAAGACCCATTTATTCCAACTCTTTGCTTCCTGTCTGCCAACCAGTTCTCTATCCAAATCAGTACCTCACCCCCAATCTCATGTGCTTTAACTTTGCATGCTAATCTCTTATGCGGGACCTTATTGAAAGCCTTCTGAAAGTCCAAATACACCACATCCACTGGTTCTCCCTTATCTATTCTACCAGTTACATCCTCAAAAAATTCCAGTAGATTAGTCCGGCATGATTTCCTTTTTGTAAATCCATGTTGACTTTGTCAGATCCTGTCACTGTTTTCCAAGTGCTCTGCTATTACATCTTTTATAATGGACTCTAGCATTTTCCCCACTACCGATGTCAGGCTTACCGGTCTATAATTCCCCGTTTTTTCTCTCCCACCTTTTTTAAATAGTGGGGTTACATTAGCTACCCTGCAATCCATGGGAACTGTTCCAGAGTCTATAGAATTTTGAAAGATGACCAGCAACGCATCTACTATTTCTACGGCCACTTCCTTAAGTACCCTAGGATGTAGATTATCAGGCCCTGGGGATTTATCGGCCTTCAATCCCGTCAATTTCCCTAACATCATTTCCCTACAAATAGTGATTTCATTCAATTCCTCCCTCTCATTAGACCCTATGTGCCCCGACATCTCTGGGAGTTTATTTGTGTCCTCCTTTGTGAAGACAGAACCAAAGTATGTATTTAATTCGTCAGCCATTTCTTTGTTCCCCATTATAAATTCCCCTGATTCTGACTGCAAGGGACCTACGCTTGACTTCACCAATCTTTTTCTCTTCACATATCTATAGAAGCTTTTACAGTCAGTTTTTATGTTCCCTGCAAGCTTACTCTCAAATTCTATTTTCCCCCTCTTAATTAATCCCTTTGTCCTCCTTTGCTGAATCCTAAACTACTCCCAATCCTCAGGTTTGCTGCTTTTTATGGCCAATTTATATGTCCTCTCCTTGGATCTTATGCTATCCCTAATTTCCCTTGTTAGCCACGGTTGCGTCACCTTTTTTGTTTTATTTTTATGCCAAACAGGGATGAACAAATTCTGTAGTTCATCCATGCGATCTTTAAATGTTTGCCATTGCCTATCCACCGTCAACCCTTTAAGTAACATTCCCCAATCCATCCTACCCAACTCGCGCCTCATACCATCATAGTTTCCTTTATTTAAATACAGGACCCTCGTCTCTGAGTCAACTACTTCACTCTCCATCTTAATGAAGAATTCTATCATATTATGATCGCTCCTCCCCAAGGGGCCTCGCACAACAAGATTGCTAATTAATCCTTTCTCATTACATAATACCCAGTCTAAGATGGCATCTCTATGCAATTCAAAAGTAATTCATTGGTTGTGAAGCACTTTGGGATGTCCTGAGGATGTGAAAGGTGCCATATTAATGTAACTTTTTTTTTACAGCGTGTGTGCAAGCTTTTTGTCATCTTGGACTGCATAGGTACATAGCATGGAGCCACATCAAACATTTAATACCTGAGGGAAGTAAAGAGAGGCAGCTTTAGTTGAGATTCATCTTTCTCTTTCAGTTCATTTGACCTTTTTATATATTTCTAATATTTTCTGATTTATTGAAAATGCAAGCAGTTCCTTGATGACTTTAAGGATAAATGCACCTATGTTTGCACAGTTGTACAGAGTCAGCAAGTTCACTGCTCACACTCTCACCTCTGTGTCAGAAGGTTGTGGGTTCGAGCCCCACTCTGGGACTTGAGCACAAAATCCAGGCGGACACTTCAGGACAATGAAGGGAGTGCTGCACTGTCAGAGGTGCTGCCTTTCGAATGAGACATTAAACCGAGACCCCATCTGCCTGTTCAATTAAGGATCCCACGGTACCAATTGAAGAAGAGCGGGAGGGAGTTCTCTTGATCTCCTGGTTTCCGTTTATCCCGAACCAACACCAGCCAACTGGAACAGATTAACGGGTGATTTATCTCATTGTTCTTTGTGAGACGTTGCTTTACACGTTTCTCTATGCAATTCATTGGTTGTGAAGCACTTTGGGATGTCCTGAGGATGTGAAAGGTGCCATATTAATGTAACTTTTTTTTACAGTGGGTGTGCAAGCTTTGTGTCATCTTGGACTGCATAGGTACATAGCATGGAGCCACATCAAACATTTAATACCTGAGGGAAGTGAAGGAAGAAATCTCGGCGGTACTGGCCATAATCTTCCAATCCTCCTTAGAAACAGGGGTGGTGCCAGAGGACTGAAGAATTGCAAATGTTACACCCTTGTTCAAAAAAGGGTGTAAAGATAAACCCAGCAACTATAGGCCGGTCAGTTTAACCTTGGTAGTAGGGAATCTTTTAGAAACAATAATCAGGGACAAAATTAAGTCACTTGGACAAGTGTGGATTAATTAAGGAAAGCCAGCACGGATTTGTTAAAGGCAAATCGTGTTTAACCAACTTGATCGAGTTTTTTGATGAGGTAACAGAGAGGATTGATGAGGGCAATGCGGTTGATGGATTTCCAAAAGGCGTTCAACAAAGTGCCACATAATGGGCTTGCCAGCAAAGTTGAAGCCCATGGAATAAAAGGGACAGTGGCTGCATGGATACGAAATTGGCTAAGTGACAGGAAACAGAGAGTAGTGGTGAACAGTTGTTTTTCGGACTGGAGAAAATTATACAGTGGAGTTCCCCAGGGGTCGGTACTAGGACCACTGCTTTTCTTGATATATATTAATGACTTGGATGTGGGTGTACAGGGCACAATTTCAAAATTTGCAGATGAGACAAAACTTGGAAGTATAGTGAACAGTGAGAAGGATAGTGATTGACTTCAAGAGGACATAGACAGGCTGGTGGAATGGGCGGACACGTGGCAGATGAAATTTAATGTAGAAAAGTGTGAAGTGATACATTTTGGTAGAAAGAATGAGGAGAGGAAATATAAACTAAAGGGTACAATCCTAAAGGGGGTGCATGAACAGAGAGACCTAGGGGTATATGTGCACAAATCGTTGAAGGTGGCAGGGCAGGTTGAGAAACCAGTTAAAAAAGCTTACGGGATCCTGGGCTTCATCAATAGAGGTATAGAGTACAAAAGCGTGGAAATTATGATGAACTTGTATAAAACACTGGTTCGGCCTGAACTGGAGTATTGTGTCCAATTCTAGGCACTGCACTTTAGGAAGGATGTGAAGGCCTTAGAGAGGGTGCAGAAAAGATTTTCGAGAATGATTCCAGGGATGAGGAACTTCAGTTACGTGGATAGACTGGAGAAGCTGGGGTTGTTCTCCTTAGAGCAGAGAAGATTGAGAGGAGATTTGATTGAGGACTTCAAAATCATGAAGGGTCGGGACAGAGTCGATAGAGGGAAACTGTTCCCATTGGCGGAAGGGTCGAGAATCAGAGGACACAGGTTTAAGGTGATTGGCAAAAGAACCAAAGGCGACATAAGAAAAAACTTTTTTACTTAGCAAGTAATTAGGATCTGGAATGCACTGCCTGAAAGGGTGGTGGAGGCAGACTCAATCACAGCTTTCAAAAGGGAGTTGGATAAGTACCTGAAAGAAAAACATTTGCAGGGCTACGGGGAAAGGGCGGGGGAGTGGGACTAGCTGAGGTGCTCTTGCAAAGAGCTGGCACGGGCTCGATGGGCCGAATGGCCTTCCGTGCCATTGAATGATTCTATGATAGCTGAACCTCCTGACCTTTGAAATTCAAACATTAAAGAATAAGAAATATAAATTTAAATAGGGCTGAGTTGTGCCTATTTGTGCCTGGGGCTGTAGTTTGGACCCTTGTCAGCTAGAAGGGCCCAGCTTTAATTCCTAGTCTGTGCTGAGTTATCTGATCTCAGCTGGGGCAGCAGATGGTGCTACATTTGGCCTCCGCACCCTTAGGTTAGGAAGTGGAAAAATTGCCCAGGGTTCCTCCTCTTGATTACGATCTAGTGATTCCTGCTAGAAAATGTGTTTGTGTGGATTGGATTGGGCTTTGAGTCTATGAGGACTCATCGTGACCTCTGTTGGTCCAACTCCTTCCCCTTGCTCCCTCCAAATTTTTCCCATCACTAGTCCAAATGTGCCTTTGCCCCACCTGAGATCAACAAACTCAGTATAGAGAAAGGTTTGAACCTAGGACCTTCCGGCTTAGCACCACCACTTCGCAGTTAGACCAAATAAAGAAGGAAGAACAAACTTGCATTTACATACCGCCTTTCATGTCTTCGGGACACCCCAAAGCACTTCATTACTTTTGAAGTGCAGTTAGTGTTGTGTAGGCAAACACACCAGCCAATTAGCGCACAGCAAAGTCTCACAAACTGAAAATGAATGAATGACCAGTTTTTGGTGGTGATAGTTAAGGGTGATTGTCAGCCAGGACACCAACAGATAGTATGAATTTAACGCTGCAAAGATATCTTCTTGAACTGCCTGTAATGCTCTCTTTACCTGTCTGGGAAAGATGTGCATACAACTTTGTTTTATCGTCTTGGCATCCCACTGACTTACAATTGCAGAGTCCTGAGTTAGATGATCTTGGCTGGGATGGCAGTGTGGGTGTTACAATTTGTGTCTGTGGAGAGGAAACAAATCAGCCAGGGTTCCCCATCATTATCCTGCTCATTAACACTTGATGGAAAGTGTACATTTGGCTCAGCTGTGAATACTCTTGCTCTCTCGGCTGATGCATGAAGAATAGCCATTTGGGCATGGTACTGAACAGTGCCTGTTAAACTGTGTCCCATCCAAGAACTGGTCAAGACCGATGTGATTCCATGTTGCCGTAAGCCCTATGTTTTTCTACCCGTGCAATAGCTTGAGTGTTCTAATCTGGTGATTTTCCCAGCATGTGTTATATGAATCCTGCGATCAATAAGCAAAGTGCTCTCTTGTACCTTGAGTGCAGATGCATTTGTGTACTGTTGCTTATTTTTCTTCTCTTAACCCATTCCCAGTCTTTCTCTCATTCTTTTATCTCTCACCTATGAACTTGCTGTCTTCACTGCCTCACTCTGCATTTCTCTCTCCCCTGGCCCACCCCACCTTCTCCTCTTGTACTCGCTCTGCACCTTCCTCCTTATCTTCTTGAACTGCCTGTCTTCTTCTCCAGTAGGCCCTTCCCTTCTCTTTCTCGTCCTTCCCAGTTCCTCAATTCCTTTTTTCTTTCCTGCATTTGTTCCATTTTCCCTTCCTGGCTTCCTTTTCCTGATCAATTTATTCCCAGTATAGATTGCACCCTGCAGGATGTGGCCTGTGTCTCTACTTCCCTGAATACTGAACTCCTGAGCTAATGTATGTTATAGGGATAAGGCACATAGCATGGCGGAAGGGAGAATTATTGGGCATCATGTTGGGCTATTGATGCCCACCTAGCCACTAGCTCGAGGGCAGGTCACTTGTCTGCCTATCCTTTTGGTTGGAAACTGTTCCATAAAAAGAGAGAATAAATCGTAATGGACTTTCCACATGTAAAGAACTAATTTTGAGAAGCTGTTTTGAAGTGACGCTAGATGCAAATAGATTCAACTGCACTGGTGGCAGTCTTCAAAAAATCTCTTAAATTAAGCTGCAAAATGTAACGAGTTACAAAATACTATTTATGCAAAATTTAAGCAGTTGTTCAATCAATTAAGGAGTATGTCGCCTCTAAATCCTGATAATGCTGACCTTGTGTGCCAATGAGGAATAAGGAGTATATTACCTCTATGCAGTACAGTGGAATGATGAGTATATTCCTGATGCAGTAGAAGGAGTATATTATCCCTTTACTCCTGATAATGCTGCTCGTTGTATCAGTGCTATTGCAGTGTTTTACTCTCTCCCCTTATAATGCTGCCCCTGTAATGGCCCATGCAAAGCTTTACTACAACATCCTAACTGTGTAAATTCAGTTGGAAGCTTTCCAATCCAAGCTGTACGGGCCAACAATAACAATTGTCTCTCTGTCGAGGCTGGACTAGCCCTTTTGAAAGTTGCCGGTTGAAGGGGCAGGGTGCCCCAGCCAAGAGTTGTGATGGTGGAATGCTTAACACTGACATTCTGATAACCTCTAATTCACAAAATTCACTCACATATTTAACCATCCAAGAAAATCAACTACAAATGATTATAATTAACTTTTAACCGGCTTTTATATTTTCTATTTCTGTTGCTCTTTTAAAACATTTTTTTGTCTGCTGATGCATTATGTCTCAGTGGGCTGGGGTTCCACAAGCATCGGCAGCCCTCTGATACACCACCCAAGTTGGCATTCTTCAAGTGTGAGCCTAGGTAGAGAGCGTCAGAAGGCTGTTTACCTGTGGGAGGGTATCAAAGCCGGGCGCAATTCTCTCCTTGCCTGACACTCGCTTTCCAGCAGGAGTTACTGACACTGATAGGGATGGAAACCCTGGCTGATGTTCCCCTTCCTAGCCCAGAAACAGTGCCCTAAATGCAGTCCTGACTGACATCAGTTAACTCAGTACCGACTGGAATTCAAATGTGGAACCTTGTCTTTTTTTTATGGCGTTACTCAATGCCTTTACCAGCTGAACCATTGGGGGAGCTGATTGTAATGAACTGTCACAGGCTTCTTTTTTCTATTCCTATTGCTCATTTAAAAGTTAATTTTATTTAAAACTGTGAGACTGAGTGTTGATGACCTCATGGGAGCAGCTGCCTTGTTGGAGTTACACTGGTGCTTGCAGTGTGAGCGAGCTGAGCCATTAGACATAGTGACTGAAGCGCCAGTTTGCAAGGACTGTCTGCCAATGTGAGCTCTGCTTCATCACCCTGTTGGTTCATTAGGTCCCAACGTCAGTTCCTCCAATAATGATGTGAGCCCTCACTGTTTGAACAAATAACATCAAAAAAGATCAATGGAAAGACAGAGAATAAAGGAATATTAATATTTTCTGTGGTTAGTGTGGTTGCATATTGGAATAGCAGTGTGGTGGAGAACAGAGAGTTTGATCTCTGTTTTGCTGCTGTCAGGAAGCAGCAGGTAGAGGCTATATGCATTCCTATAAAGGGGGAGAGATACTGGTCTTGCATTACTCCATAATGGTTGGTTCCAGAGCAGTTTTGCAGGAGCCCTCAGAGCAGAATGCTCTATCTTGGCCTCTCATGGTGTGACAATGCTCATTGTAGTCTTCAAGTGCTGGTTGCAGAGTGGCGTTGATGTAGCCTTGGGAGCAGGTTGATTGTCTGTCCTCTAGACTGGGTAATTTCCATAGACTTAAGTTAATAAAAAAACAAATAGGGTCACCAGTAACCGGCTGGGTAAAGAAACAGCCTGATGTATTACTAGGCCAGGAAAACTCCAGGTTTGATCCTGGTCAATCTCATCTGGGATTGCTTTAGGGATGTTAAAATTGGCATCAGTGCCCCCATGCTAGGGCTGAGAAAAATCAGTTGGCGTTCACGCCTGTGATCGATATCTAGTGACTCTTGCTGGAAAGCTGTTGTGTGTGGATGTCTGGTGAGGATAGGATTGGGCTTGAGCAGTGTTGGCCATTATGGTTAAGTCACCTGCTGACACTGTGGGCTCGCATTTGAAGGAGAACACTTGATTGGAAGAGGTACTGGAGGCTTCTGCCTAGCAAAAGCCAGCACCTTCAAGACAGGAGGATAGAAAAAAAAGCAAGCTCTGACATTGTGTTCTTCCAGTGTAAAGAGAAACTGAATGAATCAAGAAAAAAAGGGAGATTTGGAAGGCCCAATGCCACGTAGGAAGAGCAAAAGCAACAGGGAGGGTTTGTATCTGTTGGTGTGAGCAATATGCATTGGTTGATATGTCTATCATTTTATGAGGTATAGTTTGTTTGGTGTTATCAGGAAGCAGTAGTTGGTGCGCGTTCCTTGGTTTGGTTGGTACGTCTGTTGGTGTGCGTTCCATGGTTTGGTTGGTGCGTCTGTTGGTGCGCGTTCCTTGGTTTGGTTGGTGCGTCTGTTGGTGTGCGTTCCATGGTTTGGTTGGTGCGTCTGTTGGTGCGCGTTCCTTGGTTTGGTTGGTGCGTCTGTTGGTGTGCGTTCCATGGTTTGGTTGGTGCGTCTGTTGGTGCGCGTTCAATGGTTTGGTTGGTGCGTCTGTTGGTGTGCGTTCCATGGTTTCTTTGCCTGCTGATTAGTCTGTGCTCTAACATGTGCTTTGATTTCTGTTCAGTGTTGTGTTACCTGGTAGCCTTCAGAACATGCAGTTAATATCGCCAGCTAAGAGTGACTGAGCTGATAACTTCATGAAAAACAAAAGTACCTGGAAGTGCTATTCTGGGAAAGTTTAACCATGAGGTTCTTTATAACAGCACTGGATAACAGCCAATTTAAAATGGAACAAACACACGTACGTAATCAGCTTTGTAGATTGGATATTGGGAAGATTGGGGAGGGACAAAATCGGCATTGTGGAATTCTGTGCTACTGAGTAGGTCGTTTTCTTGAAGGTCAGGTTATAAAGTTCCAATAATTTTTCAGAGACTACAGACTGATTTTGACAAGCAGGTGATGGATACTCGATTGTTAAGACTCTCTTTGTGGTTATTCCACCTCCCTTGATTTGTGTGGGCTTGGCCTTCTGTACCTCAACCAAGTATGAGACATCCAATGTTTTCAGGCAATTCATCCAAATCTGATCTTGTTTACATCTGATATCCATGGTCATTCACTTTCTTGCAGTGATCACGGAATAGTGAGAGCGCTTGTATCTCCCTATCCCAGGGCTGCTGAAACCCTACTGTTACTCTGTCTGAGATCATCTAACTCAGCGCAAACTGAGAATTAAACCTGAGACCTTCTGATCTTTATGGCTCAGTTAACATCCTCTCTTCAAAAACTGAACCCAATCCTATTCTCACTAGAGAGAGAGACTCACTCACTCACTTCAGATTATCACTGAGTAGTGATCAGAAGTAATCCTGTTTTCACCCAATGTCTGCACACCTAGCTGTCATTGGATAATGTGAAACCTGGATGATTTCCTACCCTGAGTCCAGAGGTACTGAGGCCCACTGTGCTGCCTCTATTGCCACGCTGGCTGAGATCAACCAACTCAATGCTGACCAGGACTAACCTGCTCTATATGACTCAGTTGCAGACTGCAAGCTGCAATTATTAGTTTATAACCTTATAATTTTGTTTCTGGCATTTTGCTCATCTGTTAAAGGCCTCCCATTTCTGTACTGTATTTTCCCCCTTCATCCACCCCCAGATAAAAAGTATAAAAATAATGAGCTCTCCAATGGCCGAGTGGGGAAATGCAGTGTGTGGTACTAATCCATACAGACCAAGAATGTCCCAGGCTTGGTGTTTGGTCCGTGCTGAGTCAGTTGATCTCAACTGAGGCAGCAGCAGTTGTTACAATGTGCCTCGGTCCAATGGTGTCTGGGGGTGGTGGGAGGGTGGAATCAACCAGAGTTCCTGCTTCTGATCACTATTCAATGATCATGCTGCAAAGTGTGCATGTGTGTGTCAGATGAGAACAGGTTTGAGCTTGGCTGTGATGCACCCCCCTAATGACCAAACAGCCAGCCAACACTCGCTGAATAGGCTCAAGCATGTACAGTGGCTACATAGGTGAGATACCAGAGGAAGGATGTCACTTGTGAAATCGTTCCACCACATGAGTCATCAAACTAGAGAAGGGGAGAATTTTTTTTTAAATTTGCACGAAATGTTTCACTGTGAAGAAATGACACATGGCTCCATCTGGTCCCTACGCTTTGCTGCTTTGGTTGTTTGGGGAAAACCGCTGCAAAGGAGGAAATGATTTCCACTCTATTGCCCTAGTTCCTGCCAGCCATGGAATGGAGCCTTAATACATTCCTTCTGTCTCTCTTTGTACACTCATCAAGGAGACGCCCACAGACTCCTTCCTAATGGCATGATGTATAAGGCCAGCAAACCTCAATATTTTTTATTTCGCTTTATAATCGAGAGTGATGCAATTCTGAGTTTCAAGACACGCTCTGAATTGTGAAACATAGGTCTCATTATTATAGAGCATAACCGATAACTTGGAGGGTTTTAGGTAAATGTTGTCACCAGGTTTGATATTAGTCAAAACACTTTATTGCTGCATGATGCTCTTAATTCATCAACTCAGATTGTCTCACCAAAACCAAAATAAACCTATAACCAACAGTACTGTACCCCAGTGTTATACAGTGACTGACCTGTACCCACCAGTACTGTACCCAGTGTTATACAGTGACAGACCTGTACCCACCTGTACTGTACCCAGTGTTATACAGTGACAGACCTGTACCCACCAGTACTGTACCCCAGTGTTATACAGTGACAGACCTGTACCCACCAGTACTGTACCCCAGTGTTATACAGTGACAGACCTGTCCCCACCAGTACTATACCCAGTGTTATACAGTGACTGACCTGCACCCACTAGTGCTGTACCCCAGTGTTATAGTGACTGACCTGTACCCACCAGTAATGTACCCCAGTGTTATACAGTGACAGACCTGTACCCACCAGTACTGTACCCGTTATACAGTGACAGACCTGTACCCACCAGTACTGTACCCCAGTGTTATACAGTGACAGACCTGTCCCCACCAGTACTGTACCCCAGTGTTATACAGTGACAGACCTGTCCCCACCAGTACTATACCCAGTGTTATACAGTGACAGACCTGTCCCCACCAGTACTATACCCAGTGTTATACAGTGACAGACCTGTCCCCACCAGTACTGTACCCCAGTGTTATACAGTAACAGACCTGTACCCACCAGTACAGGAGTCCAATGTTATAGATTGACAAACCTGTACCCACCAGTACTGTACTCCACCAGTACTGTACCCCAGTGTTAGTGACAGACCTGTACCCACTCTTACTGTACCCCAGTGTTATACAGTGACAGACCTGTCCCCACCAGTACTGTATCCCAGTGTTACACAGTGACAGACCTGTACCCACCAGTGCTTTACCCCAGTGTTATACAGTGACAGACCTGTACCCACCAGTACTATACCCCAGTGTTAATACAGTTACAGGCCTGGATGAATCCTTTGTCCAGCTTTTTTTTGTTGCAATTGTTCTTTGATTACAGTATATTCTATGTTAGATTTGTAATTTGAGAGTAAATGATAGTATAGATGGAACATTGAGGTAGGGAATGGGGCTTATGGAGTGGCTTAGGTTGTGGAAGACCCTGACGACTGATTGCCGCGGAGTGGCTCTGGTGTTCTTGTGTACTTCCTTTCCAGTGCCTGGTGGCTTTTGGTTTACTATCAGAACTTTGGGGTAGCCCTGTTTGGGTGGAGTGGAGTATGCTGCAGCTTTAAGCATGTGTGAGGCCGTTGTCAACACATCAAGCAGACACCAGCAGTGAGCCAGGAGTGCATGCCAGATTTCAAAGAATTTCAGCCTCAAGTGACTTTCTCGGACTGAACTATCCTTCATAGAGTCTCAGTTCATGTAAAGAAGAGGAAGGTATTTGTATTTATATAGCGTCTTTTACATTCTCAGGATGTCTCAAAGCATTTCAGTGCCAATTAATTAGCCAGTTGGTTGTGGGAGGAGGTCCTTAAGTTGTGGAGGCTATTAGTAGAGGCTTTTCTGTAATAATCACTGCCCCTCTTCAACTAAGGAGCAGTGTGCTGGAGGCAATCAAGTGTGTGTCAGAACTAGTTTATGTGAAAGAAATCGACTTGGAGCACGAAATGAAAATGTACTGACACTAATAGAATTTATGAAGTCTTAGAAAGTATGGAGGACTGGTCTCTAAGTATGGGACTTCTGATTGCTGCACATATAAGGAAATATAAAGCAAGCTTTCTCCTTCCAGTGGTACATGCACAAGCTGCAGTGTCCCAGATTCTACTGAATGCAGCTGAGAGAGCCACAGGTAAAACATTAAATCATTGAAAACTCTGAAATTCCAGTTTGAGCTCCAAAGGGAATCAGACAAAAAAAAGTATATCAGCTTAACATTGTAATTTACTTCACTCACTGTCCACTGGCGACATTCCCATTGGCCCAATCGGACCGGTGCCATAGGATTCCATAGAGTATATGATCATTGAAGCACATGCTTATCCTTTTCATCGCTAGTTGCATATCCAGCGTCCTTTTAAAAAGGAGTTACCCTGCAGAATCCTTTTCTATCCTTGGTGAGGGTCAATTCTGCACATCTACTACTTTGAGGGGAAACAACCCTATCTTTTTGAGGCTTTCTCTTTTTTTATTTTGATGCTTTCTATTTGATGGTTTATAGTTTGTCTATCCCACACCATCCTTAACTTCACCATTTTAAAAATGTGAATCCTTTCCCCTTTTAATCATCTTTGCTCCACCAATTTGTACCAATGCTGATGCCTCACTTTTATGTCTTATTACTGGAAGGTTTATTGTATTCTTCTGCGTATGTTAGGTAACAGTTTGAATTTTTCAAAACGTGTTGCTCCAAACAAAACGGGTCCAATTCTATCAGCCTGTTGCCCTAATTATTTATAATGAAAACAGAAAATGCTAGAAATACTCAGCAGGTCAGGCAGCATCTGTGGAAAGAGAAACAGAGTTAACGTTTCAGGTCAATGACCTTTTGTTAGAACTGCAAATATTTGTTTGTTGGTGCAGGGGAGGAAAATCCTTTTCCTCTTTGGAACCCTGTTTCGGCACCAACAACTCTCAAATCAAGTATAGACGGGTGCAGATTAATGCTCCCTCAACATTGCCAATCTGTGTACCTCAACCTCAGAATAGTACCTCAGCCATACTCATGGTCTACCCGAATGAGATTGTGTTAAATTCCAACTAGTGCTTAGATTGTGTGAAATCCATTTTATATAGAACCATGTAGTCAGTAGAGAGAGGAGACTTCATCGTCAATCTGGCCTGGGTTCAAAACTTGGGTCCCAGAGGTGACTGAAGAGCATGCTTGACCCACTGTGGCACACAGCATCCCAGGTCATTATCATAAGTTAGCAGCTTGTTTCCTGGTCCTCCTTATTGCTCATCTTTGAGTTTCCTCAAATATCTCCTTTTAAAGATAAAGTTCTGACAATTGCACACAATATTCTGAATTTGATTTTGGCAGTAAGTTATAACCGGTTAAAATAACCTTTCAGATGCAGTGCAGTGCTCAATTAGCCAAAAGCCCTGTATTGACTGGGAACTTTTAATGAATGGTCAATGACCACATCAAAATCTTTTTGATCTTTTCCAGTGAACATCAGTGCATTGTGTGCACATGATTCCTGTACCAGAATGTCTTTCCTTTCATTTCCCTACATTAAAATCTATCAGCTATTCATTAGACTACTTAATTTATCCAGATCCCTTTAAATGGTATCAAACTCCCTTACACTGATCACCTGGCCGAATAATTTAGTGTCAACAGAAAATCTGATAATACAATGTGTAACTAGACTTATTTGTTATCAAGTGGAGATAGGTAGCAAGTTGGAAGTGTTTAGTGTGAGTGTTCCAGAATGTAGGGCTGGTGAAGTAGGGAGTGGTGGGGAAGGGGGATACAGAGGAGAGCAGAGTCTCAAGATGGGATGGTGTGTGCTAGAATGTAGGGCTAGCGCTAGAGGTCGTTGCAGCCATGGAGGGGTTTGTGGATGAGGATTTTGAATTTAATGCTTTGGGCAGTGGGGAGAAGTGAGCGCGGTGAGGACAGGAGTGACGGGGATGCAGATGGCAGAGTTTTGCATAAGTTGAGTAAGAGAAGGGTGAGTAATGCTCTTTAATGTTGTGCAAAATGCTTGTGTGATAAGTCATCCCCTCAAGTTTCTCCCACTACTACCATCACCACCAGTGTTAGTCTAGTACCCACTGTATTCGCCCTACTGTTAGTTCACAATGCTATCTCCAGACACAACCCAAATTTGTAAGGACAGTATCTCTAATTGCGTTGCTGGATGTTTGTCACAGTTCAAGTGGACATAGTATAACAATTTCACACAACCATCAATACAGCTTACTGAAATTCCAGTGACAACACTGTTGGACAATATTCAGACCAATTTATGAATATGGTATAGCATGATTTAAATAAAAATAGACTTTCCAACAGTAGTTGATTATTCCATTTGTCTCTTGGCGTCCAGTTTTACAGCGTCTGGGGGGGAAGAATATTGAGACTCAGCCTGTTGTTAGAAAGTTCCAGCGTGTGACGGCATGTCTGAGCAAATACAATTTGGGCTGTTTATTACAGCAGAAGATTGCTCCATCCCACAAATATGTTGGTTACACATAACTACTGTGTAATAATGGCTGGATGTCAAAGGCTTGCATTTTCAACAGGCTTCTTAAATAGGGGGAAGGATGGAGTCTCTCCGCCCTATTGCTGCCAGCATATACTGTGTGACTTCTGTGAGTTCTATCATTAAGCAAAATAGTTAGCTGTGTGTAAGAAATTATGTAACAGAAAAATGTACTAAATTTATTCACAATTTGTGATCTTGACTGTTATTTACTTTCACTCTGCATCTAATCAATATGATTTGATGCCTCCTCCTCTTGCACCCTTCTCTGGGTTTTAATGCATCTGCTGGCAGAGTCAGGGGAATAAGTTGCCTGCTATGCCCCCTAGCGGAAGACTATGGTGTGTGTGGATAACTCACTTTCTTCTCTCAATTGGGGAATGGCATGGAATTTTTTATGTTTACAATACTACAAAAAGGTGGAAGTTATGCTACAGTTGTATAAAGCTCTGGTTAGACCGCATCTGGTGTACTGCGTTCAGTTCTGGGCACTGCACCTCGGGGGATGTATTGGCCTTGGAGGGGGTGCAGCGCAGATTCACCAGAATGATACCGGGGCTAAAAGGGTTAAATTATGATAGGTTGCATAAACTAGGCTTGTAGTCCCTTGAGTAAAGAAGATTAAGGGGTGATCTAATTGAGGTGTTTAAGATGATTAAAGGAGTTGATAGGATAGATAGAGAGAAACTATTTCCTCTGGTGGGAGAGTCCAGAACAAGGAGGAATAACCTTAAAATTAGAGCTAGGCCGTTCAGGGGTGATGTCAGGAAGCACTTCTTCACACAAAGGATAGTGGAAATCTAGAACTCCCCCCCAAAAAGCTCTTCAGACTGGGGGTCAATTGAAAATTTAAAAACTGAGATGGATAGATTTTTGTTAGGCCAGGCTATTAAGGGTTATGGAACCAAGGCAGGTAGATGGAGTTAAGATACAGATTACCCATGATCTAACTGAATTGCAGAACAGGCTTGAGCAGCTGAATGGCCTACTCCTGTTCTTCTATTCCTTCCTGTGTTCCTACAGGGAGACCAAATATTAGGGCAAGAAAAGAACAGAATTGTAACCCCGAAAAGGGGGGAGTTGTTAAATTAGATTGGTGCAATGAGTATTAAATCTGTGTTGAATACAGACTTTATATACAGATGTTGTTGTTCTCTATATTATTCGGAGAGGCAAGAATTGTGAAGGGAAAGTTGCTTGACTCAGATTCCATGCTCAGGTTATGTATGTGCTTATAAGAACATAAAATAAGAATTAGGAGCAGGAGTAGACATACGGCCCCTCGAGCCTGCTCTGCCATTCAATATGATCATAGCTGATCTTCGACCTCAGCTCCACTTTCCCGCCCGATCCCCATATCCCTTGGCAGAGAATTCCACAGATTCACAACCCTCTGAGTGAAGAAATTCCTCCTCATCTCAGTCTTAAAAGATCGACCCCTTATCCTGAGACTCTGCCCCCTAGTTCTAGACTCTCCAGCCAGGGGAAACAATCTCTCAGCATCTACCCTGTCGATCCCTGTTAGAATCTTGTATGTTTCAATCAGATCACCTCTCATTCTTCTAAACTCCAGAGCGTATAGGCCCATTCTACACAATCTCTCCTCATAGGACAGCCCTCTCATCCCAGGAATCAATCTAGTGAACCTTCGTTGCACCGCCTCTAAGGCAAGTATATCCTTCCTTAGATAAGGAGACCAAAACTGTGCACAGTACTCCAGGTGTGGTCTCAACAAAGCCCTGTACAATTGTAGTAATACTTCCTTACTCTTGTACTCCAACCCCCTTGCAATAAAGGCCAACATGCCATTTGCCTTCCTAATTGCTTATCTGAAGGACATTTAGAATTATAGTATAGCTCCCGCTGGAACTTGCTGCTGATGAGGGTGGTGGAAGTGGAAACGATCAATGATTTCAAAAGGAAATTAGATAGGCACTTGAGGGAAATAAACTTACAGGGCTACAGGGATAGAGTGGGGGAATGGGACTGACTGGATCGCTCTAGAGAGAGCCGGCACGGACTTGATGGGCCGAATGGCCTCCTTCTGTGCCGTAATGACTCTATGACTATGATTCTATGACTCCCCCGATGACCTAGTGGGTAAAGGCATTGCTCAATCCAGTTGTTGATTTTTGTTGTGTAACCAAGGCCCATAGTGCAGGACAGCACCAAAGCTGAAAAAAATGACTATCCTGTGTGAGTTTTGGCAGGCTGTCACAGCTGAGTCCAGTCCTGCCCTTGCATGACATCCACACACATGCACCTTTCAGCCGAATCACTGAATAGATTTTCCTCTCTCCCCTAGGTCAGGGCACTGAGGCCAATTGTAGCGGCTCTCTCATGGTCCTGGCTTGAGATGAGTTAACTCGGCACCGTCTGGGGATTTGGAATTTCACCCCCCCCCCCCCAACTATATGATTGCTTGAAATTTCCCTGAGGGGTTTGGACAGTGGAAATGTACTGTTAGAGAGAATTGCTAAATTGATTCACATTATCTGTGTGTGGCTTAATGTTATCACGGTGAGCAGCATTATCACATCAGTGGCGGTGAAAGGGAGGACTAATCAACGGAAATTAAGCCATAAACACTCTTGTTGTTACACTTGCATCCCAGCTGCTTATTATGGTTGCCACTTGCATATGAGCTCTGCTAGGGATGCTCAGCTTTGATAACCTCATGGAGCACTGTTACGAGCCTGTCTTATGCAGGGACCCCGTGGAGCTGTCACACCAGGAACCCGTGGAGCTGTCAGTAAAAGGCTCTTTGTACTTGCTTATTCTGACTTGGATACTGATATTTGGAAGTGTTTTTTTTGCATATGTGGGCCAATGACATTTCTGTATCCCCCCTCTCGGGGAGTGGGGGACTGCTATGGCATGAGGTTATTGCCATGCCGTCCTGCTGATCCGGAGCACAAAGGGTGCAGCGTGCGGCTGCAGTCTGCCACTTGGTTAGAGGAGAAGCCAGTGTGGCAGTTGAAATCACGGCAGGCAGGCGGGGGGAGGGGAGGGCAGGAATGTAGAGCAGGGCAGAGTGTGGTGTGGAGCTGATTTTTAAAAAATGCTAAAAAGAATCAGTCGTCTGGAGTTCGTCTGCTGTTGCATCCACAGCCATTGCTGGGGCGGCGGAGAGCGCCTTATGTGCTGTCAACATATTTATGCTCTAATTGCATCGAGCTGGCTGACTCTTGCAGTGAATGGTGGCAGGAAACGTTGAGAGTTGCACGATATCGCTGCGTTTTTAATATGTGATTGACATCTCCCAGGAGACTTTCTTCCTCCTTTCAGGAATAGAACATGAGCGGGGTTCTTTCTTCCTGCCTGTGAGCCTTTCTATTGATTAATTATAGTGGTGGTGGGGAGAATCTCCAAGGAGACCAATCTATTTCTGTACTATAGTAAAGGCTCTGACTATATGCACCCCTGTATGATAATCATCTGAACACAAAGGGAACAAAAGGTAGAAAGGGTATTTTGAGAAAAAGGATGTACTGCAGTATTTGTGGGTGAAATACAGAGAGCTGGGATGATCGGAGCTTGAGTGAGAAGCAGACAAGTCGAATTGTTCAATTTGCATGCTAGAGACAGGACGGTTCACATTTGTGCTGGGCTTGGGGAGGGGAACTGTGTTTGCTTTACAAATTTGGGCAAGTTGTGGTTCTTAAAAGGTGTCCCCAAAAAAAACCCTGCGTGACCTGCTGCAAGATTGTCTAGGACAAAATGGGATAGAATCATAGAAAGTTACAGCACGGAAGGAGGCCATTTCGGCCCATCGTGTCCACGCTGGCCAACAAAGAGCTATCCAGCCTAATCCCACTTCCCAGCTCTTGGTCCGTAGCCCTGTAGGTTAGAGCATCCCAAGTGCACATCCAAGTACTTTTTAAATGTGGTTAGGGTTCCAGCCTCTACCACCCTTTCAGGCAGTGAGTTCTAGACCCCCACAACCCTCTGGATGAAGAAATTTCCCCTCAAATCCCCTCTAAACCTTCCACCAATTACTTTAAATCTGTGCCCCCTGGTTTTTGACCCCTCTGCTAAGGGAAATAGGTCCTTTCTATCCACTTTATCTATGCCCCATATAATTTTATACACTTAATAAGGTCTCCCCTCAGCCTCCTCTGTTCCAAGGAAAACAGACCCAGCCTATCTAGTCTTTCCTCATAGCTAAGATTCTCTACTCCCGGCAACATCCTTGTAAATCTCCTCTGTACCCTCTCTGGTGCAATCACATCTTTCCTGTAATGTGGTGACCAGAACTGCACGCAGTACTCTAGCTGAGGCCTAACTAGTGTTTTATACAGTTGAAGTAAAACCCCGCCGGTCTTGTATTCTATGCCACGGCTAATAAAGGCAAGCATTCCGTATGCCTTCTTAACCACCTTATCTACCTGGCCTGCTACCTTCAGGGATCTGTGGACATGCACTCCAAGGTCCCTTTGTTCGTCTACACTACTCGGTGTCCTACCATTTAATGTGTATTCCCTTTCCTTGTTAGCCCTCCCCAAATGCATTACCTCACACTTCTCTGGATTGAATTCCATTTGCCACTGTTCTGCCCACCTGGCCAATTTATTGATATCTTCCTGCAGTCTACAGCTTCCTTCTTCAGTATCAACCACACAGCCGATTTTAGTATCATCTGCAAACTTCTTAATCATACCACCTATATTCAAGTCTAGATCATTGATATATACCACAAAAAGCAAGGGACCTAGTACTGAGCCCTGCGGAACCCCACTGGAAACAGCCTTCCAGTCATAAAAACACCCATCAACCATTACCCTCTGCTTCCTGTCTCCGAGCCAGTTTTGAATCCAACTTGACACTTTGCCCTGGATCCCATGGGCTTTTAACTTCGTGACCAGTCTGCCATGTGGAACCTTATCAAAAGCCTTGCTAAAGTCCATATACACTACCCTCATCTACCCTCCTTGTTACCTTCTCAAAAAATTCAATCAAGTTTGTCAGACACGACCTTCCCTTAACAAATCCGTGCTGACTATCCTTGATTAATCCGTGTCTTTCTAAATGAAGATTTATCCTGTCCTTCAGAATTCTTTCCGATAATTTTCCCACCACCGAGGTTAGGCTGACTGGCCTGTAATTACTCAGTCTATCCTTTTCTCCCTTTTTAAACAAGGGTACCACATTAGCAGTCCTCCGGCACCACACCTGAAGCCAGAGAGGATTGAAAAATGATGGTCAGGACCTCTGCTATTTTCTCTTTTGCTTTGCTTAACAGCCTGGGATACATTTCATCTGGGCCTGGGGATTTATCCACTTTTAAAGCTGCTAAACCTCTTAATACTTCCTCTCTCACTGTTTATTTCATCTAATATTTCACGCTCCTCCCCCCTGATAGCAATGTCTTCTTCGCCCCTCTCCTTTGTGAAAACAGAGAGAAATTCTATCGAAATGATCAGGAAAGGGTTTGATTGTACTAATCTCAGCAAGGAAACCTTTGGGTCACTACAATTTGTCAAACCTCTCCCTGTGCTCGGGAGGGGAAATATT
This sequence comes from Squalus acanthias, assembly GCA_030390025.1. Classification (NCBI taxonomy): domain Eukaryota; kingdom Metazoa; phylum Chordata; class Chondrichthyes; order Squaliformes; family Squalidae; genus Squalus; species Squalus acanthias. Next base: position 112,668,802 of record CM059427.1, on the reverse strand, counting down.
AACCGGGTTTCCCACTCCTGGTCGCTATCCAGTGGAGAGTGCGTGTTGTGTGGAGAAGATTGGGCTCAGCTGTGAGGCCCTCGATGGTTAATAGCCTGCTGACGCTCACTGTCCACGTTGACGCATGAGAAATGGCCACTTGAGTATGCACGGGATGCCTGTCATGGAGCTGAAACCTAGCAAGTGTAAGCACCTTCAGGAGAGGAGGAAAGAAATCTGAGGGGAAAAAGAGAGCTTTGGAATTGACAACAACAACTTGTATTTATATAGCGCCTTTAACGTAGTAAAACGTCCCAAGGCGCTGCACAGGAGTATTTTAAGACAAAAAATTTGACACCGATCCACATCAGGATAAATTAGGGCAGGTGACCAAAAGCTTGGTCAAAGAGGTAGGTTTTAAGGAGCGTTTTAAAGGAGGAAAGAGAGGTAGAGAGGCGGAGAGGTTTAGGCAGGGAATTCCAGAGCTTAGGGCCCAGGCAACAGAAGGCACAGCCACCAATGGTTGAGCGATTATAATCAGGGATCCTCAAGAGGGCAGAATTAGAGGAGCGCAGAAATCTCGGGGGTTGTGGGGCTGAAGGAGATTACAGAGATAGGAAGGGGTGAGGCCATGGAGGGATTTGAAAACGAGGATGAAAATTTTGAAATTGATCACTGCAACAACAACAACTTGTACTTGTATAGCGTCTTCAACATAGTAAAACATCCCTAGGCGCTTCACGGGAGAGTTATAAAACAAAAATTTTAACACCGAGCCACATAAAGAGATATTAGGGCAGATGACCAGAAGTTTGGTCAAAGAGGTAGGTTTTAAGGACCATCTTAAGGGAGGTAGAGAGGCAGAGAGGTTTATGGAGGAAATTCCAGAGCTTAGGGCCTTGGCAGCTGAAGGCACGGCCACCAATGATGGAGCGATTAAAATCGGGGATGCTCAAGAGGGCAGAATTAGAGGAGCGCAGATATCTCTGAGGGTTGTGGGGCTGGTGGAGATTACAGCGATAGGAAGGGGCGAGGCCATGGAGGGATTTGAAAACAAGGTTGAGAATTTTGAAATTGAGGCGTTGCTTAACTGGGAGCGAATGTAGGTCAGCGAGCACAGGGGTGATGGGTGAACGGGACTTGATGCGAGTTAGGACACGGGCAGCAGAGTTTTGGATGACTTCAAGTTTACGGAGGGTAGAACGTGGGAGGCCAGCCAGGAGTGTGTGGGAATAGTCAAGTTTAGCGGTAACAAAGGCATGGATGAGGGTTTCAGCAGCGGAAGAACTGATGGAAGGGCGGAGACGGGCGATGTAAAGATGGCAAACAGGATAAGGTTTGGGATGCTCCATATTTAGGAGGTTATAAAACTACACTGAACACTAAGAAGGAAAGTCCTCCCAAGAAAAGAACCTCACCTGCACAGCATGAAGTTGTGTGTTTTGCAAGGAGTGGGGAAAGCTGCACAGCAGAGTTCATTTCACAGAGGACGGGAGGTTGCTTTCTGACTACTGGGAGGGTGGGTGGGGGAGGGAGAGGAGTTTGGACCAGAGAACAAGGGTATTTCCTCGCACACATGCATCTCTGAGAGTCTGAAACCACTTCATCTACCAAACAAGTGAGTGTTTTTAATCTTCTGAATGCACTAACTTCTCTGATGGCCATTCTTCATGTGTGAGCAAGACCGAGTATGTCAGCAGCATTGGAGGATCACAGCTGACCCTGCTTCTGTCACACATATGCACTTTCTATTTCCAACAGAGGTCTCTCGATAGCAATCAGGAGAACCCTGGCTCTCTCTATCCTCCCTCCTCCCATCCCTAACCGGAAGACAATTATTGCACCCCAGCTGTTACTTCAGCGGAGATGAATAAACTCCGCACAGACTGGAGATAGGAAGGGGGAAACGGAGGCTGGGGAGGGGAAAAAAACTGAGACCAGGGAGGGAGAGGATAGGGGGGTGGGGTGCGGGGGGAGAAGAAGACTTTGTTACAGATGCAAATTTTAAAAAAGCAAAAGAAAGCCAGTCATTGATCTGGAACTTGAAATTTACACGAAGTTATAATTGTCCTGTGAATAGCCTCAAAAGTTGCAAACAATAATTATCTGTATTTGCCTTAAAGGGACAGGTAAAGTTAGCAGCTGAACATCACAGTCACGCTGTCGCCTGCAAACTACCCATGAGCAACACTATAGGAGTTTTACTAGCCTTCATAATAAAATTTCTTGTGTGCGTCATCGATATTGAGCCTGTCAAGCTGTTGGTCAGTTTTCTCCATTCTAATTGGTTATTTTCTTTTGTTCATATTATGCACAACTTCCTTTCTAATTTCAATATTCTCCCCAATCACACTTAAGGCAAAAACAATCTCTTGGATACAGTCATGATGACAGTTCCTCACTCACCCCACTTTATACTTCTAACAATAACAATACATAACAAACAGCAAAAATAATCACAAAAATTAACTCATAAACTTGACTCCAACAATTCTTCTTCTCCAACCCCCACACCCCCAGCATGATCTACCTCATTGGTCTCCAAATGTTCTGGTGTCTGAATGCATCCTTTTGTCGCCCCCATGCTTCATGATCACCCACCTCTTCCCAGCTGACTTAGCTGTGTCCAGAGGCCTTGTGCTGTGAAAGAAAGACTTCCATTTATATAGCGCCTTTCACGACCACTGGACGTCTCAAAGTGCTTTACAGCCAATTAAATACTGTTGAAGTGTAGGCACTGTTGTAATGTGGGAAACGTGGCAGCCAATTTGCGCACAGCAAGCTCCCACAAACAGCAATGTGATAATGACCAGATAATCTGTTTTTTTTGTTATGTTGATTGAGAGATAAATATTGGCCAGGACACCGGGGATAACTCTTTGAAATAGTGCCAGAGGATCTTTTACGTTCACCTGAGAGAGCAGATGGGGCCTCGGTTTAGCGTCTCATCCGAAAGACAGCATCTCCGACAGTGCAGCACTCCCTCAGCACTGCACTGGAGTGTCAGATTTTTGTGCTCAAGTCCCTGGAGTGGGACTTGAACCCACAACCTTCTGACGCAGAGGCGAGTGTGCTACCCACTGAGACACAGCTGACAATGTGTACCCTGTGACAATGTGTACATTGTGCTTCAATGTTTACCCTCAAATAGAAAACACTTCCCAAGAGCCACTGTGCAGCCAGGGCTCCAACATGTATGCACCGTCTCCTAGAGACTCCACTTCCTGTGCACACTTAGGTCCTTAAACTAGTTGCCTCCCAGTCGGGGAACACTTCAGCAGTCAAGGGCATTCAGCCTCGGATCTGCGGGTTAGCGTTCTCCAAGGCGGCCTTCAAGACACACGACAACGCAAAATCATCGAGCAGAAACTGATAGCCAAGTTCCGCACTCATGAGGACGGCCTCAATAGGGATATCGGGTTCATGTCACGCTACAGAACGTGACTTGACATCGTTGTCTGTCTTTCCAGTTTTTAAAAAACAAACACAAAAAAACAACCCCAAAAAACAAACCCCGAAAAAGGCGGAGAGAGAGGAAGGGATATGGAGAGAGATCTGCTACAGACAGCAAGATTTGACACGTTGGACCCCTGGGACACATCTCATTGTCTTGGCTGTGCTCTTGGTGTGTCTTTGATGTAAGGAAAGATTGTATCTCTGCATTTTCTGTGTTTATATTCTGTGAACTTTTGTAGATTCACTCATTGTAACTGTACCTGAAGAAGGGGCGATAGCTCCGAAAGCTTGTAATTTTAAATAAATCTGTTGGACTATAACCTGGTGTTGTGCGACTTCTCATTTTTGTCCACCCCAGTCCAACGCCGGCATCTCCGCATCATGGTCCTTAAACTAGGTCGGGGGGGTGCCTCTATGCGGAAAGATTATGTACTCCATATCAGGCAAAGAGAAACTTTACTTTTGTGCATTTCTCTTCTTACTTGGTTTGTGGACTCTGCAGCATGGTAATAGGTTTCTGGTGTATTAGACTTTCAACTGACCAAAAAAAGAAACAAATAGGGCTCCTGTGGCTACATTTTTAGCAGTAGAATCCCTTTTAACCACCCACTACTTATTACTTAAAATCTTTGTTCCCTACCCTACGGTACATTGTTCCTTAGCATGAGACAGTAACCTACTCCAAGGTCAATATTGCTCTGCAACTTAGCTCCGAGGAGATACTGAAGAGTGCCCTGGTTAATTTGCTGTCTGCTTTCCAAAAATAAAGCCTAATATTTGTTCTGTACTTCTCGTGCTCCCGTCCAGCAGTCTGTTGTGAAGGTTGAGAGCTTATCTTATGAGGGGATAAGGTTCCAGAGCGCAGATCCTGCCAGGCCGTCATGTAGCACCATAGCACACCCATATGCGATGCTACCAGGTCACCCAAATATCCTTGGCTGCAACCTCTTGGGGGAATGGGGAAGCAAAAATGTGAGTTCCCCGCCCCCCCCCCCCATCAAAATATTTTTTGGCATAGGTTGATCCCTCTCTCCTCCACATTCCAGATCCCAGAATTGTCTACCCCCACCCAACTTCAACCTTTTAGATGTGGTTGCAGCTGTCTCAAGTTTATTTTCAGTCATGTTCAAGTGAAGGTGATCATAAAATCAATCTAGCACTTTTTTTCGGCCAATTTTCTTTGCATTCCTCCCTTATCTCCTGGAGATGCTGACTCTTGTTGAGTATGGTTCAGGAGTTACCTCAGCCAACTTGCCATTTCCCATTCCCAGAAAGTGAGCACCAGCAGGTTATTTGACCGTGAAAGGCATGATAGCCATTCCTGATCCTGTCCATATTTACATATGTGCACTTCCTACACGAGTCATTGAACAGCAAATAGAATTGGGAGCCTTAAAATCAGAAGATAAAATACATGAAACCATAAATGGCTGCAGTTGTGTCGCCAATACATAGGCTCTTGTCTACAGATATTGCACAGGTCACTGTTTTGTATAAATATTTTGTCTGTATGCACTTGCTGTCAATTTTTCCATGATAAATTCCCACGTCCACATTTCTGACAGAAAGTGTCGATATAAAACTTATCCCCTGTAATGACGCACTCAGTGGCGGTGTTGTAGTGCCACCACTGGCAGGAGAGTGTAAATACAGCTTGAGACGTTTACATGGACAGTTCCTATTATAAATGTGGACATAGAATTTATAACAGAAATATAGAAATAAGGACAGGATGTATGACTTCAAAATGGGGACTGAATTACATCTGCATGCCCTAGATCAATTATCCCCCACCCTCTAACCCTGCTTCACCTGAACACGCTTGATCTTGACTTGTGTGCAACTCACAAGAAATCTTGTCTTTTGTCTCTGTGCACTTCCTGTCAATTTTTCCATTATAAATTTCCACGTCTAGATTTATAATGAATGCTGCCGATGAAAATTTGTCACGCTGTAATTATACCCTTCCACAAGTGGTGGCGCCCTAGTGCCCTTAGCTTTGCCTTTCCCAGCTCCTCGGCTTGTACTGCAGAGAAAGTCCTATGTTCCAGCCACCAATACATGTCTGCTTCACAAAATCTCCTAAGTTTGCTATTCAACTATAAGTAATATCAATTCCAAGTATGATATAAAAATAAGAACAGATGCTGTGACTTCAAATGGGGATGAATTATGACTGCGTGCCCTGGTCTTGTCTTTTAACCTTGTTTCACCTGAAGACTGCACTTGGTCTTGACCTTGTGTGTACAATGGCAGGGAAGATTGACTGGAACTTTTTTTTTAAAAGCCTAATCATTGTCCTGGGGATCACTAGCTGCCAAATCACAGGTTTCTGAATTTGTTAAAAATGGACTGTGACCCTTTGACTTAAAAAAAAAGTTAATGGATCACAAGTTGATGAGTCGCACAGAGTTTGGGTTCGAAGGTATTCAGGCGATTTAAAACATTGCAGCTCCCTGGGGACCTTCTGCAGGCTTAATACCATTACCTACATGAGCTTAAAAAAAAATTACTTTTTTTATTTCCAGTATTCTCTTCTGAAGGCTCCGCTTCTTGCTGAGATACATTTACATGGGCACCAGTCCCCTTCCAGTACACCCCAGGCAGGTGCTCTGTATGTGTGAGTTAGGACAGTGAGTGTTGGTAGATTGTTCAATACTAAAGGGCATCCCAGTGCCCGTAGAATTGTACCCTAGCAAGAGTGTTAAAAAAAAAGAGAAACCCATGTAAAGTGCCCAGCAAATGCAGTGGTGCTAAACAATGCAAGATTCCCAGGTAACTGTCGTGTTCCTCAGCTGCAGCCTGTCTTCACAAACATCCATGCTGTTGCACTTTCTCGTAGTCACTTGGAACCATGGTTGATTTTTATGTCTCTTCTCTCCCTTTATGCCCATCTCTGGGCCAATTGTCACCCTGGTTGAGATTAGGCTAACTGAGCACGGACCATGGGTAGAGTCTCGAACGTTCTGGTCTGTATGGCTTACTGTTATATTGGGCAGATCTCCTGTGGATTCAATACTTTTGCAGCTACTTGGCCACCTTTTGTTTCATCAATGAGACTGAGTAAAGCTGTCTCACTTAAAACCCAGACTGACCAAAAAAGATAAAGGGTATTGAATTGCATTCTTTAAAAATTCAAGAAATTGATTTTGCAAAATCTTTATGGATCACTGACTGTTTGAGATCAGATGGTAAATAGAGTTACTAATTTCATTAGGTTAAAGTCATTTGGAGCAACATTTTGAAGTGATAAAGAGAATGGAGTGAGTTCTAGCCTGTAATCTAATTGAGGGGTCCAGATGCGCAACGAGAATGAGTAACAGCTGGAATCTAATCATAGGATCCAGATTATCTGGGAGTGAGTTACAGACTGGGATCTAAATGGCAGGGACAGATATCTGGGAATGTTACAGACTGGGATCTAATCAGCAGGACCAGATATCTGGGAATGAGTTACAGACTGAGATTTAATTGGCAGGGCCAGGTATCTGGGAGTGAGTTACAGGCTGGAATCTAATCGAGGGGATCGGGTGGTTTATATATAGAATAACGGATACCAAGGAAAGAGTTACAGACTGGGATCATCGAGGGGTTTGGGTGACCTTTATATAGAATAATGAATACCCGGGAATGAGTTACAAGCTGGCATCTGATCGAGTGGTTTATATATAGAATAACAAATACCCGGGAGTGAGTTACAGGCTGGAATCTAATCGAGGGGATCGGGTGGTTTATATATAGAATAACGGATACCCAGGAATGAGTTACAGACTGGGATCATCGAGGAGTTTGGGTGACTTTTATATAGAGTAACGAATACCCGGGAGTGAGTTACAAGCTGGAATCTAATCAAGAGGATCAAGTGGCTTATATATAGAATAACAAATCATGGGAGTGAGTTACAGGCTGGAATCTGATCGAGGGGTTCGGGGGGCTTATATACAGAATAACAAATCATGGGAGTGAGTTACAGGCTGGAATCTGATCGAGGGGTTCGGGGGGGTTATATATAGAATAACAGATACCCAGGAGTGAGTTGAAGTCCCACGGGTGCGCTCTGGTATCTTGTCCAAATAGCAATTATTCAGGTATGAACCTTCACAGTGATTGTTGGCTATCTAATCGGCAGTGGGTGGAATTACAACCAAGCTTGATCCAGTTCTTACTTAATACCTAAGCCTGCCCACTTCCAGAAGGGATTAATGGGCAGAGATCAGGAGCAGGAACCCTGGACGATTTTCTACTCCCTTAAGCATGGTACACATTTCTACCATATCCTGCAACTCACTGCAAGTAGTGCCGTGGAAGATCCAGTAGGAATATAGAATTTACTGATGACACTAAGCTTTGTGGTCTGGTGATAAGTAAGTCCGTGTTCCAGAGGATCCGGACCAATTAAGCAGATGGGCTACAGAATATGTAAATTTGTAAATGGAAGGATATACTTATGGAAAGAATGAAGGGTGGAAAAGGATTTTTGGGGTGCTGATTGATCAATCTCTGGAAGTATCCAGTCATTGAAACGATTATCAGTAAAATTAATTAAGCACTGGAAAGCATCTTGGAGGTATTTGAGTAAAAGTTGAAACAAATTATTCTATCCTTGCGTAGAGCAATGTCCAAGACACACTTGGAATATTGTCTGCAGTTCTGAGCACCCACCTTCACATAGACATTGTTGTGTTGGAGAGGGTTTCGAGGAGAGTGCGGAGGGTAATCTGGTTCTTGAGGCACTGGTAATGAAACCAGACTCTTAGAAGCCTGTCTCAGTTAGAATATCCTTAAGTTGCTTTTATATTGATGTTGGTGGGGTGCTCGTGGCCCAGTTTCTGAAGTGAAGATCGCATGCATCCAGCAGCAGAACCAAATAAACCACCTGGATTTGCTCATGCTAGGATCCAGGAAAGACTCCATTTATAACCAGACTAGGCAAATCTGTCAGGTTGTTGCCAGGTGTGTGGGACCTGAGCTTTGGTAATTGATGATGCAAACACTCCACTGACATCAATATAAAATCACTGGTGTAATGTTTAGCTGCACATTGAGGCTACGCTGCAGATACAGTGCACACCCAGGCCATTTAGCTGCACTTTGAGGCAATGCCTCAGATACAGTGCACACCCAGGCCATTTAGCTTTGGGGTTCTATCTCGGGTGCAGTTCCCGTACGTACAATTTGCTAATCTGTACGGTTCTGTTAGTTAAAGCTGCTTTTCCACTGGTGCGCCTTTAGTTTAGAGTCTGGGGAACTGGCTTCCATGAACCAGCTCGCATTAACATGACTACATCCTGCTTCCTTATCCCAGCAACAGAATTATAGGCCCAGTTTCTCGTAGGTCTAAGATTCTGCTGCTGGGATAAAGAAGCTGGATGTACCAGTGTAAACGTGAGGCGCTGGTCTCCCGGAATCCAAACTCCCAACAAGCGGCATTGTAGAAGCAGAATTATAATATACCCCATATAGCTGTGAGGCTCCAATATCCAAGGTATAGTACACACAGGCTGTTTAGCTGTGGTTGTTAGGCTCCAGTGAGCATGCAGCATACTGCCATTGTTTACTGACCTGTTTTTATGCTCTACTGCACTGATGTGGGCATTGTTAATGCCGTTCACTGCCAGCATTTGTTCACTGCAGCGTTTGTTCTGCGTACAGTTCCCAGACATCGCAATTACATAGGATATACGACACAGAAACAGGCCATTCGGCCCAACCAGTCCATGACAGCGTTTATGCTCCATACGAGCCTCCTCCAGTCTTTCCTTATCTAAATCTATCAGCATAACCCTCTATTCCCTTTTCCCTCATAAGCTTGTCCAGCCTCCCCTGAAATGCATCCATACTATTCGCTTCAACCACTCCCTGTGGTAGCGAGTTCCACATTCTCACCACTCTTTGGGTAAAGAAGTTTCTTCTGAATTCTCTTGGATTTCTTGGTGACTATCTTATATTGATGGCCTCTAGTTATGCTCTTCCCCACAAGCAGAAACATTCTCTCTCCACTCTTTCAAAATTTTTCATAATTTTAAAGACCTCTATTAGGTCACCCCATCAGCCTTTTTTCAAGAGAGAAGAGACCCAGTCTGTTCAACCTTTCCTGATATGTATACCCTCGCATTTCTGGTATCATTCTTGTAAATCTTCTCTGCACCCTCTCCAGTGCCTCTATATCATTTTTATAATATGGCGACCAGAGCTGTACGCAGTACTCTTAAGTGTGGTCTAACCAAGGTTTGATACAGGTTTAGCATTACTTCTCTACTTTTCAATTCTATACCTCTGGAAATAAACACTAGTGCTTGGTTTGCTTTTTTTCTGACCTTGCTAACCTGTGTCGCAACTTTTGTGATTTGTGTATTTGTACTCCTAGATCCCTTTGTTCCTCTACCCCACCTAGACTCGCACCCTCCAAGTGATAAGTGGGTGCGAGGGTATACATATCAGGAAAGGGTGAACAGGCTGGGTCGCTCTTTTGAAAAAAGAAGGCTGAGGGGTGACCTAATAGTGATAAGTGACCTCCCTGTTCTTCCTACCAAAATGTAATACCACACATTTATCTGTGTTGAACTTCATTTGCCAATTATATGCCCATTCTGCAAGTTTATTAATGTCCTCCTGTAATTTGTTGCAGTCCTCCTCAGTATTGACTATCCTCCCCCCAATTTGGTGACATCCGCAAATTTAGAAATTGTGTTTTTGATTCCAAAATCTAAATCGTTAATATAAATTGTGAACAAAAATGAGAAGTCGCATAACACCAGGTTATAGTCCAACAGATTTATTTAAAATTACAAGCTTTCGGAGCTATCGATCGCCCCTTCTTCAGGTAAAGTTACTGTGAGTGAATCTACAAAAATTCACAGAATATAAACACAGAGAAAATGCAGAGATACAATCTTTCCTTACATCAAAGACACACCAAGAGCACAGCCAAGACAATGAGATGTGTCCCAGGGGGTCCAACGTGTCAAAACCTGCTGTCTGCATATCCTCTCCATTTGGGTTTGTTTTTTGTGTTTGTTTTTTTAAAAAACTGGAAAGACAGACAACGATGTCAAGTCACGTTCTGTAGTGTGACATGAACCCGATATCCCTATTGAGGCCGTCCTCATGAGTGCGGAACTTGGCTATCAGTTTCTGCTCGATGATTTTGCGTTGTCGTGTATCTCGAAGGCCGCCTTGGAGAACGCTAACCCGCGGATCCGAGGCTGAATGCCCTTGACTGCTGAAGTGTTCCCCGACTGGGAGGTAACAATCCTGCCTGGCGATTGTTGCGCGGTGTCCGTTCATACGTTGTCTCAGTGTCTGCATGGTCTCGCCGATGTACCATGCTCTGGGGCATCCTTTACTGCAACGTATCAGGTAGACAACGTTGGCCGAGTCACATGAGTATGTACCATGTACCTGGTGGGTAGTGTCCTCACGTGTGATGACGGTATCTGTGTTCATGATCTGGCATGTCTTGCAGAGGTTGCCTGGCAGGGTTGTGTGGTGTCGTGGTTGCTGTTCTCCTGACAGCTGGGTAATTTGCTGCGAACGATGGTACTTTTGAGGTTAGGCGGCTGCTTGAAGGCGAGTAGTGGAGGCGTGGGGATGGCCTTAGCAAGGTGTTCGTCGTCATCGATGACATGTTGAAGGCTGCGAAGAACATGGCGTAGTTTCTCCGCTCCGGGGAAGTACTGGACGACGTAGGGTACTCTGTTGGTTGTGTCCCGTGTTCGTCTTCTGAGGAGGTCTATGCGGTTTTTCGCTGTGGCTAGTCGGAACTGTCGATCGACGAGAGAATAGGGATATCGGGTTCATGTCACGCTACAGAACGTGACTTGACATCGTTGTCTGTCTTTCCAGTTTTTAAAAAAAACAAACACAAAAAACAAACCCAAATGGAGAGGATATGCAGACAGCAGGTTTTGACACATTGGACTCCCTGGGACACATCTCATTGTCTTGGCTGTGCTCTTGGTGTGTCTTTGATGTAAGGAAAGATTGTATCTCTGCATTTTCTCTGTGTTTATATTCTGTGAATTTTTGTAGATTCACTCACAGTAACTTTACCTGAAGAAGGGGCGATCGATAGCTCCGAAAGCTTGTAATTTTAAATAAATCTGTTGGACTATAACCTGGTATTGTGCGACTTCTCATTTTTGTCCACCCCAGTCCAATGCCGGCATCTCCGCATCATAAATTGTGAACAGCAGTGGTCACCTTGTGTAACACCACTACCCACCTTCTGCCACTGTGAATACCTACCCTTTACTCCTACTTTCTGTCCTGAAGCCAGCCAGCAACCCATTCTGCTACTTGTCCCCTGACTCCGCATTCTCTGACCTTGTTCATCAGTCTATTATGGGGTACCTTATCGAAGGCCTTTTGGAAATCCAGATAAATTACATCTACTGCATTACCATTGTCTACTCTCTCTATTACCGCTTCAAAAAATTCAATTAGGTTGGTCAAGGAAGACTTTCGCTTTTGAAATCCATGCTATTATTATATTTTATTATACCCATGCATTATTATATTTTTGGTTTCTAGATGTTCTATTTTGTCCTTTATTAGGGATTCCATTATTTTTTCTATCACCGATGTTAAGCTGACTGGTCTATCATTTCCTGGAAATGTTCCATCCCCCTTCTTAAATATCGGTATTACATTAGCTATCCGCCAGTCCTCTGGCACTATACCTTTTTCTAACGAATTATTAAATATGTGCAGTAATGCCTCTGCTAACTCTTCCCTAGATTCTTTTAAAATGCGTGGATACAATCCATCCGGACCAGGGGTTTTATCCTTTTTGAGTTTGATTAGTTTATTTAATATATATACCCTTTTTTATTTAAAATGCTCTTACTTCATTACTCATCTCATCATCCAATGTCATGTCTGCCTGTTCTAGCTCCCTGGTAAATACTGAAGCGAAATAATTAATTAATATTTCTGCCATCTCTCTATCGTTACTTGTGGTATTATCCTGTCTATTCATTAATGGCCCTATTCCTATCCCAACCTTCCTTTTTTTATTGATGTGCCGATAAAATATTTTACTATTTTGTTTTATGTTCCATGATAATTTAATTTCATAGTTCCTCTTTGCCTCCCTAATTGTTTTTTGACTTCTCTCCTAATCTTTTCGTATTCTCCCTTAACATGCACTCCCCTGCTGTCTCTGTACTTAATGTATGCCTCTTTCCTTACCCTCAATTGTTCCCGTATTACTTTATTCATCCATGGAGTCTCATTATTGTTTAGTTTGTTCTTTCCTTTCAGTGGAATATATTTTTCCTGCACTCTGTTGAACACTGTTTAAAATGTTTCCCATTGCTGTTCTTCATCGTTGTTTGCCAATATCGTTGCCCATTTTTTTCCCCCAAGTTCTATTCTCAGCCCCTCAAAATCAGCTTTTCTCCAATCTATTAACCTGGTTTTCGTCACAGTTATGTCCTTCTCAATTATCATCTTAAAGTGTATTATATTATGGTCACTATTGCCTAGATGTTCCCCTACTTTTACTTCTCTTATCTGCTCTGGTTCATTCCCCATTACTAGATCCAATAGCGAATCCTCCCTTGTTGGGCTTTTTACATATTGGGTTAGAAAGGAGTCCTGCACACATTGTAGGAACTCCATTCCCTTATCACCTTTACCTAGCTCTTCTGTCCAATTAATATCGGGGTAGTTGAAATCCCCCATGATTATTCTATGTTTTTTTACTAATTTCTCTAATTTGTCTGTATATTTCTTCCTCCACCTCCCTTCCACTATTAGGTGGTCTGTAGACTACGCCTATTAGTGTGATTGATCCTTTATTATCTTTTATCTCTATCCATATGGATTCTATTTTTGACTTGCTGATATCTGCGTCCCTTTTTTCTACTGCCCTTATGTTATCCCTAATAAGTACAGCTACTCCACCTCCCCTTTTTCCCTCCCTATATTTTCTAAATATGTTATACCCTGCAATGTTTAATTCTCAGTCCTAATTTTTCTGCAGCCATATCTCAGTAATCCCTACGATGTCTGGTTCCTCCCAATGCATGATTGCCTCCAGCTCCCCTGTTTTATTACGGACACTGTGTGTATTGTTGTACAGACAGTTTAACTCATTTTTAATAGGATTTCCTCTCACTTTATGTTTAACTTTCTTTTTAGACTGCTGTTCTACAACTCTAACAGAAGGAGGCTGAGTAGAATTCAGCACTTTCTGGCTAGTGTTCAACCATTTCACTCATGGTCTAATATGAGAAGTCGCACAACACCAGGTTATAGTCCAACAGTTTTATTTGAAATCACAAGCTTTCGGAGCGCTGCTCCTTCGTCAGGTGAAGTCACACTCATGGTCTAGGCAGAACTAATCTCACTGTGGGGCCAGTGTACCACCTTTATTTTCCAATTCTTTTCCCCTTCATTTTCTGAGTCTCTGGTTGGGGTACAGTTCCATGCGCAGTGCCAGACCTCTGGTATGTTGCTCAACTGCCCATTCTTCACATGTGAGCCGGGACTGAGTATTGGCAATTCACATGTTCTTTCCAGCAGGGATCACTGGATAGCGATCAAGCGGAAGAACCCTAGCTGATTATTTTCTTCCCTTCCAAACTTGGGGAAGCTGATGCCAGTTGTCGTGTGCCAGTTGATGTTCCGGCTGCGATCAGTTCACTTCACACTGACGTGAATCAAACCTGGGACCTTCAGGTTAATATCATTGCAAAATAATGATCCTTAAACAATTTTTAATACTTGGTGTTTAGCCTTCACTGCTCGATATTCTTGTCCGAGTTCACATGTACTGGTGTTTAGTCCTCCTAATTCGTATGGTACAACATGCAAGTCAACAGCAATGCAACATGCCTTATACGAGCCAACACCTACGTTGTATCTGCACTAATCTATATTTAGTTGTTAAGATTTGCGCACCTTTAAGATTGTTTTCTACCTCCTCCTCCCCCCACCCCCCTCCAAGCGAGCTTTTCTTTCTCTTCCCCCAAATGAGTTTCTGTGCTATTAGCTCTTTCGCTGCTGAAGAAAATTCCCGAAGCAGGTTTGGAGACTCTGCAGCCAGACATTGCAATTAAACTGCAGCCACCAGCAGAGTGTGCACAGACTGTTTAATGTGCTCAGCATGGTGACGAGGAGTAAAACGAGCTTTGGTTAAATATGAACCCGATCATCTGGTGGCATCTTGTGCCCTTGGCACTTTCTATGCATTTACTAATATTAGTTACCTGGACACATTGGGTTTAACAATAGCACGGTCACCTCACCATGTTCTGTGTATTAAGTAGTATCATAGTTACTGGGACACTGTGGTTATAATAGTATCATAGTTACTGGGACACTGGTTATAATAGTATCATAGTTACTGGGACACTGTGGTTATAATAGTATCACAGTTACTGGGACACTGGTTATAATAGTATCATAGTTACTGGGACACTGTGGTTATAATAGTATCATAGTTACTGGGACACTGGTTATAATAGTATCATAGTTACTGGGACACTGTGGTTATAATAGTATCATAGTTACTGGGACACTGGTTATAATAGTATCATAGTTACTGGGACACTGTGGTTATAATAGTATCATAGTTACTGGGACACTGTGGTTATAATAGTATCACAGTTACTGGGACACTGGTTAAAATAGTATCACAGTTACTGGGACACTGGTTATAATAGTATCACAGTTACTGGGACACTGGTTATAATAGTATCACAGTTACTGGGACACTGCGGTTACAATAGTATCACAGTTACTGGGACACTGCGGCTATAATAGTATCACAAATACTGGGACACTGTGGTTATAATAGTATCACAGATCCTGGGACACTGGTTACAATAGTATCTCAGTTACTGGGACACTGGTTATAATAGTATCACAGTTACTGGGACACTGTGGCTATAATAGTATCACAGATACTGGGACACTGGTTATAATAGTATCACAGATACTGGGACACTGGTCATAATAGTATCACATTTACTGGGACACTATGGTTATAATAGTATCACAGTTACTGGGACACTGGTTATAATAGTATCACAGTTACTGGGACACTGGTTATAATAGTATCACAGTTACTGGGAAACTGCGGCTATAATAGTATCACAGTTACTGGGACACTGCGGTTATATAGTACAGTTACTGGGACACTGTGGTTAATAGTATCACAGTTACTGGGACACTGGGTTATAATAGTATCACAGTTACTGGGACACTGTGGTTATAATAGTATCACAGTTACTGGGACACTGGTTATAATAGTATCACAGTTACTGGGCACTGGTTATATAGTATCACAGTTACTGGACACTGTGGTTATAATAGTATCACAGTTACTGGGACACTGGGTTATAATAGTATCACAGTTACTGGGACACTGTGGTTATAATAGTATCACAGTTACTGGGACACTGGTTATAATAGTATCACAGTTACTGGGACACTGGGTTATAATAGTATCACAGTTACTGGGACACTGGTTATAATAGTATCACAGTTACTGGGACACTGTGTTATAATAGTATCACAGTTACTGGGACACTGGTTATAATAGTATCACAGTTACTGGGACACTGTGGTTATAATAGTATCACAGTTACTGGGACACTGGTTATAATAGTATCACAGTTACTGGGACACTGTGGTTATAATAGTATCACAGTTACTGGGACACGTGGTTATAATAGTATCACAGTTTCTGGCGACACGGGTTCTATAATAGTATCACAGTTACTGGGACATGGTTACTATATAGTATCACTGTTATCTGGGACACTGGTTATAATAGTACTCACAGTTACTGGGACCACTGTCGGGTTATATTAGTATTGCACAGTTACTGGGACACTGGTTATTAAATTAGCATTCTACAGTTACTGGGACACTTGCGGTTTTAATAGTATCACAGTACTGGGACACTGGTTATAATAGTATCACGTTACTGGGAAAATGTGTGTTTATTATAGTATCACAGTTAGCTGGGTACACTGGTTTATAATAGTATCACAGTTATGGGACACAGGGTTTATAATAGTATCACAGTATGGCGACACTGCGTGGATAATAGTATCACAGTTTACTGGGACACAGGTTTTAATAGTAATCACGTTACTGGGATCACTGGTTATAATAGTATCACAGTTACTGGGGACACTGGTTATAATAGTGCACAGTTTACTGGGGACACTGGTTATATTAGCTATTCACAGTTACTGGGACACTGTGGTATAATAGTATCACAGATTACTGGGACACAGGGTTATAATAGTATCACAGATACTGGGACACTGGTATAATAGTATCACATTACTGGGACACTGTGGTTATAATAGTATCACAGTTACTGGGACACTGTGGTTATAATAGTATCACAGTTACTGGGACACTGTGGTTATAATAGTATCACAGTTACTGGGACACTGTGGTTATAATAGTATCACAGTTACTGGGACACTGGGTTATAATAGTATCACAGTTACTGGGACACTGTGGTTATAATAGTATCACAGTTACTGGGACACTGCGGTTATAATAGTATCACAGTTACTGGGACACTGTGGTTATAATAGTATCACAGTTACTGGGACACTGGTTATAATAGTATCACAGTTACTGGGACACTGGTTATAATAGTATCACAGTTACTGGGACACTGGTTATAATAGTATCACAGTTACTGGGACACTGTGGTTATAATAGTATCACAGTTACTGGGACACTGGTTATAATAGTATCACAGTTACTGGGACACTGGTTATAATAGTATCACAGTTACTGGGACACTGGTTATAATAGTATCACAGTTACTGGGACACTGTGGTTATAATAGTATCACAGTTACTGGGACACTGGTTATAATAGTATCACAGTTACTGGGACACTGGTTATAATAGTATCACAGTTACTGGGACACTGTGGTTATAATAGTATCACAGTTACTGGGACACTGTGGTTATAATAGTATCACAGTTACTGGGACACTGGTTATAATAGTATCACAGTTACTGGGACACTGGGTTATAATAGTATCACAGTTACTGGGACACTGTGGTTATAATAGTATCACAGTTACTGGGACACTGGTTATAATAGTATCACAGTTACTGGGACACTGGTTATAATAGTATCACAGTTACTGGGACACTGTGGTTATAATAGTATCACAGTTACTGGGACACTGGTTAGTACATTACTGGGACCTGGTTATAATAGTATCACAGTTACTGGGACACTGGGTTATAATAGTATCACAGTTACTGGGACACTGGGTTATAATAGTATCACAGTTACTGGGACACTGGTTATAATAGTATCACAGTTACTGGGACACTGGGTTATAATAGTATCACAGTTACTGGGACACTGGGTTATAATAGTATCACAGTTACTGGGACACTTATAATAGTATCACAGTTACTGGGACACTGGTTATAATAGTATCACAGTTACTGGGACACTGGGTTATAATAGTATCACAGTTACTGGGACACTGGTTATAATAGTATCACAGTTACTGGGACACTGTGGTTATAATAGTATCACAGTTACTGGGACACTGGTTATAATAGTATCACAGTTACTGGGACACTGGTTATAATAGTATCACAGTTACTGGGACACTGTGGTTATAATAGTATCACAGTTACTGGGACACTGTGGTTATAATAGTATCACAGTTACTGGGACACTGGGTTATAATAGTATCACAGTTACTGGGACACTGGTTATAATAGTATCACAGTTACTGGGACACTGTGGTTATAATGTATCACAGTTACTGGGACACTGTGGTTATAATAGTATCACAGTTACTGGGACACTGGTTATAATAGTATCACAGTTACTGGGACACTGGTTATAATAGTATCACAGTTACTGGGACACTGTGTTATAATAGTATCACAGTTACTGGGACACTGGTTATAATAGTATCACAGTTACTGGGACACTGGTTATAATAGTATCACAGTTACTGGGACACTGGTTATAATAGTATCACAGTTACTGGGACACTGGTTATAATAGTATCACAGTTACTGGGACACTGTGGTTATAATAGTATCACAGTTACTGGGACACTGTGGTTATAATAGTATCACAGTTACTGGGACACTGTGTTATAATAGTATCACAGTTACTGGGACACTGGTTATAATAGTATCACAGTTACTGGGACACTGTGGTATAATAGTATCACAGTTACTGGGACACTGGTTATAATAGTATCACAGTTACTGGGACACTGGTTATAATATCATCACAGTTACTGGGACCCTGTTTATAATAGTATCACAGTTACTGGGACACTGTGTTATAATAGTATCACAGTTACTGGGACACTGTGGTTATATAGTATCACAGTTACTGGGACACTGGTTATAATAGTATCACAGTTACTGGGACACTGGTTATAATAGTATCACAGTTACTGGGACACTGGGTTATAATAGTATCACAGTTACTGGGACACTGCGTTATAATAGTATCACAGTTACTGGGACACTGGTTATAATAGTATCACAGTTACTGGGACACTGTGGTTATAATAGTATCACAGTTACTGGGACACTGGTTATAATAGTATCACAGTTACTGGGACACTGTGGTTATAATAGTATCACAGTTACTGGGACACTGGGTTATAATAGTATCACAGTTACTGGGACACTAGGTTATAATAGTATCACAGATACTGGGACACTGGTTATAATAGTATCACAGTTACTGGACACTGGTTATAATAGTATCACAGTTACTGGGACACTGGTTATAATAGTATCACAGTTACTGGGACACTGTGGTTATAATAGTATCACAGTTACTGGGACACTGGTTATAATAGTAGCACAGTTACTGGGACACTGGGTTATAATAGTATCCACAGTTACTGGGGACACTTGGTTATAATATTATCACAGTTACTGGGACACTGGTTATAATAGTATCACAGTTACTGGGACACTTGGTTATAATAGTATCACAGTTACTGGGACACTGGTTATAATAGTATCACAGTTACTGGGACACTGGTTATAATAGTATCACAGTTACTGGGACACTGTGGTTATAATAGTATCACAGATACTGGGGACACTGGTTATAATAGTATCACAGTTACTGGGACACTAGGTTATAATAGTATCTCAGTTTACTGGGACACTGGTTATAATAGTATCACAGTTACTGGGACACTGGGTATATAGTATACGTATCACAGTTACTGGGACACTGGTTATAATAGTATCACAGTTACTGGGACACTGGTTATAATAGTATCACAGTTACTGGGACACTGGTTATAATAGTATCACAGTTACTGGGACACTGGTTATAATAGTATCACAGTTACTGGGACACTGGGTTATAATAGTATCACAGTTACTGGGACACTGGTTATAATAGTATCACAGTTACTGGGACACTGGTTATAATAGTATCACAGTTACTGGGACACTGGTTATAATAGTATCACAGTTACTGGGACACTGTTATAATAGTATCACAGTTACTGGGACACTGGTTATAATAGTATCACAGTTACTGGGACACTGGTTATAATAGTATCACAGTTACTGGGACACTGGTTATAATAGTATCACAGTTACTGGGACACTGGTTATAATAGTATCACAGTTACTGGGACACTGGTTATAATAGTATCACAGTTACTGGGACACTGGTTATAATAGTATCACAGTTACTGGGACACTGGTTATAATAGTATCACAGTTACTGGGACACTGGTTATAATAGTATCACAGTTACTGGGACACTGGTTATAATAGTATCACAGTTTACTGGGACACTGGTTATAATAGTATCACAGTTACTGGGACACTGGGTTATAATAGTATCACAGTTACTGGGACACTGTGGTTATAATAGTATCACAGTTACTGGGACACTGGTTATAATAGTATCACAGTTACTGGGACACTGGTTATAATAGTATCACAGTTACTGGGACACTGTGGTTATAATAGTATCACAGTTACTGGGACACTGTGGTTATAATAGTATCACAGTTACTGGGACACTGGTTATAATAGTATCACAGTTACTGGGACACTGTGGTTATAATAGTATCACAGTTACTGGGACACTGTGGTTATAATAGTATCACAGTTACTGGGACACTGGTTATAATAGTATCACAGTTACTGGGACACTGCGGTTATAATAGTATCACAGTTACTGGGACACTGCGGTTATAATAGTATCACAGTTACTGGGACACTGCGGTTATAATAGTATCACAGTTACTGGGAAACTGCGGTTATAATAGTATCACAGTTACTGGGACACTGTGGTTATAATAGTATCACAGTTACTGGGACACTGGTTATAATAGTATCACAGTTACTGGGACACTGCGGTTATAATAGTATCACAGTTACTGGGACACTGCGGTTATAATAGTATCACAGTTACTGGGACACTGTGGTTATAATAGTATCACAGTTACTGGGACACTGGTTATAATAGTATCACAGTTACTGGGACACTGGTTATAATAGTATCACAGTTACTGGGACACTGGGTTTATATAGTATCACAGTTACTGGGACACTGGGTTATAATAGTATCACAGTTACTGGGACACTGGTTTATAATAGTATAACAGTTACTGGAAACTGGTTATAATAGTATCACAGTTACTGGGACACTGGTTATAATAGTATCACAGTTACTGGGAAACTGTGGTTATAATAGTATCACAGTTACTGGGACACTGGGTTATAATAGTATCACAGTTACTGGGACACTGGTTTATAATAGTATCACAGTTACTGGGACACTGGTTATAATAGTATCACAGTTACTGGGACACTGTGGTTATATAGTATCACAGTTACCTGGGACCTGGTTATAATAGTATCACAGTACTGGGACACTGGTTATAATAGTATCACAGTTACTGGGACACTGTGGTTATAATAGTATCACAGTTACTGGGACAACTGGGTTATAATAGTATCACAGTTACTGGGACACTGGGTTATAATAGTATCACAGTTACTGGGACACTGCGTTATAATAGTATCACAGTTACTGGACACTGGTTATAATAGTATCACAGTTACTGGGACACTGCGGTTATAATAGTATCACAGTTACTGGGACACTGCGGTTATAATAGTATCACAGTTACTGGGACACTGCGTTACTGGGACACTGGTTATAATAGTATCACAGTTACTGGGACACTGGTTATAATAGTATCACAGTTACTGGGACACTGGTTATAATAGTATCACAGTTACTGGACACTGGTAAATAGTATCACAGTTACTGGGACACTGGTTATAATAGTATCACATGTACTGGACACTGGTTATAATAGTATCACAGTTACTGGGACACTGGTTATAATAGTATCACAGTTACTGGGACACTGCGGTTATAATAGTATCACAGTTACTGGGACACTGGTTATAATAGTATCACAGTTACTGGGACACTGGTTATAATAGTATCACAGTTACTGGGACACTGGTTATAATAGTATCCACAGTTACTGGGACACTGGTTATAAATAGTATCACAGTTACTGGGACACTTGGTTATAATAGTATCACAGTTACTGGGACACTGGTTATAATAGTATCAGTTACTGGACACCTGGTTTATAATAGTAATCACCAGTTACTGGGACACTGTGGTTATAATAGTATCACAGTTACTGGGACACTGGGTTATAATAGTATCACAGTTACTGGGACACTGTGTTATAATAGTATCACAGTACTGGGACACTGCGTTTATAATAGTATCACAGTTACTGGGACACTGTGGTTATAATAGTATCACAGTTACTGGGACACTGCGTTATAATAGTATCACAGTTACTGGACACTGGTTATAATAGTATCACAGTTACTGGGACACTGGTTATAATAGTATCACAGTTACTGGGACACTGGTTATAATAGTATCACAGTTACTGGGACACTGGTTATAATAGTATCACAGTTACTGGGACACTGTGTTATAATAGTATCACAGTTACTGGGACACTGGTTATATATCAGCAGTTTGGGACACTGGTTAATAGTATCACAGTTACTGGGGACACTGGTTTATAATAGTATCACAGTTACTGGGACACTGGGTTATAATAGTATCACAGTTACTGGGACACTGGTTATAATAGTATCACAGTTACTGGGACACTGGTTATAATAGTATCACAGTTACTGGGACACTGGTTATAATTAGTATCACAGTTACTGGGACACTGGTTATAATAGTATCACAGTTACTGGGACACTGGTTATAATAGTAATCACAGTTACTGGGACACTGGTAAAATAGTATCACAGTTACTGGGACACTGGTTTATAATAGTATCACAGTTACTGGGACACTGGTTATAATAGTATCACAGTTACTGGGACACTGGTTCTATAGTATCACAGTACTGGGACACTGGTTATAATAGTATCACAGTTACTGGGACACTGGTTATAATAGTATCACAGTTACTGGGACACTGGTTATAATAGTATCACAGTTACTGGGACACTGGTTATAATAGTATCACAGTTACTGGGGCACTGGTTATAATAGTATCACAGTTACTGGGGCACTGGTTATATATAGTATCCCCAGTTACTGGGACACTGTGGTTATAATATAATCACAGGGTTACTGGGACACTGGTTATAATATCACAGTTACTGTGGACACTGGATATACTAGTATCACAGTTACTGGGACACTGGTTATATAGTATCACAGTTAGCTGGGGACACTGGTTAAAATAGTAGGCTGGTAAGTCAGATACTGGGACTCTGGTTTTATATATCACAGTTACTGGGCACTCTGTAGGTTATAAGTATCACAGTTACTGGGACACTGGTTATATAGTATCACAGTACTGGGGACACTGGTATAAATATTATCACAGTTACTGGGACACTGGTTATAATAGTATCACAGTTACTGGGGCACTGGGTAAGTCCTGTGGGCTGGTTATAATAGTATCACAGTTACCTGGGACACGGTTATAATAGTATCACAGTTACTGGGACAACTGGTTATTAATATCCAGTTACTGGGACACTGTGGTTATATATATCACAGTTACTGGGACACTGGTTATAATAGTATCACAGTTACTGGGACACTGGTTATAATAGTATCCACAGTTACTGGGACACTGGTTATAATAGGTTACAGTTACTGGGGGACACTGGTTTAATTATAACAGTTACTGGGACACTGGGTTATAATAGTATTACAGTACTGGGACACTGGTTATAATAGTATCACAGTTACTGGGACACTGTGGTTATAATAGTATCACAGTTACTGGGACACTGGTTATAATAGTATCACAGTTACTGGGACACTGTGGTTATAATAGTATCACAGTTACTGGGACACTGGTTATAATAGTATCACAGTTACTGGGACACTGGTTATAATAGTATCACAGTTACTGGGACACTGGTTATAATAGTATCACAGTTACTGGGACACTGGTTATAATAGTATCACAGTTACTGGGACACTGGGTTATAATAGTATCACAGTTACTGGGACACTGGTTATAATAGTATCACAGTTACTGGGACACTGGTTATAATAGTATCACAGTTACTGGGACACTGGTTATAATAGTATCACAGTTACTGGGACACTGGTTATAATAGTATCACAGTTACTGGGACACTGGTTATAATAGTATCACAGTTACTGGGACACTGGTTATAATAGTATCACAGTTACTGGGACACTGGTTATAATATCACAGTTACTGGGACACTGGTTATAATAGTATCACAGTTACTGGGACACTGGTTATAATAGTATCACAGTTACTGGGACACTGGTTATAATAGTATCACAGTTACTGGGACACTGGCGGTTATAATAGTATCACAGTTACTGGACACTGGTTATAATAGTATCACAGTTACTGGGACACTGGTTATAATAGTATCACAGTTACTGGGACACTGGTTATAATAGTATCACAGTTACTGGGACACTGCGGTTATAATAGTAATCACAGTTACTGGGACACTGGTTATAATAGTATCACAGTTACCTGGGACACTGGTTATAATAGTATCACAGTTACTGGGACACTGTGGTTATAATAGTATCACAGTTACTGGGACACTGGTTATAATAGTATCACAGTTACTGGGACACTGGTTATAATAGTATCACAGTACTGGACACTGGTTATAATAGTATCACAGTTACTGGGACCTGGTTATAATAGTATCACAGTTACTGGGACACTGGTTATAATAGTATCACAGTTACTGGGGACACTGGTTATAATAGTATCACAGTTACTGGGACACTGGTTATAATAGTATTACAGTTACTGGGACACTGGTTATAATAGTATCACAGTTACTGGGACACTGGTTATAATAGTATCACAGTTACTGGGACACTGGGTTATAATAGTATCACAGTTACTGGGACACTGGTTATAATAGTATCACAGTTACTGGGACACTGGTTATAATAGTATCACAGTTACTGGGACACTGGTTATAATAGTATCACAGTTACTGGGACACTGGTTATAATAGTATCACAGTTACTGGGACACTGGTTATAATAGTATCACAGTTACTGGGACACTGGTTATAATAGTATCACAGTTACTGGGACACTGGGTTATAATAGTATCACAGTTACTGGGACACTGTGGTTATAATAGTATCACAGTTACTGGGACACTGGTTATAATAGTATCACAGTTACTGGGACACTGGTTATAATAGTATCACAGTTACTGGGACACTGGTTATAATAGTATCACAGTTACTGGGACACTGGTTATAATAGTATCACAGTTACTGGGACACTGTGGTTATAATAGTATCACAGTTACTGGGACACTGGTTATAATAGTATCACAGTTACTGGGACACTGGTTATAATAGTATCACAGTTACTGGGACACTGGTTATAATAGTATCACAGTTACTGGGACACTGGTTATAATAGTATCACAGTTACTGGGACACTGGTTATAATAGTATCACAGTTACTGGGACACTGGTTATAATAGTATCACAGTTACTGGGACACTGGTTATAATAGTATCACAGTTACTGGGACACTGGTTATAATAGTATCACAGTTACTGGGACACTGGTTATAATAGTATCACAGTTACTGGGACACTGGTTATAATAGTATCACAGTTACTGGGACACTGGTTATAATAGTATCACAGTTACTGGGACACTGGTTATAATAGTATCACAGTTACTGGGACACTGGTTATAATAGTATCACAGTTACTGGGACACTGGTTATAATAGTATCACAGTTACTGGGACACTGGTTATAATAGTATCACAGTTACTGGGACACTGGTTATAATAGTATCACAGTTACTGGGACACTGGTTATAATAGTATCACAGTTACTGGGACACTGGTTATAATAGTATCACAGTTACTGGGACACTGGTTATAATAGTATCACAGTTACTGGGACACTGGTTATAATAGTATCACAGTTACTGGGACACTGGTTATAATAGTATCACAGTTACTGGGACACTGGTTATAATAGTATCACAGTTACTGGGACACTGGTTATAATAGTATCACAGTTACTGGGACACTGGTTATAATAGTATCACAGTTACTGGGACACTGGTTATAATAGTATCACAGTTACTGGGACACTGTGGTTATAATAGTATCACAGTTACTGGGACACTGGTTATAATAGTATCACAGTTACTGGGACACTGGTTATAATAGTATCACAGTTACTGGGACACTGGTTATAATAGTATCACAGTTACTGGGACACTGCGGTTATAATAGTATCACAGTTACTGGGACACTGGTTATAATAGTATCACAGTTACTGGGACACTGGTTATAATAGTATCACAGTTACTGGGACACTGCGGTTATAATAGTATCACAGTTACTGGGACACTGGTTATAATAGTATCACAGTTACTGGGACACTGGTTATAATAGTATCACAGTTACTGGGACACTGGTTATAATAGTATCACAGTTACTGGGACACTGGGTTATAATAGTATCACAGTTACTGGGACACTGGTTATAATAGTATCACAGTTACTGGGACACTGGTTATAATAGTATCACAGTTACTGGGACACTGGTTATAATAGTATCACAGTTACTGGGACACTGTGGTTATAATAGTATCACAGTTACTGGGACACTGGTTATAATAGTATCACAGTTACTGGGACACTGGTTATAATAGTATCACAGTTACTGGGACACTGTGGTTATAATAGTATCACAGTTACTGGGACACTGGTTATAATAGTATCACAGTTACTGGGACACTGGTTATAATAGTATCACAGTTACTGGGACACTGGTTATAATAGTATCACAGTTACTGGGACACTGGTTATAATAGTATCACAGTTACTGGGACACTGGTTATAATAGTATCACAGTTACTGGGACACTGGTTATAATAGTATCACAGTTACTGGGACACTGTGGTTATAATAGTATCACAGTTACTGGGACACTGGTTATAATAGTATCACAGTTACTGGGACACTGGTTATAATAGTATCACAGTTACTGGGACACTGTGGTTATAATAGTATCACAGTTACTGGGACACTGTGGTTATAATAGTATCACAGTTACTGGGACACTGTGGTTATAATAGTATCACAGTTACTGGGACACTGGTTATAATAGTATCACAGTTACTGGGACACTGGTTATAATAGTATCACAGTTACTGGGACACTGGTTATAATAGTATCACAGTTACTGGGACACTGGTTATAATAGTATCACAGTTACTGGGACACTGGTTATAATAGTATCACAGTTACTGGGACACTGGTTATAATATCACAGTTACTGGGACACTGGTTATAATAGTATCACAGTTACTGGGACACTGGTTATAATAGTATCACAGTTACTGGGACACTGGTTATAATAGTATCACAGTTACTGGGACACTGGTTATAATAGTATCACAGTTACTGGGACACTGGTTATAATAGTATCACAGTTACTGGGACACTGGTTATAATAGTATCACAGTTACTGGGACACTGGTTATAATAGTATCACAGTTACTGGGACACTGGTTATAATAGTATCACAGTTACTGGGACACTGGTTATAATAGTATCACAGTTACTGGGACACTGGTTATAATAGTATCACAGTTACTGGGACACTGGTTATAATAGTATCACAGTTACTGGGACACTGGTTATAATAGTATCACAGTTACTGGGACACTGGTTATAATAGTATCACAGTTACTGGGACACTGGTTATAATAGTATCACAGTTACTGGGACACTGGTTATAATAGTATCACAGTTACTGGGACACTGTGGTTATAATAGTATCACAGTTACTGGGACACTGGTTATAATAGTATCACAGTTACTGGGACACTGGTTATAATAGTATCACAGTTACTGGGACACTGGTTATAATAGTATCACAGTTACTGGGACACTGGTTATAATAGTATCACAGTTACTGGGACACTGGTTATAATAGTATCACAGTTACTGGGACACTGGTTATAATAGTATCACAGTTACTGGGACACTGGTTATAATAGTATCACAGTTACTGGGACACTGGTTATAATAGTATCACAGTTACTGGGACACTGGTTATAATAGTATCACAGTTACTGGGACACTGTGGTTATAATAGTATCACAGTTACTGGGACACTGGTTATAATAGTATCACAGTTACTGGGACACTGGTTATAATAGTATCACAGTTACTGGGACACTGTGGTTATAATAGTATCACAGTTACTGGGACACTGCGGTTATAATAGTATCACAGTTACTGGGACACTGGTTATAATAGTATCACAGTTACTGGGACACTGGTTATAATAGTATCACAGTTACTGGGACACTGTGGTTATAATAGTATCACAGTTACTGGGACACTGGTTATAATAGTATCACAGTTACTGGGACACTGGTTATAATAGTATCACAGTTACTGGGACACTGTGGTTATAATAGTATCACAGTTACTGGGACACTGGTTATAATAGTATCACAGTTACTGGGACACTGGTTATAATAGTATCACAGTTACTGGGACACTGGTTATAATAGTATCACAGTTACTGGGACACTGGTTATAATAGTATCACAGTTACTGGGACACTGGTTATAATAGTATCACAGTTACTGGGACACTGGTTATAATAGTATCACAGTTACTGGGACACTGCGGTTATAATAGTATCACAGTTACTGGGACACTGGTTATAATAGTATCACAGTTACTGGGACACTGCGGTTATAATAGTATCACAGTTACTGGGACACTGGTTATAATAGTATCACAGTTACTGGGACACTGTGGTTATAATAGTATCACAGTTACTGGGACACTGGTTATAATAGTATCACAGTTACTGGGACACTGGTTATAATAGTATCACAGTTACTGGGACACTGTGGTTATAATAGTATCACAGTTACTGGGACACTGTGGTTATAATAGTATCACAGTTACTGGGACACTGTGGTTATAATAGTATCACAGTTACTGGGACACTGTGGTTATAATAGTATCACAGTTACTGGGACACTGTGGTTATAATAGTATCACAGTTACTGGGACACTGTGGTTATAATAGTATCACAGTTACTGGGACACTGGTTATAATAGTATCACAGTTACTGGGACACTGTGGTTATAATAGTATCACAGTTACTGGGACACTGGTTATAATAGTATCACAGTTACTGGGACACTGGTTATAATAGTATCACAGTTACTGGGACACTGTGGTTATAATAGTATCACAGTTACTGGGACACTGTGGTTATAATAGTATCACAGTTACTGGGACACTGTGGTTATAATAGTATCACAGTTACTGGGACACTGTGGTTATAATAGTATCACAGTTACTGGGACACTGGTTATAATAGTATCACAGTTACTGGGACACTGGTTATAATAGTATCACAGTTACTGGGACACTGGTTATAATAGTATCACAGTTACTGGGACACTGGTTATAATAGTATCACAGTTACTGGGACACTGTGGTTATAATAGTATCACAGTTACTGGGACACTGGTTATAATAGTATCACAGTTACTGGGACACTGTGGTTATAATAGTATCACAGTTACTGGGACACTGGTTATAATAGTATCACAGTTACTGGGACACTGGTTATAATAGTATCACAGTTACTGGGACACTGGTTATAATAGTATCACAGTTACTGGGACACTGGTTATAATAGTATCACAGTTACTGGGACACTGGTTATAATAGTATCACAGTTACTGGGACACTGTGGTTATAATAGTATCACAGTTACTGGGACACTGGTTATAATAGTATCACAGTTACTGGGACACTGGTTATAATAGTATCACAGTTACTGGGACACTGGTTATAATAGTATCACAGTTACTGGGACACTGGTTATAATAGTATCACATTTACTGGGGACACTGCGGTTATATAGTATCACAGTTTACTGGGACACTGGTTATATAGTATCACAGATACTGGGACACTGGTTTAAATAGTATCACAAGTTACTGGGACACTGGTTATAATAGTATCACAGTTACTGGGAAACTGTGGTTATAATAGTATCACAGTTACTGGGACACTGGTTATAATAGTATCACAGTTACTGGGACACTGGTTATAATGTATCACAGTTACTGGGACACTGTTATAATAGTATCCAGTTACTGGGACACTGTGGTTATAATAGTATCACAGTTACTGGGACACTGGTTATCAATAGTATCACAGTTACTGGGGCACTGGGTTATAATAGTATCACAGTTACTGGGACACTGGTGGTTATAATAGTATCACAGTTACTGGGACACTGGTTATAATAGTAATCACAGTTACTGGGACACTGGGTTATAATAGAATCCACAGTTACATGGGACACTGTGGTTATAATAGTATCACAGTTACTGGGACACTGGTTATAATAGTATCACAGTTACTGGGACACTGGTTATAATAGTATCACAGTTACTGGGACACTGGTTATAATAGTATCACAGTTACTGGGACACTGGTTATAATAGTATCACAGTTACTGGGACACTGGTTATAATAGTATCACAGTTACTGGGACACTGTGGTTATAATAGTATCACAGTTACTGGGACACTGGTTATAATAGTATCACAGTTACTGGGACACTGGTTATAATAGTATCACAGTTACTGGGACACTGGTTATAATAGTATCACAGTTACTGGGACACTGGTTATAATAGTATCACAGTTACTGGGACACTGGTTATAATAGTATCACAGTTACTGGGACACTGGTTATAATAGTATCACAGTTACTGGGACACTGGTTATAATAGTATCACAGTTACTGGGACACTGGTTATAATAGTATCACAGTTACTGGGACACTGGTTATAATAGTATCACAGTTACTGGGACACTGGTTATAATAGTATCACAGTTACTGGGACACTGGTTATAATAGTATCACAGTTACTGGGACACTGGTTATAATAGTATCACAGTTACTGGGACACTGGTTATAATAGTATCACAGTTACTGGGACACTGGTTATAATAGTATCACAGTTACTGGGACACTGGTTATAATAGTATCACAGTTACTGGGACACTGGTTATAATAGTATCACAGTTACTGGGACACTGGTTATAATAGTATCACAGTTACTGGGACACTGGTTATAATAGTATCACAGTTACTGGGACACTGGTTATAATAGTATCACAGTTACTGGGACACTGGTTATAATAGTATCACAGTTACTGGGACACTGGTTATAATAGTATCACAGTTACTGGGACACTGGTTATAATAGTATCACAGTTACTGGGACACTGTGGTTAATAGTATCACAGTTACTGGGACACTGGTTATAATAGTATCACAGTTACTGGGACACTGGTTATAATAGTATCACAGTTACTGGGACACTGGTTATAATAGTATCACAGTTACTGGGACACTGGTTATAATAGTATCACAGTTACTGGGACACTGGTTATAATAGTATCTCAGTTTACTGGGACACTGGTTATAATAGTATCACAGTTACTGGACACTGTGTTATAATAGTATCACAGTTACTGGGACACTGCGGTTATAATAGTATCACACGTTACTGGGACACTGGTTATAATAGTATCACAGTTACTGGGACACTGCGGTTATAATAGTATCACAGTTACTGGGACACTGGTTATAATAAGTATCACAGTTACTGGGACACTGGTTATAATAGTATCACAGTTACTGGGACACTGGTTATAATAGTATCACAGTTACTGGGACACTGGTTATAATAGTATCACAGTTACTGGGACACTGGTTATAAATAGTATCACAGTTACTGGGACTCTGGTTATAATAGTATCACAGTTACTGGGACACTGTGGTTATAATAGTATCACAGTTACTGGGACACTGTGCGGTTATAATAGTATCAACAGGTTACTGGGGACACTGGTTATAATAGTATCACAGTTACTGGGACATCTGGTTATAATAGTATCACAGTTACTGGGACACTGGTTATAATAGTATCACAGTTACTGGGACACTGTGGTTATAATAGTATCACAGTTACTGGGACACTGGTTATAATAGTATCACAGTTACTGGGACACTGGTTATAATAGTATCACAGTTACTGGGACACTGGTTATAATAGTATCACAGTTACTGGGACACTGGTTATAATAGTATCACAGTTACTGGGACACTGGTTATAATAGTATCACAGTTACTGGGACACTGGTTATAATAGTATCACAGTTACTGGGACACTGGTTATAATAGTATCACAGTTACTGGGACACTGGTTATAATAGTATCACAGTTACTGGGACACTGGTTATAATAGTATCACAGTTACTGGGACACTGGTTATAATAGTATCACAGTTACTGGGACACTGGTTATAATAGTATCACAGTTACTGGGACACTGGTTATAATAGTATCACAGTTACTGGGACACTGGTTATAATAGTATCACAGTTACTGGGACACTGGTTATAATAGTATCACAGTTACTGGGACACTGGTTATAATAGTATCACAGTTACTGGGACACTGGTTATAATAGTATCACAGTTACTGGGACACTGGTTATAATAGTATCACAGTTACTGGGACACTGGTTATAATAGTATCACAGTTACTGGGACACTGGTTATAATAGTATCACAGTTACTGGGACACTGGTTATAATAGTATCACAGTTACTGGGACACTGGTTATAATAGTATCACAGTTACTGGGACACTGGTTATAATAGTATCACAGTTACTGGGACACTGTGGTTATAATAGTATCACAGTTACTGGGACACTGGTTATAATAGTATCACAGTTACTGGGACACTGGTTATAATAGTATCACAGTTACTGGGACACTGGTTATAATAGTATCACAGTTACTGGGACACTGGTTATAATAGTATCACAGTTACTGGGACACTGTGGTTATAATAGTATCACAGTTACTGGGACACTGGTTATAATAGTATCACAGTTACTGGGACACTGGTTATAATAGTATCACAGTTACTGGGACACTGGTTATATAGTATCACAGTTACTGGGACACTGGTTATAATAGTATCACAGTTACTGGGACACTGGTTATAATAGTATCACAGTTACTGGGACACTGGTTATAATAGTATCACAGTTACTGGGACACTGGGTTATAATAGTATCACAGTTACTGGGACACTGGTTATAATAGTATCACAGTTACTGGGACACTGGTTATAATAGTATCACAGTTACTGGGACACTGGTTATAATAGTATCACAGTTACTGGGACACTGGTTATAATAGTATCACAGTTACTGGGACACTGGTTATAATAGTATCACAGTTACTGGGACACTGGTTATAATAGTATCACAGTTACTGGGACACTGTGGTTATAATAGTATCACAGTTACTGGGACACTGGTTATAATAGTATCACAGTTACTGGGACACTGGTTATAATAGTATCACAGTTACTGGGACACTTGGTTATAATAGTATCACAGTTACTGGGACACTGTTATAATAGTATCACAGTTACTGGGACACTCGGTTATAATAGTATCACAGTTACTGGGACACTGGTTATAATAGTATCACAGTTACTGGGACACCTGCGGTTATAATAGTATCACAGTTACTGGGACACCTGTTATAATAGTATCACAGTTACTGGGACAACTGGTTTTAATAGTATCACAGTTACTGGGACACTGGTTATATTAGTATCACAGTTACTGGGACACTGGTTATATAATAGTATCCACAGTTACTGGGACACTGGTTATAATAGTATCACAGTTACTGGGACACTGGTTATAATAGTATCACAGTTACTGGGACACTGGTTAAAATAGTATCACAGTTACTGGGACACTGGTTATAATAGTATCACAGTTACTGGGACACTGGTTATAATAGTATCACAGTTTACTGGGACACTGGTTATAGTAGTATCACAGTTACTGGGACACTGGTTATAATAGTATCACAGTTACTGGGACACTGGTTATAATAGTATCACAGTTACTGGGACACTGGTTATAATAGTATCACAGTTACTGGGACACTGGTTATAATAGTATCACAGTTACTGGGACACTGGTTATAATAGTATCACAGTTACTGGGACACTGGTTATAATAGTATCACAGTTACTGGGACACTGGTTATAATAGTATCACAGTTACTGGGACACTGGTTATAATAGTATCACAGTTACTGGGACACTGTGGTTATAATAGTATCACAGTTACTGGGACACTGGTTATAATAGTATCACAGTTACTGGGACACTGGTTATAATAGTATCACAGTTACTGGGACACTGGTTATAATAGTATCACAGTTACTGGGACACTGGTTATAATAGTATCACAGTTACTGGGACACTGGTTATAATAGTATCACAGTTACTGGGACACTGGTTATAATAGTATCACAGTTACTGGGACACTGTGGTTATAATAGTATCACAGTTACTGGGACACTGGTTATAATAGTATCACAGTTACTGGGACACTGGTTATAATAGTATCACAGTTACTGGGACACTGGTTATAATAGTATCACAGTTACTGGGACACTGGTTATAATAGTATCACAGTTACTGGGACACTGGTTATAATAGTATCACAGTTACTGGGACACTGGTTATAATAGTATCACAGTTACTGGGACACTGGTTATAATAGTATCACAGTTACTGGGACACTGTGGTTATAATAGTATCACAGTTACTGGGACACTGGTTATAATAGTATCACAGTTACTGGGACACTGGTTATAATAGTATCACAGTTACTGGGACACTGTGGTTATAATAGTATCACAGTTACTGGGACACTGGTTATAATAGTATCACAGTTACTGGGACACTGGTTATAATAGTATCACAGTTACTGGGACACTGGTTATAATAGTATCACAGTTACTGGGACACTGGTTATAATAGTATCACAGTTACTGGGACACTGGTTATAATAGTATCACAGTTACTGGGACACTGGTTATAATAGTATCACAGTTACTGGGACACTGGTTATAATAGTATCACAGTTACTGGGACACTGGTTATAATAGTATCACAGTTACTGGGACACTGGTTATAATAGTATCACAGTTACTGGGACACTGGTTATAATAGTATCACAGTTACTGGGACACTGTGGTTATAATAGTATCACAGTTACTGGGACACTGGTTATAATAGTATCACAGTTACTGGGACACTGGTTATAATAGTATCACAGTTACTGGGACACTGGTTATAATAGTATCACAGTTACTGGGACACTGGTTATAATAGTATCACAGTTACTGGGACACTGGTTATAATAGTATCACAGTTACTGGGACACTGGTTATAATAGTATCACAGTTACTGGGACACTGGTTATAATAGTATCACAGTTACTGGGACACTGGTTATAATAGTATCACAGTTACTGGGACACTGGTTATAATAGTATCACAGTTACTGGGACACTGTGGTTATAATAGTATCACAGTTACTGGGACACTGTGGTTATAATAGTATCACAGTTACTGGGACACTGGTTATAATAGTATCACAGTTACTGGGACACTGGTTATAATAGTATCACAGTTACTGGGACACTGGTTATAATAGTATCACAGTTACTGGGACACTGGTTATAATAGTATCACAGTTACTGGGACACTGGTTATAATAGTATCACAGTTACTGGGACACTGGTTATAATAGTATCACAGTTACTGGGACACTGGTTATAATAGTATCACAGTTACTGGGACACTGGTTATAATAGTATCACAGTTACTGGGACACTGGTTATAATAGTATCACAGTTACTGGGACACTGTGGTTATAATAGTATCACAGTTACTGGGACACTGGTTATAATAGTATCACAGTTACTGGGACACTGGTTATAATAGTATCACAGTTACTGGGACACTGGTTATAATAGTATCACAGTTACTGGGACACTGGTTATAATAGTATCACAGTTACTGGGACACTGGTTATAATAGTATCACAGTTACTGGGACACTGGTTATAATAGTATCACAGTTACTGGGACACTGGTTATAATAGTATCACAGTTACTGGGACACTGGTTATAATAGTATCACAGTTACTGGGACACTGGTTATAATAGTATCACAGTTACTGGGACACTGGTTATAATAGTATCACAGTTACTGGGACACTGGTTATAATAGTATCACAGTTACTGGGACACTGGTTATAATAGTATCACAGTTACTGGGACACTGGTTATAATAGTATCACAGTTACTGGGACACTGGTTATAATAGTATCACAGTTACTGGGACACTGGTTATAATAGTATCACAGTTACTGGGACACTGGTTATAATAGTATCACAGTTACTGGGACACTGGTTATAATAGTATCACAGTTACTGGGACACTGGTTATAATAGTATCACAGTTACTGGGACACTGGTTATAATAGTATCACAGTTACTGGGACACTGTGGTTATAATAGTATCACAGTTACTGGGACACTGGTTATAATAGTATCACAGTTACTGGGACACTGGTTATAATAGTATCACAGTTACTGGGACACTGGTTATAATAGTATCACAGTTACTGGGACACTGGTTATAATAGTATCACAGTTACTGGGACACTGGTTATAATAGTATCACAGTTACTGGGACACTGGTTATAATAGTATCACAGTTACTGGGACACTGGTTATAATAGTATCACAGTTACTGGGACACTGGTTATAATAGTATCACAGTTACTGGGACACTGGTTATAATAGTATCACAGTTACTGGGACACTGGTTATAATAGTATCACAGTTACTGGGACACTGTGGTTATAATAGTATCACAGTTACTGGGACACTGGTTATAATAGTATCACAGTTACTGGGACACTGGTTATAATAGTATCACAGTTACTGGGACACTGGTTATAATAGTATCACAGTTACTGGGACACTGGTTATAATAGTATCACAGTTACTGGGACACTGGTTATAATAGTATCACAGTTACTGGGACACTGGTTATAATAGTATCACAGTTACTGGGACACTGGTTATAATAGTATCACAGTTACTGGGACACTGGTTATAATAGTATCACAGTTACTGGGACACTGGTTATAATAGTATCACAGTTACTGGGACACTGGTTATAATAGTATCACAGTTACTGGGACACTGGTTATAATAGTATCACAGTTACTGGGACACTGGTTATAATAGTATCACAGTTACTGGGACACTGGTTATAATAGTATCACAGTTACTGGGACACTGGTTATAATAGTATCACAGTTACTGGGACACTGGTTATAATAGTATCACAGTTACTGGGACACTGGTTATAATAGTATCACAGTTACTGGGACACTGGTTATAATAGTATCACAGTTACTGGGACACTGGTTATAATAGTATCACAGTTACTGGGACACTGGTTATAATAGTATCACAGTTACTGGGACACTGGTTATAATAGTATCACAGTTACTGGGACACTGGTTATAATAGTATCACAGTTACTGGGACACTGGTTATAATAGTATCACAGTTACTGGGACACTGGTTATAATAGTATCACAGTTACTGGGACACTGGTTATAATAGTATCACAGTTACTGGGACACTGGTTATAATAGTATCACAGTTACTGGGACACTGGTTATAATAGTATCACAGTTACTGGGACACTGGTTATAATAGTATCACAGTTACTGGGACACTGGTTATAATAGTATCACAGTTACTGGGACACTGGTTATAATAGTATCACAGTTACTGGGACACTGGTTATAATAGTATCACAGTTACTGGGACACTGGTTATAATAGTATCACAGTTACTGGGACACTGGTTATAATAGTATCACAGTTACTGGGACACTGGTTATAATAGTATCACAGTTACTGGGACACTGGTTATAATAGTATCACAGTTACTGGGACACTGGTTATAATAGTATCACAGTTACTGGGACACTGGTTATAATAGTATCACAGTTACTGGGACACTGGTTATAATAGTATCACAGTTACTGGGACACTGGTTATAATAGTATCACAGTTACTGGGACACTGGTTATAATAGTATCACAGTTACTGGGACACTGGTTATAATAGTATCACAGTTACTGGGACACTGGTTATAATAGTATCACAGTTACTGGGACACTGGTTATAATAGTATCACAGTTACTGGGACACTGGTTATAATAGTATCACAGTTACTGGGACACTGGTTATAATAGTATCACAGTTACTGGGACACTGGTTATAATAGTATCACAGTTACTGGGACACTGGTTATAATAGTATCACAGTTACTGGGACACTGGTTATAATAGTATCACAGTTACTGGGACACTGGTTATAATAGTATCACAGTTACTGGGACACTGGTTATAATAGTATCACAGTTACTGGGACACTGGTTATAATAGTATCACAGTTACTGGGACACTGGTTATAATAGTATCACAGTTACTGGGACACTGGTTATAATAGTATCACAGTTACTGGGACACTGGGTTATAATAGTATCACAGTTACTGGGACACTGGTTATAATAGTATCACAGTTACTGGGACACTGTTATACTAGTATCACAGTTACTGGGACACTGGTTGTATTTGTATCATCAGTTACTGGGGACACTGGTTATAATAGTATCACAGTTACTGGGACACTGAGGTTATAATAGTATCACATTACTGGGACACTGGTTATATTAGTATCACAGTTACTGGGACACTGGTTATAATAGTATCACAGTTACTGAGGACACTGTGGTTATAATTGTATCACAGTTATGGGACACTGGTTATAATAGTATCACAGTTACTGGGACACTTGTTATAATAGTATCACAGTTACTGGGACACTGGTTATAATAGTATCCAGTTACTGGGACACTGGTTATAATAGTATCACAGTTACTGGGACACTGGTTATAATAGTATCACATTACTGGGACACTGGGTTATAATAGTATCCACAGTTACTGGGACACTGGGTTATAATAGTATCACAGTTACTGGGACACTGGTTTATAATAGTATCACAGTTACTGGGACACTGGTTATAATAGTATCACAGTTACTGGGACACTGGTTATAATAGTATCACAGTTACTGGGACACTGGTATAATAGTATCACAGTTACTGGGACACTGGTTATAATAGTATCACAGTTACTGGGACAACTGGTTATAATAGTATCACAGTACTGGGACACTGGTTATAATAGTATCACAGTTATGGGACACTGGTTTATAATAGTATCACAGTTACTGGGACACTGGTTATAATAGTATCACAGTTACGGGGACACTGGTTATAATAGTATCACAGTTACTGGGACATGGTTATAATAGTATCACAGTTACTGGGGCACTGGTTATATTGTATCACAGTTACTGGGACACTGGTTATAATAGTATCACAGTTACTGGGACACTGGTTATAATAGTATCACAGTTACTGGGACACTGGTTATAATAGTATCACAGTTACTGGGACACTGGGTTATAATAGTATCACAGTTACTGGGACACTGGTTATAATAGTATCACAGTTACTGGGACAACTGTGTTATAATAGTATCTCAGTTACTGGGGACAACTGGTTTATAATAGTATCACAGTTACTGGGGAAACTGGTTATAATAGTATCACAGTTACTGGGACACTGAGGTTATAATAGTATCACAGTTACTGGGACACTGTGGTTATAATAGTATCACAGTTACTGGGACACTGGTTTTAATAGTATCACATTACTGGGACACTGTGGTTATAATAGTATCACAGTTACTGGGCACTGGTTATAATAGTATCACAGTTACTGGGACACCTGGGTTATAATAGTATCACAGTTACTGGGACACTGTGGTATAATAGTATCACAGTTACTGGGACACTGGGTTATAATAGTATCACAGTTACTGGGACACTGTGGTATAATAGTATCACAGTTACTGGGACCACTGGTTTTAATAGTTATCACAGTTACTGGGACACTGTGGTATAATAGTATCACAGTTACTGGGACACTGGTTATAATAGTATCACAGTTACTGGGACACTGTGGTTATAATAGTATCACAGTTACTGGGACACTGCGGTTATAATAGTATCACAGTTACTGGGACACTGGTTATAATAGTATCACAGTTACTGGGACACTGGGTTATAATAGTATCACAGTTACTGGGACACTGGGTTATAATAGTATCACAGTTACTGGGACACTGTGGTTATAATAGTATCACAGTTACTGGGACACTGGTTATAATAGTATCACAGTTACTGGGACACTGGTTATAATAGTATCACAGTTACTGGGACACTGTGGTTATAATAGTATCACAGTTACTGGGACACTGGGTTATAATAGTATCACAGTTACTGGGACACTGTGGTTATAATAGTATCACAGTTACTGGGACACTGGTTATAATAGTATCACAGTTACTGGGACACTGGGTTATAATAGTATCACAGTTACTGGGACACTGGTTATAATAGTATCACAGTTACTGGGACACTGGGTTATAATAGTATCACAGTTACTGGGACACTGGTTATAATAGTATCACAGTTACTGGACACTGGGTTATAATAGTATCACAGTTACTGGGACACTGGGTTATAATAGTATCACAGTTACTGGGACACTGGTTATAATAGTATCACAGTTACTGGGACACTGGTTATAATAGTATCACAGTTACTGGGACACTGGTTATAATAGTATCACAGTTACTGGGACACTGGTTATAATAGTATCACAGTTACTGGGACACTGTGGTTATAATAGTATCACAGTTACTGGGACACTGGTTATAATAGTATCACAGTTACTGGGACACTGTGTTATAATAGTATCACAGTTACTGGGACACTGGTTATAATAGTATCACAGTTACTGGGACACTGTGGTTATAATAGTATCACAGTTACTGGGACACTGGTTATAATAGTATCACAGTTACTGGGACACTGGGTTATAATAGTATCACAGTTACTGGGACACTGGTTATAATAGTATCACAGTTACTGGGACACTGGTTATAATAGTATCACAGTTACTGGGACACTGGTTATAATAGTATCACAGTTACTGGGACACTGGTTATAATAGTATCACAGTTACTGGGACACTGGTTATAATAGTATCACAGTTACTGGGACACTGGTTATAATAGTATCACAGTTACTGGGACACTGGTTATAATAGTATCACAGTTACTGGGAC
The DNA here is from genome assembly GCA_030390025.1 of Squalus acanthias. Classification (NCBI taxonomy): domain Eukaryota; kingdom Metazoa; phylum Chordata; class Chondrichthyes; order Squaliformes; family Squalidae; genus Squalus; species Squalus acanthias. Next base: position 112,627,544 of record CM059427.1, on the reverse strand, counting down.
ACTGGTTATAATAGTATCACAGTTACTGGGACACTGGTTATAATAGTATCACAGTTACTGGGACACTGGTTATAATAGTATCACAGTTACTGGGACACTGGTTATAATAGTATCACAGTTACTGGGACACTGGTTATAATAGTATCACAGTTACTGGGACACTGGTTATAATAGTATCACAGTTACTGGGACACTGGTTATAATAGTATCACAGTTACTGGGACACTGTGGTTATAATAGTATCACAGTTACTGGGACACTGGTTATAATAGTATCACAGTTACTGGGACACTGGTTATAATAGTATCACAGTTACTGGGACACTGTGGTTATAATAGTATCACAGTTACTGGGACACTGGTTATAATAGTATCACAGTTACTGGGACACTGGTTATAATAGTATCACAGTTACTGGGACACTGTGGTTATAATAGTATCACAGTTACTGGGACACTGGTTATAATAGTATCACAGTTACTGGGACACTGGTTATAATAGTATCACAGTTACTGGGACACTGGTTATAATAGTATCACAGTTACTGGGACACTGTGTTATAATAGTATCACAGTTACTGGGACACTGGTTATAATAGTATCACAGTTACTGGGACACTGGTTATAATAGTATCACAGTTACTGGGACACTGGTTATAATAGTATCACAGTTACTGGGACACTGGTTATAATAGTATCACAGTTACTGGGACACTGGTTATAATAGTATCACAGTTACTGGGACACTGTGGTTATAATAGTATCACAGTTACTGGGACACTGGTTATAATAGTATCACAGTTACTGGGACACTGGGTTATAATAGTATCACAGTTACTGGGGACACTGTGGTTATAATAGTATCACCTACGGACAGTACTGGGACACTGGTTATAATAGTATCACAGTTACTGGGACACTGGGTTATAATAGTATCACAGTTACTGGGACACTGGTTATAATAGTATCACAGTTACTGGGACAACTGGTTATAATAGTATCACAGTTACTGAGGACACTGGTTATAATAGTATCACAGTTACTGGGACACTGGTTATAATAGTATCACAGTTACTGGGGGACACTGGTTATAATAGTATCACAGTTACTGGGACACTGGGTTATAATAGTATATCACAGTTACTGGGACACTGGGTTATAATAGTATCACAGTTACTGGGACACTGGTTATAATAGTATCACAGTTACTGGGACACTGGTTATAATAGTATCACAGTTACTGGGACACTGGTTATAATAGTATCACAGTTACTGGGACACTGGTTATAATAGTATCACAGTTACTGGGACACTGGTTATAATAGTATCACAGTTACTGGGACACTGGTTATAATAGTATCACAGTTACTGGGACACTGGTTATAATAGTATCACAGTTACTGGGACACTGGTTATAATAGTATCACAGTTACTGGGACACTGGTTATAATAGTATCACAGTTACTGGGACACTGGTTATAATAGTATCACAGTTACTGGGACACTGGTTATAATAGTATCACAGTTACTGGGACACTGGTTATAATAGTATCACAGTTACTGGGACACTGGTTATAATAGTATCACAGTTACTGGGACACTGGTTATAATAGTATCACAGTTACTGGGACACTGGTTATAATAGTATCACAGTTACTGGGACACTGGTTATAATAGTATCACAGTTACTGGGACACTGTGGTTATAATAGTATCACAGTTACTGGGACACTGGTTATAATAGTATCACAGTTACTGGGACACTGGTTATAATAGTATCACAGTTACTGGGACACTGTGGTTATAATAGTATCACAGTTACTGGGACACTGTGGTTATAATAGTATCACAGTTACTGGGACACTGGTTATAATAGTATCACAGTTACTGGGACACTGGTTATAATAGTATCACAGTTACTGGGACACTGGTTATAATAGTATCACAGTTACTGGGACACTGTGGTTATAATAGTATCACAGTTACTGGGACACTGGTTATAATAGTATCACAGTTACTGGGACACTGGTTATAATAGTATCACAGTTACTGGGACACTGGTTATAATAGTATCACAGTTACTGGGACACTGGTTATAATAGTATCACAGTTACTGGGACACTGGTTATAATAGTATCACAGTTACTGGGACACTGGTTATAATAGTATCACAGTTACTGGGACACTGGTTATAATAGTATCACAGTTACTGGGACACTGGTTATAATAGTATCACAGTTACTGGGACACTGGTTATAATAGTATCACAGTTACTGGGACACTGTGGTTATAATAGTATCACAGTTACTGGGACACTGGTTATAATAGTATCACAGTTACTGGGACACTGGTTATAATAGTATCACAGTTACTGGGACACTGGTTATAATAGTATCACAGTTACTGGGACACTGGTTATAATAGTATCACAGTTACTGGGACACTGGTTATAATAGTATCACAGTTACTGGGACACTGGTTATAATAGTATCACAGTTACTGGGACACTGTGGTTATAATAGTATCACAGTTACTGGGACACTGGTTATAATAGTATCACAGTTACTGGGACACTGGTTATAATAGTATCACAGTTACTGGGACACTGGTTATAATAGTATCACAGTTACTGGGACACTGGTTATAATAGTATCACAGTTACTGGGACACTGGTTATAATAGTATCACAGTTACTGGGACACTGGTTATAATAGTATCACAGTTACTGGGACACTGGTTATAATAGTATCACAGTTACTGGGACACTGGTTATAATAGTATCACAGTTACTGGGACACTGGTTATAATAGTATCACAGTTACTGGGACACTGGTTATAATAGTATCACAGTTACTGGGACACTGGTTATAATAGTATCACAGTTACTGGGACACTGTGGTTATAATAGTATCACAGTTACTGGGACACTGGTTATAATAGTATCACAGTTACTGGGACACTGGTTATAATAGTATCACAGTTACTGGGACACTGGTTATAATAGTATCACAGTTACTGGGACACTGTGGTTATAATAGTATCACAGTTACTGGGACACTGGTTATAATAGTATCACAGTTACTGGGACACTGGTTATAATAGTATCACAGTTACTGGGACACTGTGGTTATAATAGTATCACAGTTACTGGGACACTGTGGTTATAATAGTATCACAGTTACTGGGACACTGGTTATAATAGTATCACAGTTACTGGGACTGTGGTTATAATAGTATCACAGTTACTGGGACACTGTGGTTATAATAGTATCACAGTTACTGGGACACTGTGGTTATAATAGTATCACAGTTACTGGGACACTGTGGTTATAATAGTATCACAGTTACTGGGACACTGGGTTATATAGTATCACAGTTACTGGACACTGGTTATAATAGTATCACAGTTACTGGGACACTGTGGTTATAATAGTATCACAGTTACTGGGACACTGGGTTATAATAGTATCACAGTTACTGGGACACTGGTTTATATGTATCACAGTTACTGGGACACTGGTTATAATAGTATCACAGTTACTGGGACACTGGTTATAATAGTATCACAGTACTGGGACACTGGTTATAATAGTATCACAGTTACTGGGACACTGGTTATAATAGTATCACAGTTACTGGGACACTGGTTATAATAGTATCACAGTTACTGGGACACTGGTTATAATAGTATCACAGTTACTGGGACACTGGTTATAATAGTATCACAGTTACTGGGACACTGGTTATAATAGTATCACAGTTACTGGGACACTGTGTTATAATAGTATCACAGTTACTGGGACACTGGTTATAATAGTATCACAGTTACTGGGACACTGGGTTATAATAGTATCACAGTTACTGGGACACTGGTTATAATAGTATCACAGTTACTGGGACAGCTGGTTATAATAGTATCACAGTTACTGGGACACTGGTTATAATAGTATCACAGTTACTGGGACACTGGGTTATAATAGTATCACAGTTACTGGGACACTGGTTATAATAGTATCACAGTTACTGGGACACTGGTTATAATAGTATCACAGTTACTGGGACACTGGTTATAATAGTATCACAGTTACTGGGACACTGGGTTATAATAGTATCACAGTTACTGGGACACTGGTTATAATAGTATCACAGTTACTGGGACACTGGTTATAATAGTATCACAGTTACTGGGACACTGGTTATAATAGTATCACAGTTACTGGGACACTGGTTATAATAGTATCACAGTTACTGGGACACTGGTTATAATAGTATCACAGTTACTGGGACACTGCGGTGATAATAGTATCACAGTTACTGGGAGACACTGCGGTCTATAATAGTATCACAGTTTCTGGGACACTGTGGTTATATAGTATCACAGTTACATGGGACCACTGTGGTTATTATAGTATCACAGTTACTGGGACACTGTGGTTATATAGTATCACAGTTACTGGGACACTGGTTATATAGTATCGACAGTTACGGGGACACTGTGGTTATAATAGTATCACAGTTACTGGGACACTGGTTATAATAGTGTCACAGTTACTGGGACACGGCTGGTTATATTAGGTATCACAGTTACTGCGACACTGCAGTTATAATAGTACACAGTTACTGGGACAGCTGGGTTATATAGTATCACAGTTACTGGGACACCTGTGGTTTAATTAGTATAACAGTTACTGGGAAACTGCGGTTATAATAGTATTCGACAGTTACTGGGACACTGGTTATAATAGTATCACAGTTACTGGGGACACTGGGGTTATAATAGTATCACAGTTACTGGGACACTGGTTATAATAGTATCACAGTTACTGGGACACTGGTTATAATAGTATCACAGTTACTGGGACACTGGTTATAATAGTATCACAGTTACTGGGACACTGGTTATAATAGTATCACAGTTACTGGGACACTGGTTATAATAGTATCACAGTTACTGGGACACTGGTTATAATAGTATCACAGTTACTGGGACACTGGTTATAATAGTATCACAGTTACTGGGACACTGGTTATAATAGTATCACAGTTACTGGGACACTGGTTATAATAGTATCACAGTTACTGGGACACTGGTTATAATAGTATCACAGTTACTGGGACACTGGTTATAATAGTATCACAGTTACTGGGACACTGTTTATAATAGTATCACAGTTACTGGGACACTGGGTTATAATAGTATCACAGTTACTGGGACACTGGGTTATAATAGTATCACAGTTACTGGGACACTGGTTATAATAGTATCACAGTTACTGGGACACTGGTTATAATAGTATCACAGTTACTGGGACACTGTGGTTATAATAGTATCACAGTTACTGGGACACTGGTTATAATAGTATCACAGTTACTGGGACACTGGTTATAATAGTATCACAGTTACTGGGACACTGGTTATAATAGTATCACAGTTACTGGGACACTGTGGTTATAATAGTATCACAGTTACTGGGACACTGTGGTTATAATAGTATCACAGTTACTGGGACACTGGTTATAATAGTATCACAGTTACTGGGACACTGGTTATAATAGTATCACAGTTACTGGGACACTGTGGTTATAATAGTATCACAGTTACTGGGACACTGGTTATAATAGTATCACAGTTACTGGGACACTGGTTATAATAGTATCACAGTTACTGGGACACTGTGGTTATAATAGTATCACAGTTACTGGGACACTGGTTATAATAGTATCACAGTTACTGGGACACTGGTTATAATAGTATCACAGTTACTGGGACACTGGTTATAATAGTATCACAGTTACTGGGGACACTGGTTATATTAGTATCACAGTACTGGGACACTGGTTATAATAGTATCCCAGTACTGGGACACTGCTGGTTATAATAGTTATCAGTTACTGGGGCACTGGTTATAATAGTACCCTCACAGTTACTGGGACACTGACCGGTTATAATAGTATCACAGTTACTGGGCAACTGGGTTATAATAGTATCTACAGTTAATGGGACGCTGGTTATAATAGTATTCACAGTTACTGGGACACTGGTTATAATAGTATCACGTTACTGGGACACCTGGGTTATAATAGTATCACAGTTACTGGGGACACTCGTGGTTATAATAGTATCACAGTTACTGGGACACTGTGAGTTAAATAGTAATCTCAGTTACTGGGACATACACTGGTTATATTGTATACAGTTACTGGGCACTGAGGGTTATAATAGTATCACAGTTACTGGGGACACTCGTTATAATAGTATTACAGTTACTGGGGCACTGGTTATAATAGTATCCTACAGTTTACTGGGACACTGGTTATAATAGTATACCCAGTTACGGGACACTGGTTTAATAGTATCACAGTTAATGGGGACACTGGTTATAATAGTATCTCAGTTACTGGGTCACTGGTTATAATGTATCACAGTTACTGGGACACTGTGGTTATAATAGTATCACAGTTACTGGGACACTGGGTTATAATAGTATCACAGTTACTGGGACACTGGTTATAATAGTATCACAGTTACTGGGACACTGGTTATAATAGTATCACAGTTACTGGGACACTGGTTATAATAGTATCACAGTTACTGGGACACTGGTTATAATAGTATCACAGTTACTGGGACACTGGTTATAATAGTATCACAGTTACTGGGACACTGGTTATAATAGTATCACAGTTACTGGGACACTGGTTATAATAGTATCACAGTTACTGGGACACTGTGGTTATAATAGTATCACAGTTACTGGGACACTGGGTTATAATAGTATCACAGTTACTGGGACACTGGGTTATAATAGTATCACAGTTACTGGGACACTGGTTATAATAGTATCACAGTTACTGGGACACTGGTTATAATAGTATCACAGTTACTGGGACACTGGTTATAATAGTATCACAGTTACTGGGACACTGGTTATAATAGTATCACAGTTACTGGGACACTGGTTATAATAGTATCACAGTTACTGGGACACTGGTTATAATAGTATCACAGTTACTGGGACACTGGTTATAATAGTATCACAGTTACTGGGACACTGGTTATAATAGTATCACAGTTACTGGGACACTGTGGTTATAATAGTATCACAGTTACTGGGACACTGGTTATAATAGTATCACAGTTACTGGGACACTGGTTATAATAGTATCACAGTTACTGGGACACTGGTTATAATAGTATCACAGTTACTGGGACACTGGTTATAATAGTATCACAGTTACTGGGACACTGGTTATAATAGTATCACAGTTACTGGGACACTGGTTATAATAGTATCACAGTTACTGGGACACTGTGGTTATAATAGTATCACAGTTACTGGGACACTGTGGTTATAATAGTATCACAGTTACTGGGACACTGGTTATAATAGTATCACAGTTACTGGGACACTGGTTATAATAGTATCACAGTTACTGGGACACTGTGGTTATAATAGTATCACAGTTACTGGGACACTGTGGTTATAATAGTATCACAGTTACTGGGACACTGGTTATAATAGTATCACAGTTACTGGGACACTGGTTATAATAGTATCACAGTTACTGGGACACTGGTTATAATAGTATCACAGTTACTGGGACACTGGTTATAATAGTATCACAGTTACTGGGACACTGTGGTTATAATAGTATCACAGTTACTGGGACACTGGTTATAATAGTATCACAGTTACTGGGACACTGTGGTTATAATAGTATCACAGTTACTGGGACACTGTGGTTATAATAGTATCACAGTTACTGGGACACTGGTTATAATAGTATCACAGTTACTGGGACACTGGTTATAATAGTATCACAGTTACTGGGACACTGTGGTTATAATAGTATCACAGTTACTGGGACACTGGTTATAATAGTATCACAGTTACTGGGACACTGCGGTTATAATAGTATCACAGTTACTGGGACACTGCGGTTATAATAGTATCACAGTTACTGGGACACTGGTTATAATAGTATCACAGTTACTGGGACACTGGGTTATAATAGTATCACAGTTACTGGGACACTGGGTTATAATAGTATCACAGTTACTGGGACACTGGTTATAATAGTATCACAGTTACTGGGACACTGTGGTTATAATAGTATCACAGTTACTGGGACACTGGGTTATAATAGTATCACAGTTACTGGGACACTGGTTATAATAGTATCACAGTTACTGGGACACTGTGGTTATAATAGTATCACAGTTACTGGACACTGGTTATAATAGTATCACAGTTACTGGGACACTGGTTATAATAGTATCACAGTTACTGGGACACTGTGGTTATAATAGTATCACAGTTACTGGGACACTGGTTATAATAGTATCACAGTTACTGGGACACTGGTTATAATAGTATCACAGTTACTGGGACACTGGGTTATAATAGTATCACAGTTACTGGGACACTGGTTATAATAGTATCACAGTTACTGGGACACTGTGGTTTATAATAGTATCACAGTTACTGGGACACTGGTTATAATAGTATCACAGTTACTGGGACACTGGTTATAATAGTATCACAGTTACTGGGACACTGGTTATAATAGTATCACAGTTACTGGGACACTGGTTATAATATCACAGTTACTGGGACACTGGTTATAATAGTATCACAGTTACTGGGACACTGTGGTTATAATAGTATTACAGTTACTGGGACACTGGTTATAATAGTATCACAGTTACTGGGACACTGTGGTTATAATAGTATCACAGTTACTGGGACACTGTGGTTATAATAGTATCACAGTTACTGGGACACTGGTTATAATAGTATCACAGTTACTGGACACTGGTTATAATAGTCTTCACAGTTACTGGGACACTGGGTTATAATAGTATCACAGTTACTGGGACACTGGTTATAATAGTATCACAGTTACTGGGACACTGGTTATAATAGTATCACAGTTACTGGGACACTGGTTATAATAGTATCACAGTTACTGGGACACTGGTTATAATAGTATCACAGTTACTGGGACACTGGTTATAATAGTATCACAGTTACTGGGACACTGGTTATAATAGTATCACAGTTACTGGGACACTGGGTTATAATAGTATCACAGTTACTGGGACACTGGTTATAATAGTATCACAGTTACTGGGACACTGTGGTTATAATAGTATCACAGTTACTGGGACACTGGTTATAATAGTATCACAGTTACTGGGACACTGGTTATAATAGTATCACAGTTACTGGGACACTGGGTTATAATAGTATCACAGTTACTGGGACACTGGTTATAATAGTATCACAGTTACTGGGACACTGTGGTTATAATAGTATCACAGTTACTGGGACACTGGTTATAATAGTATCACAGTTACTGGGACACTGGGTTATAATAGTATCACAGTTACTGGGACACTGGGTTATAATAGTATCACAGTTACTGGGACACTGGGTTATAATAGTATCACAGTTACTGGGACACTGTGGTTATAATAGTATCACAGTTACTGGGACACTGTGGTTATAATAGTATCACAGTTACTGGGACACTGTGGTTATAATAGTATCACATGTACTGGGACACTGTGGTTATAATAGTAGCAACAGTTACTGGGACACTGGTTATAATAGTATCACAGTTACTGGGACAACTGTGGTTATAATAGTATCACAGTTACTGGGACACTGGTGGTTATATAGTATCACAGTTACTGGGACACTGGGTTATAATAGTATCACAGTTACTGGACACTGGTTATAATAGTATCACAGTTACTGGGACACTGGGTTATAATAGGTATCACAGTTACTGGACAACTGGTTATAATAGTATCACATTACTGGGACACTGGTTATAATAGTATCACAGTTACTGGGACACTGGTTATAATAGGATCACAGTTACTGGGACAACTGGTTATAATAGTATCACAGTTACTGGGACACTGGGTTATAATAGTATCACAGTTACTGGGACACTGGTTATAATAGTATCACAGTTACTGGGACACTGGTTATAATAGTATCACAGTTACTGGGACACTGGTTATAATAGTATCACAGTTACTGGGACACTGGTTATAATAGTATCACAGTTACTGGGACACTGGTTATAATAGTATCACAGTTACTGGGACACTGGTTATAATAGTATCACAGTTACTGGGACACTGGTTATAATAGTATCACAGTTACTGGGACACTGGTTATAATAGTATCACAGTTACTGGGACACTGGTTATAATAGTATCACAGTTACTGGGACACTGGTTATAATAGTATCACAGTTACTGGGACACTGGTTATAATAGTATCACAGTTACTGGGACACTGGTTATAATAGTATCACAGTTACTGGGACACTGGTTATAATAGTATCACAGTTACTGGGACACTGGTTATAATAGTATCACAGTTACTGGGACACTGGTTATAATAGTATCACAGTTACTGGGACACTGGTTATAATAGTATCACAGTTACTGGGACACTGGTTATAATAGTATCACAGTTACTGGGACACTGCGGTTATAATAGTATCACAGTTACTGGGACACTGTGGTTATAATAGTATCACAGTTACTGGGACACTGGTTATAATAGTATCACAGTTACTGGGACACTGTGGTTATAATAGTATCACAGTTACTGGGACACTGGTTATAATAGTATCACAGTTACTGGGACACTGCGGTTATAATAGTATCACAGTTACTGGGACACTGGTTATAATAGTATCACAGTTACTGGGACACTGTGGTTATAATAGTATCACAGTTACTGGGACACTGCGGTTATAATAGTATCACAGTTACTGGGACACTGGTTATAATAGTATCACAGTTACTGGGACACTGGTTATAATAGTATCACAGTTACTGGGACACTGGGTTATAATAGTATCACAGTTACTGGGACACTGGGTTATAATAGTATCACAGTTACTGGGACACTGGTTATAATAGTATCACAGTTACTGGGACACTGTGGTTATAATAGTATCACAGTTACTGGGACACTGGTTATAATAGTATCACAGTTACTGGGACACTGGTTATAATAGTATCACAGTTACTGGGACACTGGTTATAATAGTATCACAGTTACTGGGACACTGGTTATAATAGTATCACAGTTACTGGGACACTGGTTATAATAGTATCACAGTTACTGGGACACTGGTTATAATAGTATCACAGTTACTGGGACACTGGTTATAATAGTATCACAGTTACTGGGACACTGGTTATAATAGTATCACAGTTACTGGGACACTGGTTATAATAGTATCACAGTTACTGGGACACTGGTTATAATAGTATCACAGTTACTGGGACACTGGTTATAATAGTATCACAGTTACTGGGACACTGGTTATAATAGTATCACAGTTACTGGGACACTGGTTATAATAGTATCACAGTTACTGGGACACTGGTTATAATAGTATCACAGTTACTGGGACACTGGTTATAATAGTATCACAGTTACTGGGACACTGGTTATAATAGTATCACAGTTACTGGGACACTGGGTTATAATAGTATCACAGTTACTGGGACACTGGTTATAATAGTATCACAGTTACTGGGACACTGGTTATATAGTATCACAGTTACTGGGACACTGGTTATAATAGTATCACAGTTACTGGGACACTTGGTTATAATAGTATCACAGTTACTGGGACACTGCTGGTTATAATAGTATCACAGTTACTGGGACACTGGTTATAATAGTATCACAGTTACTGGGACACTGTGGTTATAATAGTATCACAGTTCTGGGACACTGGTTATAATAGTATCACAGTTACTGGACACTGCGGTTATAATAGTATCACAGTTACTGGGGACCACTGCGGTTATAATAGTATCACAGTTACTGGGACACTTGGTTATAATAGTTATCACAGTTACTGGGACACTGGGGTTATAATAGTATCACAGTTACTGGGGACACTGCGGTTATAATAGTATCACAGTTACTGGGACACTGGGTTATAATAGTATCACAGTTACTGGGACACTGTGGTTATAATAGTATCACAGTTACTTGGGACACTGTGTTATAATAGTATCACAGTTACTGGGACACTGTGGTTATAATAGTATCACAGTTACTGGGACACTGCGGTTATAATAGTATCACAGTTACTGGGACACTGGTTATAATAGTATCACAGTTACTGGGACACTGTGGTTATAATAGTATCACAGTTACTGGGACACTGGTTATAATAGTATCACAGTTACTGGGACACTGGTTATAATAGTATCACAGTTACTGGGACACTGGTTATAATAGTATCACAGTTACTGGGACACTGGTTATAATAGTATCACAGTTACTGGGACACTGTGGTTATAATAGTATCACAGTTACTGGGACACTGCGGTTATAATAGTATCACAGTTACTGGGACACTGTGGTTATAATAGTATCACAGTTACTGGGACACTGTGGTTATAATAGTATCACAGTTACTGGGACACTGTGGTTATAATAGTATCACAGTTACTGGGACACTGGTTATAATAGTATCACAGTTACTGGGACACTGTGGTTATAATAGTATCACAGTTACTGGGACACTGGTTATAATAGTATCACAGTTACTGGGACACTGGTTATAATAGTATCACAGTTACTGGGACACTGGTTATAATAGTATCACAGTTACTGGGACACTGGTTATAATAGTATCACAGTTACTGGGACACTGGTTATAATAGTATCACAGTTACTGGGACACTGGTTATAATAGTATCACAGTTACTGGGACACTGGTTTATAATAGTATCACAGTTACTGGGACACTGGTTATAATAGTATCACAGTTACTGGGACACTGGTTATAATAGTATCACAGTTACTGGGACACTGGTTATAATAGTATCACAGTTACTGGGACACTGGTTATAATAGTATCACAGTTACTGGGACACTGGTTATAATAGTATCACAGTTACTGGGACACTGTGGTTATAATAGTATCACAGTTACTGGGACACTGGTTATAATAGTATCACAGTTACTGGGACACTGGGTTATAATAGTATCACAGTTACTGGGACACTGGTTATAATAGTATCACAGTTACTGGGACACTGGTTATAATAGTATCACAGTTACTGGGACACTGGTTATAATAGTATCACAGTTACTGGGACACTGTGGTTATAATAGTATCACAGTTACTGGGACACTGTGGTTATAATAGTATCACAGTTACTGGGACACTGTGGTTATAATAGTATCACAGTTACTGGGACACTGGTTATAATAGTATCACAGTTACTGGGACACTGTGGTTATAATAGTATCACAGTTACTGGGACACTGTGGTTATAATAGTATCACAGTTACTGGGACACTGTGTTATAATAGTATCACAGTTACTGGGACACTGTGGTTATAATAGTATCACAGTTACTGGGACACTGTGGTTATAATAGTATCACAGTTACTGGGACACTGTGGTTATAATAGTATCACAGTTACTGGGACACTGTGGTTATAATAGTATCACAGTTACTGGGACACTGGTTATAATAGTATCACAGTTACTGGGACACTGCGGTTATAATAGTATCACAGTTACTGGGACACTGGTTATAATAGTATCACATTACTGGGACACTGCGGTTATAATAGTATCACAGTTACTGGGACACTGCGGTTATAATAGTATCACAGTTACTGGGACACTGGTTATAATAGTATCACAGTTACTGGGACACTGGTTATAATAGTATCACATTACTGGGACACTGTGGTTATAATAGTATCACAGTTACTGGGACACTGGTTATAATAGTATCACATTACTGGGACACTGTGGTTATAATAGTATCACATTACTGGGACACTGTGGTTATAATAGTATCACAGTTACTGGGACACTGTGGTTATAATAGTATCACAGTTACTGGGACACTGGTTATAATAGTATCACAGTTACTGGGACACTGCGGTTATAATATTATCACAGTTACTGGGACACTGGTTATAATAGTATCACATTACTGGGACACTGCGGTTATAATAGTATCACAGTTACTGGGACACTGCGGTTATAATAGTATCACAGTTACTGGGACACTGGTTATAATAGTATCACAGTTACTGGGACACTGGTTATAATAGTATCACATTACTGGGACACTGCGGTTATAATAGTATCACAGTTACTGGGACACTGCGGTTATAATAGTATCACAGTTACTGGGACACTGTGGTTATAATAGTATCACATTACTGGGACACTGGTTATAATAGTATCACAGTTACTGGGACACTGCGGTTATAATAGTATCACAGTTACTGGGACACTGGTTATAATAGTATCACAGTTACTGGGACACTGCGGTTATAATAGTATCACATTACTGGGACACTGGTTATAATAGTATCACAGTTACTGGGACACTGGTTATAATAGTATCACATTACTGGGACACTGGTTATAATAGTATCACAGTTACTGGGACACTGCGGTTATAATAGTATCACAGTTACTGGGGCACTGGTTATAATAGTATCACAGTTACTGGGACACTGCGGTTATAATAGTATCACAGTTACTGGGGCACTGGTTATAATAGTATCACAGTTACTGGGACACTGCGGTTATAATAGTATCACAGTTACTGGGACACTGCGGTTACAATAGTATCACAGTTACTGGGACACTGGTTATAATAGTATCACAGTTACTGGGACACTGGTTATAATAGTATCACAGTTACTGGGACACTGGTTGTAATAGTATCACAGTTACTGGGACACTGGTTATAATAGTATCACAGTTACTGGGACACTGGTTATAATAGTATCACAGTTACTGGGACACTGGTTATAATAGTATCACAGTTACTGGGACACTGCGGTTATAATAGTATCACAGTTACTGGGACACTGGTTATAATAGTATCACAGTTACTGGGACACTGGTTATAATAGTATCACAGTTACTGGGACACTGGTTGTAATAGTATCACAGTTACTGGGACACTGCGGTTATAATAGTATCACAGTTACTGGGACACTGGTTATAATAGTATCACAGTTACTGGGACACTGGTTATAATATCACAGTTACTGGGACACTGTGGTTATAATAGTATCACAGTTACTGGGACACTGTGGTTATAATAGTATCACAGTTACTGGGACACTGGTTATAATAGTATCACAGTTACTGGGACACTGGTTATAATAGTATCACAGTTACTGGGACACTGGTTATAATAATATCACAGTTACTGGGACGCTGGTTATAATAGTATCACAGTAAACTGGGACACTGGTTATAATAGTATCACAGTTGCTGGGACACTGGTTATAATAGTATCACAGTTACTGGGACGCTGGTTATAATAGTATCACAGTTACTGGGACACTGGTTATAATAGTATCACAGTTACTGGGACACTGGTTATAATAGTATCACAGTAAACTGGGACACTGGTTATAATAGTATCACAGTTGCTGGGACACTGGTTATAATAGTATCACTATTATAACCAGTGTCCCAGCAACTGTGATACTATTATAACCAGTGTCCCAGCAACTGTGATACTATTATAACCAGTGTCCCAGCAACTGTACCACAGTTACCGAGACACTGGTTATAATAGTATCACAGTTACTTGGACACTGGTTATAATAGTATCACAGTTACTGGGACACTGTGGTTATAATAGTATCACAGTTACTGGGACACTGTGGTTATAATAGTATCACAGTTACTGGGACACTGGTTATAATAGTATCAAAGTTACTGGGACACTGGTTGTAATAGTATCACAGTTACTGGGACATTGTGGTTATAATAGTATCACAGTTACTGGGACACTGTGGTTATAATAGTTTCACAGTTACTGGGACACTCGTTATAATAGTATCACAGTTACTGGGACACTGTGGTTATAATAGTGTCACATTACTGGGACACTCGTTATAATAGTATCACAGTTACTGGGACACTGCGGTTATGATAGTATCACATTACTGGGACACTGGTTATAATAGTATCACATTACTGGGACACTGGTTATAATAGTATCACAGTTACTGGGACACTGGTTATAATAGTATCACATTACTGGGACACTGTGGTTATAATTGTATCACATTACTGGGACACTGTGGTTATAATTGTATCACAGTTACTGGGACACTGCGGTTATAATAGTATCACAGTTACTGGGACACTGTGGTTATAATAGTATCACAGTTACTGGGACACTGGTTATAATAGTATCACATTACTGGGACACTGGTTATAATAGTATCACAGTTACTGGGACACTGTGGTTATAATTGTATCACAGTTACTGGGACACTGTGGTTATAATAGTATCACAGTTACTGGGACACTGCGGTTATAATAGTATCACATTACTGGGACACTGGTTATAATTGTATCACAGTTACTGGGACACTAGTTATAATAGTATCACATTACTGGGACACTGGTTTTCATAGTATCACAGTTACTGGGAAACTGTGGTTATAATAGTATCACAGTTACTGGGACACTGCGGCTATAATCGTATCACAGTTACTGGGACACTGGTTATAATCGTATCACAGTTACTGGGACACTGTGGTTATAATAGTATCACAGTTACTGGGACACTCTCTGTGGTTATAATAGTATCACAGTTACTGGGACACTGCGGTTATAATAGTATCACAGTTACTGGGAAACTGTGGTTATAATAGTATCACAGTTACTGGGACACTGCGGCTATAATCGTATCACAGTTACTGGGACACTGGTTATAATAGTATCACAGTTACTGGGACACTGTGGTTATAATAGTATCACAGTTACTGGGACACTCTCTGTGGTTATAATAGTATCACAGTTACTGGGACACTGGTTATAATAGTATCACAGCTTCTGGGACACTGGTTATAATAGTATCACAGTTACTGGGACACTGCGGTTATAATAGTATCACAGTTACTGGGACACTGGTTATAATAGTATCACAGTTACTGGGACACTGCGGTTATAATAATATCACAGTTACTGGGACACTGGTTATAATAGTATCACAGTGACTGGGACACTGGTTATAATAGTATCACAGTTACTGGGACACTGCGGTTATAATAATATCACAGTTACTGGGACACTGGTTATAATAGTATCACAGTGACTGGGACACTGGTTATAATAGTATCACAGATACTGGGACACTCGTTATAATAGTATCACAGTTACTGGGACTCTGTGGTTATAATAGTATCACAGTTACTGGGACACTGGTTATAATAGTATCACAGTTACTGGGACACTGTGGTTATAATAGTATCACAGATACTGGGACACTCGTTATAATAGTATCACAGTTACTGGGACACTGGTTATAATAGTATCACAGTTACTGGGACACTGGTTATAATAGTATCACAGTTACTGGGACACTGTGGTTATAATAGTATCACAGATACTGGGACACTCGTTATAATAGTATCACAGTTACTGGGACACTCGTTATAATAGTATCACAGTTACTGGGACACTCTGTTGTTATAATAGTATCACAGATACTAGGGTATTGCGTGTCTGTTTAATTATAATTAGAAGGTTACATATGTGTCTGGAGACTCTTTAAAGGCAATGATCGGTTCGGGTGAGATGAATTCTCTCACCCTTCTGCATGGCCTCGCTGACAAACACACCTGTACACATACGTGGCATTTGAGGTCATTCTATACTGACGAGGGGTAGGAACATGCCGCTGTTGCTATCTCAGCTATACACTGCAGAACACACTGACCCTTGGGGAGCCCAAATGTGAAAAATTTTGAAGAAAGGAGACCTGACCCGTTGATGCAGCAGATTACGAGTGCACTTGGTTACTTCGCAGACACAAGCTGCCTCCTTCACCAAAGATGACTTTTCCAGCCACAATTACACATGGCAAACTTCAAAGCGCCTTCAGTGATACAGCTAGCTCTGTTTAAAAAAAAAAGTTAATGTTTTGTGCTCTAAGTGTTGTACCCACTCAATACATGAGGCCGATCTTTCCAGGGCTCCTGTCTAAAATACTTTATTGTACTTAAAATCCCTGGGAAGCTTTCAATGCTTGCAGAGACCACATTTCTCAGCTGTGGGGCTGTGACTGTTTTTCTTTTGATTCCCCGTTTTTTGTTTCTCTGAACAAATCCTGTCTCTGCGATTCTGTTGTTTGTTCTCTGGAAGATGTCTGCAATGCAGGGGAGTTGCCAAGAGCTCATTAAGCGTAGCTTGGAGTAGAGCCAGGTATTCATTGCTTGGAGGCCAGACGGCTTTTGGTTCGAGCTGGGTGGGGGTTGGTAGGCTGGAATGGTTCACTGAATTCATTTTCATTTTCAATCTCTCTGTACTCCTGACTCTACACGTGCATCTCTTTTTATTCCCATTCTCTCTATCTTTGCTTCAATGTACCTCCTTTTCTTTCACTTTCTTTCTATCACTCTGTCTATCTTTCTTTCTCTGTTGTTGCTTGTGTATGCCTATTTTTCAGTCTCTCTGGCCCCAGCACCACTAAATCCCCTTGTCTGCTCTGAGCCGAGGCTCTATTTCCAGGGAGCTCGAGTCAGGTTTGTGTACGATAGCGGGGCTGAGCTCTTTTGTAAACTTGGTTGCAAGACCCTCTGCCTGAACCCCATCTCTTTTGTGTTCCGTTTGCAAGCTTGTGGCCAAAAGCTAGTTTTCTGTACGCTGTATCAATATCAGACGTTCATCCTGAATTCAGCCGCAGTCTCTGGGATTCGGCACTTCTCAAGCCCTTGACGCATATTATTCTAGTGGGTTTCTGACAAAAATACAATAGATATGTAGTTTGAAAAAGATGGAAAGGGTGATCAAACCAATTTTTTTTTCATTAATCGATATGCACATTTTGATTCTCATTACCGTAGCGCAGAAGATAAAATCAGCTTGCAGAAACAAACCAGCGAGCAACCTCAAATTGCACCCTTGCCAGTGACTGACCTACAGCCACCTGTACTTCACCCTTGTGTCATACAGCTCAAAATGCTCTTTGCTGACAAAAAGGAACGCTAATGCTAGTTTGACTCACTTGGTAGCACTCTCGCCTCTGAGTTAGAAGGCCAAGGACTCAAGCCTCACTCAAGGACTTGAGCACATAATCTCGGCTGACACCAGTGCAGTACTGCGGAAGTGCCTTACTAACTGTATTAAACTCACGGGTGGTGCCCTAGTGTGATATTCTTAAACCCTCATGAGACATCAAACTGAGGCCCTTCTCAGGAGGAAGTAAAAGACTCCTCGCTACTATTCGAAGAAGATGATCAGGAGAGTTTTCCTGATGTCCTGGCCATTTTTAACTCTCAACCTAGCCACCAAAACAGATGAACTAGTCATTTTATCTCATTGCTGTTTGTGGGACCTTGCTGTTATAATGCGGGGAAACGCGGCAGCCAATTTGTGCACAGCAAGGACCCTCCAACAGTCATAAGATAAATGATCATCCTTGCCACTGATTACATTGTTAAAGGTGAACCAGGCTGTTCACATCTTGAGCATCCTATTTGACCCCAAGTTGAGCTACCAACCTCTTATCCTCTACATTTAAAAGAACGACTTCTTCCGCTTCCGTAACAGCGACCACTTCTGCCCCTGCCTCATCCATGCCTTTCTCACCTCCATAATTGATGATTCCAATGCTCTCCTGGCTGGCCTCCCATCCTCCACCCTCTGTGAGCTTCTGCTCCTCAAACTCTGCTGCCCAGAGCCTATCAAACACCAGGTTCCAGTTCCCCAGAACGTCTGTCCTTGCTGACCTACATTGGCTCCTGGTCTCCCAATTTAAAATTGACATCCTTCTGTTGAAATCCCTCATGCCAAGCCCTTTCCTATCTCTAACCTTTTCCAGCCTTGCACCTCCTCCAGAACTGTCTGTTCCTCTGACTCTGGCCTCTTCACAATCCCCCCCTCCCTTTGCCCCACCATTGACAGCTGTGCCTTTAGCCATCGAAGCCCCAGGTGCTGTAATTCCCTCCCTTAGCCCCTCCATCTCTTCACTGCGGTCCCCTCCTTTAAGATCTTCCTTAAAATCCACCTCTGATCAAGCTTTTGGTCACCCCTCCAAAAATCTCCTTATTTGGCTCGATGTCCATTTTTGTCTGATTACGCCTCTGTGAAATACTTTGCTACATTAAAGGCAGTATATAAACTGCAAGTTGTTCTTATTTCGGATTTACTTTTTATGTACCATTTCCTCTGTTACGTGCCTTTTATCAGACCAAGTCTCTCTAGTCTTTCCTCATGACTCAGGCCCCTGACACTAAGGATCAGCCTCATGGCTCTTCTCTGCCTCCTGCACTTGACTATCTCTCTTGTTTCTTAGACACAGTACTGAAGGTGCGGTCTGACAAGAGCCCTGTACAGTTTGATCATTTTCTCTGACCTTAGGGACATAGGAACAAAGGAACAGGAGTAGGTCATTTAGGCCCTCGACCCTGTTCCGCCATTCAGTGACATCATGGCTGATCTGTAACCTAACTCCATGTACCTGCCTTTGCCCCATTTCCCTTAACACCCTTGGTAAACAAAAATCTATCAATCTCAGATTTAAAATTAACAGTTGATCTAGCATCAATTGCCGTTTGCGGAAGAGAGTTCCAAACTTCTCCCACCCTTTGTGTGTGTGTGTGTGTGTAGAAGTGTTTCCTAATTTCACTCCTGAAAGGTCTGGCTCTAATTTTTAGACTAGGCCCCTAGTTCTAGAATCCCCAACCAGCGGAAATAGTTTCTCTCTCTCTCTACCCTATCTGTTCCCCTTAATATCTTGAAAACTTTGATTAAATTGCCCCTTAACCGTCTAAATTCTAGGGACTACAACCCTAATTTGTGTAACCTCTCCTCCTAACTTAACCCTACTTAATTCTACTGTTTTGGCCACGCAGTTCAAAATTCTATTGGCTCTGTTGATTTCTGCGCTGGATTGGTTGGATGTGTGAGCGTCAAGTTACATGAAGAGTCCACAGCACAGCACAGAAACAGGCCATTCGGCCCAACTGGTCTATGCCTTCGTTTATGCTTCACACGAGCCTCCTCCCACCCCTCTTCATCTCACCCTATCAGCATAACTTTCTATTCCTTTCTCCTTCATGTATTTATCTAGCTTCCCCTTAAATACATCTATGCTATTCCCCACAATGACACCTTATGTTAGCGAGTTCCACATTCTAACCACTCTCTGGGTAAAGAGGTTTCTCCTGAATTATCTCGGATTTATTGGTGACTGTCTTATATTTATGGCCCCTGGTTTTGGTCTCCTTTACAAGTGGAAACATCTCTACAACTATCCTATCAACTCCCTTCGAAATTTTAAAGACCTCCTGTTGGGTCAGAAGGTTGTGGGTTCAAGTCCCACTGCAGGGACTTGAGCACAAAAATCTAGGCTAATACTCCAGTGCAGTACTGAGCTGCATTGTCAGAGGTGCTGTCTTTTGGATGAGACGTTAAACCGAGGCCCCGTCTGCGCTCTCAGGTGGATGTAAAAGATCCTGTGGCACTATTTTGAATATTTATCCCTCAATCAACATCACTAAAAAACAGATTATCTGGTCATTATCACATTGCTGTTTGTGGGAGCTTGCTGTGCGCAAATTGGCTGCCATGTTTCCTACATTACAATAGGGACTACACTTTAAAAAAAAATACTTCATTGGCTGTAAAGCACTTTGAGACGTCCGGTGGTCGTGAAAGGCGCGATACAAACGCATGTCTTTTTTCCACTTTCTCCAGTGCCTCTACATCCTTTTTATAATATTTTTATAATATGGAGACCAGAACAAAGCTAAGACTTCCAACTTCATCCTTAGCTATTCCAACACCATTCATGAAGTATGAATCCATTTTCCTTTCTATCTGCAATACTTCATATTTAGATTACATTTCATCTGCCCACTTACAAATTTTGTTTAGCTCGTTCTGTAATTTATGGGTTGTCTTGTTCAATTCTACTGCCCCATCTAGTTTGGTATTGTCTGCATCCAAGTTGTTGGTGCAAATAGAAATAGTAATGGTCCCAACACTGAACTCTGGGGCACCCCACTCAGTACATTCCCCACTCTGACATTATTCTTCTAACCAGTACCCATTGTCAATTTCTTAAACATTTCCAACTTTTACCCTGAATCCCCACAGCTTTTAACTTAACTAGTAGCATTTATGTGGAACTTTATCAAATGCCGTTTGCAAGTTTAGGCGTATAATATCGTAGGATTTAGCACAGTCTACTTGGGTTATTAGTTGTTCAAAGAAACCAAGGAGGTTGGTCAGGTAGGTTTTTCCCCTTCTAAATTCCTGTTGACTTGTTTACTAGGTGATTGTTATACAGATGATTCTCAATGGATAATTGATTCCATTATTTTACACAGAGTTGGAAGTAAGACTAACAGGTTTATAATGACCTGTGTCCTTTTTGTCACCCTTTTTGAATATGGGTACCAGATTAACCTGTTTCCAATTAACTAGTAAAATTAGAGCTAGGCTGATGAGTGAAATCAGGAAGCACTTTATCACACAAAGGGAAATCTAGAACACTCTTCTCTCACCCCCTCCCCCAACCCCCAAAAGGCTTACATAGGATTACATAGGATATACGGCATAGAAACAGGCCATTCGGCCCAACCAGTCCATGCCGGCGTTTATGCTCCA
Source organism: Squalus acanthias (assembly GCA_030390025.1). NCBI lineage: Eukaryota > Metazoa > Chordata > Chondrichthyes > Squaliformes > Squalidae > Squalus > Squalus acanthias. The sequence goes on along the minus strand of CM059427.1, from coordinate 112,604,867 downwards.
CTCGAGCCTCCTCCCGTCTTTCCTCATCTAAATCTATCAGCGTAACCCTCTATTCCCTTCTCCCTCATATGCTTGTCCAGCCTCCCCTTAAATGCATCCATACTATTCGCTTCAACCACTCCCTGTGGGAGCGAGTTCCACATTCTCACCACTCTCTGGGTAAAGAAGTTTCTTCTGAATTCCCTATTGGATTTCTTGGTGACTATCTTATATTGATGGCCTCTAGTTAGGCTGTGGATGATGGGACAATTGAAATTTTCAAGGGATATGGAGCGAAGGCACATTAAATAGAGTTGAGGTACAGTTCACCCATGATCTAATTGAATGGTGGGACAGGCTTGAGGAGCTGAATGCCCTCCTTCTGTTCCTATGTTCCCCAGTGGAACATTGACTCACAAACCTCCTCCCTCATCTTTCGCAAGAACCTGGGATAAATAACTATCTAACCCTGGAGATTTATTGATTTATAAGTCCGTTCAGGTTCTCTCAGACTTCATATCATTTATACCAAAGTTCTGAATTTTTGCCTTGGTATTCTTTCTTAGATGAGGGTATGTTCCTCATATTTACAATTATAGAAGGATGGGACAGGGTAGTTAGAAGCAGACTGTTTCCAATAGTTGAGGGGTCAAAAATGTGGAACCATAGATAAAGGATTAAATGTAAGAGATTTGGCACAGAGGGCAGGAGAAACTTCTTCACACATAGATGTGGAATTCACTTCCAGGGTTAGTGGTTGAGGCAGAAACTATGTCGACATTCAAGATTAGATAGGATAGGTGGAGGAAGTATATGGGGACAGAGTGGGAAAATATGATTAGAATTATTTGGGTAAACACTGGCATGGACTGGTTGGGCCGAATAGCCTATTTCCTTGTTATAGCTTCTATGTCTTCCCTTATGAATACTTTGAGGATGTAATCATTCAGATTATTTATTGTCCTTGTCCTCATCCTCAGTCCAATCTGAAACTAAGGTCTTCAATCTAAACAGAGGAAACTACAAGGGTATGAGGGACAAGTTGGCCATGGTAGATTGGGAGACTACACTAAAAGGTATGAAGGTGGACATACAATGGCTAACATTCAAGGAAATAATGCATAATTTGCAACAAACATATATTCCTCTAGGGCATAGAAACCCAAAAGGAAAAGTGATCCAACCATGGCTAACAAAAGAAATTAAAGCAAGTATTAAGTCAAAGGAGGAAGCTTATAAAGTTGCCAGAAAAAGCAGTCAGCCTGAGGATTGGGATCTTTTTAGAAATCAGCAAAGGGGGACCAAGAAATTGATAAAGAAAGGGAAAATGGAATATGAGCACAAACTAGCAAAAAATATAAAAACGGATTGTAAAAGCTTCTATAGGTATGTGAAAAGGAAAAGATTGGCGAAGGTAAATGTAGGTCCTTTACAGTCACAGATGGGAGAATTTATAATGGGGAATGAGGAAAAGGCAGAGAAATTAAATAAATACTTTGTTTCTGTCTTCACGGAGGAAGACACAAAAAACCTCCCAGAAATACGAGAAAACCAAGGATGTGGCGAGAATGAGGAACTTAAAGAAATTATTATTAGTAGAAGAACAGTACTAGCAAAATTAATGGGACTAAAAGTCGATAAATCCCAAGGACTGGATAACCTACATCCTAGGGTTTTGAAAGAGGTGGCCATTGGGATAGTGGACGCATTGGTTGTCATCTTCCAAAATTCTATAGATTCTGGAACGGTTCCTGCAGATTGGAGGATAGCAAATGTAACCCCACTATTTAAGAAAGGAGGGAGAGAGAAAACAGGGAACTACAGACCTGTTGGCCTCACATCAGTAGTTGGGAAAATGCTGGAATCTATTATGAAGGATGCAATAACTGGGCACTTAGAAGCTAATAGTAAGATTGGGCAGAGTCAACATGGATTTATGAAAGGGAAATCCTGTTTAACAAACCTATTGGAGTTCTTTGAGGATGTAACTAGTGGAGTAGACAAAGGGGAACCGGTAGATGTGGTGTATTTGGATTTTCAGAAGGCCTTCAATAAGGTCCCACACAAGAGGTTGGTGAACAAAATTAGGGCACGTGGAATGGGGGTAATACAGTAGCATGGATTGAGAATTGGTTAACAGACAGAAAACAAAGAGTAGGGATAAACGGGTCTTTTTCAGGATGGCAGGCTGTGACTAGTGGGGTACCGCAAGGATCGGTGCTTGGGCCCCAGCTATTCACAATCTATATTAATGATTTGGATGAGGGGACTAAATGTAACATTTCCAAATTTGCTGATGATACAAAGCTAGGTGGCAGTGTCAGTTGCGAAGAGGATGTGAAGAGGCTTCAAGGGGATCTCGACAGGCTCAGTGAGTGGGCGAGAACATGGCAGATGGAATATAATGTGGATAAATGTGAAGTTATCCACTTTGGTAGAAAAAACAGAAAGGCAGAGTATTTCCTAAATGGTGAAAGATTGGGGAATGCAGATGCTCAAAGGGACCTGGGTGTCCTTGTACATGAGTCACTGAAAGTGAATGTGCAGGTGCAGCAAGCCATTAGTGAGGCAAATGGTATGCTGGCTTTCATTACAAGAGGATTTGAGTACAGGAGTAAAGAAGTCTTACTCCAATTATATAGGAAATAACAACAGAAAACGCTGGAAAAACTCAGCAGGCCAGGCAGCATCCGTGGAGAGAGAAAGAGAGTTGACGTTTCAGGTCGATGACCTTTCATCAGAACTGGGAAGATTATATAGGGCCTTGGTGAGACCACACCTGGAGTACTGTGTACAATTTTGGTCTCCTTACCTAAGGAAGGATATACTTGCCATAGAGGGAGTGCAACGAAGGTTCACAAGATTGATTCCTGGGATGGCGGGACTGTCGTATGAGAGGAGTTTGAGTAAACTAGGCCTGTATTCTCTTGAATTCAGAAGAATGAGAGGGGATCTCATTGAAGCATACAAAATTATTACAGGGCTTGATAGGGTGGATGCTGGGAGAATGTTTCCCTTGGCTGGGGAGTCTAGAACCATAGAAACATAGAAACTAGGAGCAGGAGTAGGCCATTCGGCCCGTCGAGCCTGCTCCACCATTCAATACGATCATGGCTGATCATCCAAATCCAGCACCCTGTCCCTACCCCCTCACACAGAATCCCCATCGAGCCTGCACCGACACATATCCCACCCTATCCCCGTAACCCCACGTATTTAATTCCCCCTAACATATCCCATCCTATCCCCGTAACCCCACATATTTAATCCCCCCTAACACTAAGGGTCAATTTATCATAGCCAAATCAACCTAACCCGCACATTTTTGGACTGTGGGAGGAAACCGGAGCACCCGGAGGAAACCCACGCAGACACATGGAGAATGTGCAAACTCCACACAGACAGTCACCCGAGGCCGGATTTGAACCCGGGTCCCTGGCGCTGTGAGGCAACAGTGCTAACCACTATGCCACCGTGTTGCCCACAAGGGGCCACAACCTCAGGATAAAGGGTAGGCCATTCAGGACTGAGATGAGAAGAAATTTCTTCACACAGAGGGTGGTGAATCTTTGGAATTCTCTACCCCAGAGGGCTGTGGAGGCTCAGTCATTGGGTATATTCAAAACAGAAGTCGATAGATTTCTGACTAGTAAAGGCATCAAGGGATATGGCCGGTGAATGGAGTTGAGGCAGAAGATCAGCCATGATCTCATTGAATGGCGGAGCAGGCTCGAAGGGCCGAATGGCCTACTCCTGCTCCTATTTTTTATGTTCATGCCCATTTGTATCCTTTAATGTCACTTCTTTTCTGACAGCTCTCTTGTTATTGCAATACTGAAATACGTTTTTGACTGGTCCATTTTGGCTCTTCAGCTGTGCTTTTCTCTTAATCCTTCTCTGCTCCTCTGATCAATCCTATGACTTGTTTCTGCATGACCCTATATTTGTCCCACTGAACCCCTTCTCTTCCCTGCCAAATTTGCAGAGGTAATTTTTCTTCTTTTTTGTTTTTACATATTCTTAATCCATTTAGGATCACGCTTGTATAGTGTGAGCTTGCTGATCTTCGATACAGGTACAGTAATCCCTCCCCAACCGCGGGGGATACGTCCCTGAAAACTCCCGTGGTTAGTAAAACCGCGGTTGGCAAATACAGTATAAATGTTCAAATAACACAATAAAAAAGAATATAAAGGCAATAAAATCATGTTATTTACCTTAATCCTAAATTAATAACCGCGTATACGCAAAATTCACTGCCGCGGTTGGAAAAAGTTGTCGCAGAGAGGAAACCGTGTATACTTGAAATCCGCGTATGGCAAACCCGCGGTTGGGGCGGGATTCCTGTATGTATTTATCCTGTATGTCCAACATTATTCTTTTTTTGTCTTCTACTGAAATGTTGAAAGGCATCTTCCTCCATTCCACTTGTATTAATCCCACCATGAGAGTTTGAGAATTTGAATCCAGTTTAAAAAATCTACCAGTAAAAGTGACCACGAAGCTGTTGTATTGTTGCAAAAACTCAACTAGTTCACTAATGTTCTTTTAGGAAGGAAACCTGCCATCCTTACCCGGATGGAGCAACACAGCAAAGAAGTCCTTTTATATTTTCTAAATTTTCGTTGATACACGGATATTATTCATTCAAAATTCCCCAGTCAGTATCGGGATACTGGGGCTGCTTTTCTTTAATAGTGCGCGAGATAGTTAATAGGTATGGGTGGAAACTTGAGTTTCATATTATGCCACAGGTAGTCCAGTTTTGCCTGTAGAAGAACTAAAACCCGTATGAGGGCCGCAGATGCCAGTATCCTGGATCTGGCAGTGGGGCTCTTCTGTACTGTTTCAGCAGTTTAATCATTTAAAAATCCTCCGTGTGTACAAAACTCAACCAACAGTTTACACTGGAGGATGCCTGGGCCAGTATTTCATTCCTATAACCTTATGATAGTTTTGCCGTCCAACGCTTATAGCGGGCAAATCGCATTAACACCGACACCACGATAAGCAGTAGGGACTGTAATTCTATGAATGTTACAGTCTTGTAATATGGAATGTAATAGCACACTGTATATTACTAACACCTTCATTTAAAAAAAGTGTTCTCTTCCTCTCCGCCACATGTCTCAGTAAGTAAATGCATTGCCTGTATTGAAACTGATCCTTACAGAATTTCTTGTCAGTTAGAGCTGTTTTTCCATCTTTCCCACAACTCCATGTTTGAACCTTTCCAATCAAGTTTCTGCCCCTGCCACAGCACTAAAACTGCCCCCAAAGTCACAAATGACATCCTCTGTGACTGTGACCATGGTGCACTCTCCCTCCTCATCCTTCTTGACCTGTCTGCAGCCTTTGACATGGTTGACCACACCATTCTCCTCCAGTGCCTCCTCCATTGTCCAGCTGGGTGGAATTGCTCTTGCCTAGTTCCATTCTTATCTATCCAGTCATAGCCAGAGAATCTCCTGTGATAACTTCTCTTCCCGCTCCTGCACACTTACCTCTGGAGTTCCCCAAGGATCTATCGTTGGCCCCCTCCTATTTTTCATCTACATGCTGCCCCTTGGTGACATCATCCGAAAACACAACGTCAAGTTCCACATGTACAATGACGACATCCAGCTCTACCTCACCACCACCCCTCTCGACCGGTCCACTGCCCCACGTTGCTTGTCCGACACCCAGGATTGGATGAGTAGAAATATCCTCCAATTAAATATTGGGATAACCGAAGCCATTGTCTTTGGTCCCTGCCACAAACTCTGTTCCCTCGCCACCAATTTAATTCCCCTCCCTGGCCACTGTGTCAGGCTGAACCAGATTGTTCGCAACCTCGACGGCCTATTTGACCCTGAGATGAACCTCCGACCCCATATTCTCTCCATCACCAAGACCGCCTACTTCCACCTCCGTCATATCGTTCGTCTTAGCCTCTGCTGCTGAAACCTTCATCCATGTTGCCTCCAGACGCAACTATTCCAATGCTCTCCTGGCTGGCCTTCCGTTTTCCACTACCCCCCCATAAACCAGCTTATCTAAAGCTCTGCTGCCTGTGTCCTAACTCTCACCAAGTCCCGTTCACCCATTAGCCCTGCGCTCGCTGACTTACATTGGCTCCCGGTTAAGCAACACCTCGATTTTAAAATTCTCATCGTTGTGTTCAAATTCTGCATGGCCTTGCCCCTCCCAATCACTGCAACCTCCTCCAGCCTTACAAGCCTCCAACAACTGGCCTCTTGTGCATCCCCAATTTCCTTTGCTCCACCATTGTCGGCCATACCTCCAGCTGCCTAGGCCCCATGCCCTGGAATTCCCTCGCGAAATCTCTCTGCCTCTCCAACTCTTTCTCCTCCTTTTAAACCTAGCTCTTAAGCCAGGCTTTTGGTCATGTGTCCTCATGTCTCCTTCTTTGGCTCGGTGCCAATTTTTGTCTGATAACACGACTGCGAAGTGCCTTGGAACGTTTTACTATGTTAAAGGTGCTATATAAATGCAAGTTGTTGTTTGAATGAACTGATTTCAGCCTGTGAGGGACTAGGTGCCTCAAATAACACCCCTTCGGCTAGGGAGGTGGAAAATCAGCAAGAGTTCCTGCTTCTGATCACTATTCAGTGGCTGCTGCTGGAGAGTGCAGCTGAACATTCCTGCTTGTGACTGACTGCTCCACCCTTCCCTGTTTGTGGATTTTTTCCCCCTCTATTGTTTTGCTGAGAGGGGACAAGCACTGGGAGGGTGGGGAAATTCTTTGCTGTCTGCCACACAGACGGGTGTGTCCTGGAGTTTAGTTGCTTCACTACACAGTTCCTGATTCCTACACAATGACTTGTGACATTGTGTATTTTTAGTAGGTTAATGTAAGCTGCTCTTTGCGTTAAATCGGAACCTTGTTATTAAAGGCCTGGCATCATTAGGGGATTTATGCATGTCTTGCAAGGCTATCCACAAAGTTTCATTATGTGATGTACTAATGTCTAGTGGAGTGATAGCAAAAGTAATGTTGGCTCCAATTGACCCCCTCTCCCCCGCTTCATTCCCTGTTGACATCTCCCTCCAAGTGGATGTGGTTTTGTCTGCTTGTGGCTCTCCAAAGCAGAAGGAAGAAACAGGTTTATTTAGTGCATTGATACTGATACACTGTAGGGAAAATGACACAAGGCAGGGCACTTCATTGCTGTGCCATACACTTCTTGTGTGATACGCTTTATGCATCATTTCAAATCGCTCTCACTGCCACCACGACCAGTGATACACCTGCACCCACCAGTACTTCATCCCTGGCGTTACACAGCCCAAACTGCTGTCGCCAGACACCGCCTAAGTTTGAAAGGATAAATTCACTAATTGCAGTGGAAATAATGTAAAACTTTCATTGTGATTTGTTGAAACCTTAGTACACTGCAAACACACACACCTACTAATAGCCATCTAATATCCTGATGACCATAGACAAAGTCAAATATTTCCCTGGATAGATTCACTGTTACAGGGAAGAAAGGCATCAAAGAGCCCCAGCACCTGCCAATGCCTGTCTGTTAATTTCACACCCGGGAAACAGAAGCTGTCCAGACTCTGACTGGTCTCTTATCGCTACCCAGTGCTTACTATGTGCTAAGCCTGCATTTATAGCCTTCCCTGCTGGAGGAGGAGAACCAATGGGAAAACTTCATGGCCTGTAATTTGCGGTCAGCAGCGAAACAAACGCGTTCGCCGCTGGCCCCGAAGTAAGCTTCCCACAAAGATCTCGCGATCTCTGTGGCGAGAAGTTTGGCGTTTCCGACATTCAGTTGAGATCAATGTAAGTTAATGGGGAATCCCTAACGCGAGCTGCTGTGATGTCAACAAGCTGTCTAAGCAGCCAATCAGAATGCAGAATTCTCACAGCCCGGGAACCAGGAAGTGAAGAAGCTCCTTTGATCCTGACTTTTTAAAAATGTTACAGAGAGCAAAACAAAGATTGGGGCTCTCACATGGGGAAAAGGTAAACCTGAAATAAAGATGAACAAACTTTAAAAACTTTTTTTTTAAAGTTTCTTAAAAATTTTAATTTTTATTAAAATGGATAAATTTGACACTCCACAAAATTAAAGTGAGTTTTTCAGGGCCATAAAGTTTGTTTAGCAGTCAATATGCTGTTAAAACCCCAGTTACACCTAATCCAGAAGGGTCTAACATTTAATGGGGTATTTAACAGCGATATTACTGTGGAAAAGCCCAAGTTTTCGTCAGTTTCACCAATTTCCCTGATTACACTGATTGCCGGTTTGGGGGGGGGGGGGTGGGGGTGTGGGAGGACACAGCGCAGCCAGTGTTGGAGCAATGAATGACGGACTGCAACTTCAGGATTTTCGCGTTAGAATGCCCATGCGCTAAATCCTGAAGTTGCGGTCAGTTTCAAAGGGGTAATAACAGCAAACGCTGTTCGTTCGCCGATATTACCCACCCCAAATTCCTGGCCATAGTCTTTAGAACTGTCTCTTGTAAATTCATGGCAAGCCTATTGCAAAAGCTACTATTGGAGGGCTTGCTGGCATAGTGGTTTAGACACTGGCCTTTTATCTGGGTTCAAATCCAGCTCACTGATGAGATCGAAGTCTCCTCTATCAGTTGCCTGTATAGGTCCTACGTGAAATAACTTGGGATAGTCTGTATCCACTTCATAATGGGCATAGGCCTACAGCACAAAAGGAAAAAAGATTCACATTAAATCTGCTGTCGTCACCCCCTCCTCAAAAAAAACAAACCTTGGTCCCCTCCGTCCTTGCAAACTATCGCCCCATCTCTAACCTCCCTTTCCTCTCCAAAGTCCTTGCACATGCTGTTGCCTCCCAAATCCGTACCCATCTTTCCCGGAAGTCCATATTTGAATTCCACCAATCAGGTTTCTGCCCCTGCCACAGTACCGAAACGGCTCTTAAATAAGTCACAAATGACATCCTACGTGACTGTGACCGTGGTAAACTATCCCTCCTCATCCTCCTCCAGCTGGGTGGGACTGCACTCACCAGGTTCCATTCTTATCTATCTAATCGTAGCCAGAGAATCACCTGCAATGGCTTCTCTTCCTGCTCTCGCACCGTTACCTCTGGTGTCCCCCAAGGATCTATCCTTGGCCCCCTCCTATTTCTCATCTACATGCTGCCCCTCGGTGACATCATCCGAAAACACAGCGTCAGGTTCCACATTTACATTGACGACACCCAGCTCTACCTCAACACCACCTCTCTCGACCCCTGCACTGTCTCTAAATTGTCAGACTGCTTGTCCGACATCCAGTACTGGATGAGCAGAAATTTCCTCCAACTAAATATTGGAAAGACCAAAGCCATTGTTTTCAGTCCCCGCCACAAACTCCGTTCCCTAGCCATGGACTCCATCCCTCGCCCTGGCAACTGCCCGAGGCGGAACCATACTGTGCGGAACCTTGGTGTCATATTTGACCCCGAGATGAGCTTGCGACCACATCAGCGCCATCACTAAGAACTCCTATTTCCACCTGCGTAACATCGCCCGACTCTGCCCCTGCCTCAGCTCATCTGCTGCTGAAACCCCATCCATGCCTGTGTTACCTGTAGACTGACTTTTCCAATGCACTTCTGGCCGGCCTCCCATCTTCCGCCCTCTATAAACTTAAGCTCATCCAAACTGCCGCCCGTGTCCTGACTCTCTCAAAGTCCCGTTCACCTATCACCCCTGTGTTCACTGACCTACATTGGCTTCCGGTTAAGCAATGCCTCGATTTTAAAATTCGCATCCTTGTTTTCAAATCCCTCCATGGCTTCGTTCCTCCTTATCTCTAACCTCCGTGATATCTGCTCTCCTCCAATTCTGGCTTCTTGCGCATCCCCGATTTTAATCGCTCCACCATTGGGAGCTGTGCCTTCAGCTGCTGAGGCCCAAAGCTCTGGAATTCCCTCCCTAAACCTCTCCGTCTCTCTCTCCTCCTTTAAGACACTCCTTAAAACCTACCTCATCTGACCTAATGTCTCCTTATATGGCTCAATGTCAAATTTTGTTTGATAATGCTCTTGTGACGCGCCTTGGGGCGTTTTACTACATTAAAGGCGCTATATAAATGCAAGTTATTATTATCACTGAGTCTTAGAGATGAGCGTACTGCCATCAAGCCAAGCTGACACTGCCTTAATTCAGCCCTAAATTTGAAATCTCATTCAGAAAGGCCACACAATGCCTGTGTGGGAAATGGGAAAATGTGACACTGGTGCAGTCGGGAGGGTGCTCTTTTGAGGTTGGAACCCGAGCTCCCAGGTTCAATCCCTAGTCTGTGCTGCGACTGGGTTCAGTGCCACAGGTCTAATGGATCCTGCTCTTGATCCTGTGGCGATGACGGCTCTGGTAAAACAGCTTGCCAACACCCACCGTCGCACATGATCAGTGGCTACTTGGGATATATCCAAGCTTGGTTATATCCAAGCAATAGTCAGTGTCTTCAGGAGAGAAGGGGAAGAAAAATGTTCTTTGTTTGAAATTGGATTTTTTTTTAATATTTAGGAGGAGTATGGGATAATAACACAGCTCTTGTACCAGAGTTTTCCTTACAGTGTAACCTGTGCCAGTAGGAGGGCTCAAGCACTTTGACAGATGTTGGAGTTCAGAGGATAGGTCTGGTGCTCTGTCACCTTTTGAATAATTCACAACTCTCTCTTCTTACATCTGTTTTTACAAAATAATCCTGTGCTGACATTTCCACTGCTGATGGCTATGTGTTGGTAATTGTGAATTCACAGTGCAAAGGCAGCGCTGCGGAATCCCAATGGTGACCTCTCCCCGACCTCTATCCCCGTTGTACGGAGAAATCACATTGCCCTCTGCATCCTGTCTCTGTATTAAGGGGGAAAAACAATAGCTAGACCGCCTTGGTTCATACTAGAAAGGACAGTAATCTTGTCTGAAATCAATGCCTTTCCTCAGTATTTCCTGCAGATATAAAGTTTACTGAATCCATTACTGAATAAGTGAGTCAATTTCTGTTGCAGCCCATTAACTTGCACATCAAGGATTGAAGGTTTAACTGTTTCCTTTGGAGCATCTTGGGCAAGATGCAAAATGAAACTGGCTTTGTTTTTCTTTTCGGTGTGAGTTGGTTTGCCAGTTTGCTTCCCTCTTCTCCTGAAGACAGTTACTGTCTGGTGTAGAGTTCCACAGGGCCCAGCTGCTCACTGGTATTTTGCCCAAGTGGCCATTCAGCATGTGTGAGCCTAAATAGCGCATTGGCGACCATGGGCATCAGATCGGAGCCATATCCTGCGCTCTCTTGTCAATACTTGTGCTCTTCCAGTGGAGGTCACTGGGTAGTGAGCAGGAATCCTGGGTGATTTTTCCCCCCCCTATCTTCGGCCTGCTGAGGCTCATTGTAGTGCCTACTGGTAGCCTGAGAACAGCTAATTCAGCACAGACTGGAGATTCAATCTCGGACCTTCCAGTCTGTATGACTCAGTACTTCACCCACCAAGTCATTGGGGTGCTCCTGTAAGTTTTGTACTCATCGAAGTGAAGTACGTCAATGCTGGAGAATTAAATGCTTTCCATAGTCCTGCTGACAGTGCCAGCAACAAGCACTCCCAGGTTAGGTCCAGTACAGCTTAGGCACAGAGTAAAGTCTACCCTATATGTTGTCCCAAACGAGCACACAGCATTACATTTCTGCTGTCCTCAGTGAGAGTAATAATTTAATGGTAACGTATTGATAGGTTATGCTTTTGACTTAAACCTACAAGGATCTGGGTTGAGACAGGCTCAAGAATCACTGGAGACTTTGTTTTTCCTCAAAACTCCCCGACTCTCAGCATTGACTCATTGATGTTCCATGCGGACCAGGACACCTCTTCCCCTGATTAAGTGGCCAATCTTCATGTGTGAACCAGGGCAGTGATCAAGTCTGCTTCTGATCCCATCCTCAATTCAGTGAGAATTGCCGGGTAACGGATCAGGAGCAGGAACCCTGGATGACTTCCCCAGCTCCAGGCTACTTTGGTCAGTACTCCTAGCATGACCCTAGCTGAGATCAGGTAACAGCATAGACTGGCGCCTGGACCGCGAAGCTTCCTGGTCTGTACAGTCTGGCTACTCACTGAATACACTTGCTGAGCCATCAGGGAATAAGCGAGAAAGGATTTTCTTCCCACCAGAAGGCTGGATTTGAATCAATGTTCCAGAGGTAGAAGCTCAGTGTCATAATTCACGATACCACCAAGACCCTGATATTTAATGTTCCAACACTACTGTTGTCACAGACCCTAAGGTGTTGTTACTCTCTAATTTTGCTATGGGCCACAATTCCAACCAGTGTCTTGCTCACGGGTCATTCTTGAGGGAATATTGCAACATATTGATGGGGTGTGGCTCAACATCTGTAATGCCCCACACAGTGAGCTCCTTTTTCAGTCAGTCACTTTGGCCAGTTGCCAGGTGGAAGCCAAACACCTTCCTGCAAGAATAGGAGAAAAAAATTACACAACCAATACCTTCAATTTAATAAGAAAACTTGCCTTTTTGTAGCACCTTATCACATCCCTCTGAAACATCCCAAAGTGCTTCACGTAGAATAAATTACTTTGAAGTCCAATCATTGTTATGCAGCCAAATATACACAGCAAGATCCCATAAGCAGCAATGAAACAAATGACAAAGTAACCTGTTTTTGTTGTGGTTGCTTCAGGTGTGTTGCTAAAAACACCGAGAGAATTCACTGCTGTTAGTGCCATGGGACTTTTATTGTCCATCGCAACCACTGGACCAGGCAGCTGGGACCTTGATTGAGCATCTCATCTGAAGAACTGCACCTCCAACAGTGCAGCAGCCCCCACAGTGCTGCACTGGATTGTAAGTCTTGCAATGTGCTCAAGTCCTGGAGTTGGGGTTTAAACTCAGAACCTTCAGACTCGAGATGTGAAAGTGCCACCAACTGAGTCAAGCTTAGCTTTGCCTCCACGACACTGGTCGAGTTGATAAAGACCATCACTCAGTGTAGCACTAAGCCATACATTAGTACAGCGCTGCAGTGTCACTGGGTTAGGGAGTGTAAAATTTAATGAGGATTCCTGATCACTTCTCAAAAGTGCATGTGTAGATGTTGGGCGAGGACAAGGATAAAACTGCCTTAAGGATTCCACAGTATTGTGTAGGATACGTTGTGAACCTCTTTTAAGATCACACCCTTGCAATCATAACCGGGTGTTCATTAATCTTTCTATAACTACACTGTAGTTTGGGCTGAAAAGTAATTTTTTTTGGGAGCAGGGTGGAATTTTAAACGTTTTGCGCTGTACCGGTTCCACACATGATGTCAAACTACAGAAGTCCTCTTCGGTGTTACTTGGGTCAGGTTATGTGGGAGTTTTATGGTCTGTGGGGAGAGTTTCGGAAGTGTGCACGCTGTGACTCCGATTTCTAATTGCTGCTGTACTGGTGCTTTCCCTTTTTGAGTACTGGACTCGCTCATCCGAACTGAAAATAAAAATAAAGGCTGCAGACGTATGTCTACCAGATTGAAACAGGTGAATTGTATTGTTAAAAGTGCTAGAGTTGATGGGTTGAAAAATTCCTCTGCTCACTGCAAGGGTCCAATGTGAAATCACAAAGTAGTACAGACCAGGAAAACAATTGGGCCCATATTGCTCATCTTTCCATCGATCCTATCACAGTAGCTAACTATGTTGTGTGACTCACTCCACATTTTGTAACTCCATTAGGCCCCCGTCAAGACCATTCCAGATTTGCGTGAAGAGGTGCTTCCTGACATCAGCGCTGAACTTGCCCTTTTACCAATTTGTTATGCTAGCCCCTTGTCCTGCAGTCATTTTTGAACTTTAAATAGTGCTCTGGGTGAGCCTTTTCCATTCCACTTAGAATCATAGATACCCTCTCATTCAACTCCTTTCAAGGCTGGAGTTAATTTTTTCTAGTCTTTCCTAATAACTCCATCCTCTCACACTGGGGATAAGTGTTGTGGCCCCTTTTCTGCACCACTTTCAGGGGTCGAATGTTTGCATTGTAGCAGAACTAAACAAAGTAGTGAAGGTCGGCTCGACGAGAGCACCGTATAGTTGATAGACATCTCCCTCAATGAGCAAATTTGACCAGTTTACATTATGTTTTTGAATCCAAGTTATTGATGTTTATCTTGATTAGAAACAGTAGGAACTTCAGCATCAATTTCTTCCTCTTAGTAGTACCCGCTATTTCTTCCTTTTCAGCTCATTCTTTATCAACTTGAAGCTTTACCTGAATTTGGCCAATCTCTATCCATTTCTTAGGAGACATTAAATCACAGCACAAAACTATCTTTAATTCGGCATTAAGGTAAAAGTCTCACTCGGAGAGGCCACAAGGTGGCTGGTGTGTAAAATGCAAAACTGTCACACTGGTGCAGTAGGGGGCAATCTTGTGAGGTTGGGACTGAGTTACATCGTAAAGGCATTGTAGAGGGAGCTTTACACTGTTTCTAACCGGTGCTGTACCTGCCCTGGGAGTGTTTGATGGGACAGTGTAGAGGGAGCTTTACTCTGTATCTAACCTGTGCTGTACCTGCCCTGGGAGTGTTTGATGGAACAGTGTAGAGGGAGCTTTACTCTGTATCTAACCCGTGCTGTACCTGCCCTGGGAGTGTCTGATGGGACAGTGTAGAGGGAGCTTTACTCTGTATCTAACCCGTGCTGTACCTGCCCTGGGAGTGTCTGATGGGACAGTGTAGAGGGAGCTTTACTCCGTATCTAACCCATGCTGTAACTACCTTGGGAGTGTGTGATGGAATAGTGCAGAGGGAGCTTTATTCTGTTTCTAATCTGTGCCTGACATGGGAGCATTTGATGGGACAATGAAATATTTTTCCCCCTTGTCTTGCCCAAGGACTGATAAGACCAATAGTGGCACCACGGGTACCATCTCAGCAGAGAGCTAATTCAGCACAAACCATGGATCGAAACTGGTACATTCTTGGTCTTTATATCTCAGTTCAGTAGAACAGTTCAGTTAGTAGCAGAGCTTTCTTGAAGCCTCTCATTACAAAAAAATTGTCGAACAATCTTCAATTTTTTTTGCACAAAATGGAGTCACGTGAAATTATGTCTGTTTCCTCCACTGATGCATTTTGCTGGGTAAACAAGAATTTTATATTCAATAATAATTAGCTATAGAGGTCACTGTGCAGCCAATGCAAACTCGAGTTAAGAACAAGAAGTTCTCGTTCTCAGGAGTTGTTGTTTTAAGGCAAACAAGACATTTGTCAACTTCAAACTAATAAAAGAAAATACACGCATATTGTGGAAAGGAAGGATTCACTGCAGTGCTCAGCACAGGGCTGTGTATGTAGACTGCAGGGGAAAACAGTTTCTCTAGAATATACACGTGCTTGTTATCAACTTGCACATAAAAGGCTGTACTGTGACTAGTGCTGTACCCCTTCATCGTACAGTTACATGGTGAGTGACCTTTATCCTACTGAATGAATAGCAACCCAGTACAGTTACACAGTGGGTAACCTTTACCCTGTTGAATATGTAGGAATTTCATGCAGTTAAACAGCGAGTAATCTTTATCCTGCTGAATAAACAGGAGCTGCACACAGTTACACTGAGTAATCTTTACCTTGCTGAATAATGAACAACTTCACAGCAGACTATAACAAATTGAATTGTACTGTGTGAGGTTGTAGAGGCAATGTTGTCGAGCTGGTTTTTAAAGTAGTGTAACCCAGGAATTAGTCCTCTGGTATTTGGTCATTACCATTCGTTGTTGCCACATTAACAACATTTTGTTTGGGCTTGACTCTGAAAATGTCACAAATGGCCATGTTGGATGTTGTGGGAAGTTATGGTGCTGGAGACTATGGGCTGGATTTTACCAGCCCTGAGGAGGTGGGCTTGGAGGCGGGACTGCTGGAAAAATTGGGAGCGGGTCCCAACCCGCCTCCGAGCCACCTTCCCGGGAGACGGGTCCCCGACTCGCGCAGGGGCCAGTCTTCTCGAGGCGGGAAGGGAATTAGAGCCAATTAACTGCCTGTTAACAGATAGTTAACAGGCAGTTAAGAGGCTTTTCACCATTTTACGCCTGCTGATGCGGGCTTCCCGACATCAGGAAACCCCGCCAGGGTCAGCGAGGCGAGCAGTGGGTCTGCGGGGGTGAGAGGGGTCGAAATGTCAGCTGTAGAGGTGAGTGATGGGTGCAAGTGTGGACAGGTAAGTATGAGAGATGAGTGTAAAGTGTTGGAAAAAGTTTCCTTACCTTTGCTTCTTTCTGCAGGCTTCAACCTTTGAGGATTCGGAGGTGCCTCATCTCAACGGCAGAGATGACAGAATGGCTGCTGCATTCTCAGATGCAGTAGCCATCTGCTTTCTGCTGAGGAGAGAGGTCTTGGTGAGCCTGTATGCAAGGGCTCATCTTAGAACTTAGAAATTTTTTCGACAGATGAAGCGTCATAGGCTGACGTCATCTGTCATCAGCTTTCCCTTAATTGGCCGGTAATGAGGCCAATCAAGGGAAAATAGCGTGGGTTGGTCAGACGTCGCTGGGGGCGGGACTGAAACCCGGAAACCAGAAGTCCCGCCTTCAGCACGTCTCCATTGAGAAAATCCAGCCCTATATCTCTGTTGCAGTTCGTACTAGTCTCCTTTTCACATTAACAATTGAGGGGTTTTTACTTAGATTTTCATTGTAAATTTAAATAAATTTCTTGGGGCAGAAGTGCTGATATCTTTTATCTCCTCAGGGACGAGCCTTGTAAAGGGTCTTGCAATGGCTTCCATTTATAGTTTTATATATGCTTGGGCTATGGAGTGACAAGAAAAAAGAAAGACTTGCATTTATAAAACTGCTTTCACCACCTCAGGACGTCCCAAAGCAGTTTCCAGCCAATGAAGTACTTTTGGAGTGTAGTCACTGTTGTAATGTAGGAGTGATATTGTGTGTAGAGCTTCACAATGTGTTTTTTTTCCTGATTTATCTCTTCCCATTGCATTCCACCCCACATCCCGAAGCTACTGACCCTTGCTGGGGTGTGATTCCATAAGCACTGTTTCTCCTCCGATATCTCACCCAAGTGGCCATTCTTAATGTGTCAGTCTAGAAGATGAACGTCCTCAGGCTATTTAATCGGATGGCATCAAAGTCAAGCTTCGTCTGACATGCACCTAGATGAGCTTCAGCTATAAAACACAAAGATTATAGGTCTATCGCTGATTAAAGTAGTGCACAGAGCAATCTGAGACAAATACCACAAAAATATTTTGCGGCACTCACACATGAATGGCCACTTAGGTGAGATACCAGATGGTAGCCGTTGCAACCAAAAGAGTCAATGATTTCAGGGAAGGAGGGGAGAAAATTGTGTGTTGGGGAGCAGGCAGAGGAATGCTTTCTGCGGACCGACATCAAGTTTGGAAGCACAGAATCTATAATTGTAACGCTGGGTGTTTTTCACAGTTCAAATGGATTTACTGGAAGCATTTCACACACGGACTTGAACACCTTAATCCAGGTTGACGCTTCAGTACAATACTGAGGGTGTGCTGCATTATTGGAGATGCCATCTTTCGGATGCTTGCTCAAGGAAACAGTAGATCCCATGGCATTATTCAAAGAAGATCAGTGAGTTCTCCCGGTGTCTTGGCCAACATTCATCGCTCAACCCAACATCACTAAAAGAGTAGATTATATGGTCAGTCATTCATTTACTGTTTGGGGGACCTTGCTTTGCGCAAATTGGCTTCTGTGTTTGGCTACTAAACAACAGTCACTACACTTTAAAAGTAATGTGTTTGCTGTGAAGCTCTTGGGGATCTCCTGAGGATCATCGATTCAGAGAAACTTACAGCACAGAAGGAGACCATTCGGCCCGTCGTGCCTGTGCTGGCTCTTTGAAAGATCAGTCGTGCTTAGTCTCTCATCCCTGCGTTTTGTCCGTAATCCTGCAAGTTCCGCAACCTCAAGTACCCGTCCAACTCCCTTTTAAAATGATGTATGGAATCAGCTTCCACCACCTTTTCAGGTAGAACATTCCAGATCCTGACAACCCTGAGTGAAAACATTTCTCTCTATCTCCCCTCTAGATCTTTTGTCAATGATTTTGAATCTGTGACCTCTGGTTATTGACCCACTCGCCAGAGGGAATAGTTTTTCTCTCTCTACTCTATCAAAACCTCATCATCTTGAAAACTCCGATTAGGTCACCTCTTAACCTTCTGTTCTAAAGAGAACAGTCCTAACTTTTCCAACCCCTCCTCACAACTGAAGTCCCTCATCCCTGGTAACATCCTGGTAAACCTCCTCTGTACCCTTTCTAAGATCTTTACATCTTTCCTGAAGTGTGGGGCCCAGAATTGTCCACAACACTCCAGCTGAGGCCTAACTAGTGATTTATAAAGTTCTAGCATGATCTCTTTGCTTCTATATTCTATTCCTCTATTTATAAACCCAAATAACCCACATGTGTTTTTAACCACCTTATCAACTTGCCCTGCCACCTTTTAAGGATTTGTGTATATGGGACACCAAGGTCTCTCTACTCATCTACACTTTTCAAAATTGTGCCATTTATAGTGTACGGTCTTTCCATAATGGTCCTCCCAACGGGCATCACTTCACACTTCTCCGCATTGAACTCCATCGGCCATGCTTCTGCGCATTTCACCATCCTGTCTCTGTCATCCTGAAGTCTACAACTATCCTCATCACTATTGCCACATTGCCAAGTTTCATATCATCTGCAAATTTTATAATGCTGCTCCCTACATCCGAGTCTAGGTTGTTTATAAAAATTGAAGAGAGTAGTGGACCCAAAACTGACCCTTGGGGAACACCACTGCAAACCACCTCCCAGTCTGAAAAACATCCATCCACCACCACCCTCTGCTTCCAGTCACTGAGCCAATTCCGTATCCATACCACCCGCTTTCCCCTCAATTCTATGGGCTTCCATCTTCTTAATAAGCCTCCTGTGTGCCACTTGTCGAATACCTTCTGAAAATCCATATATACAACATCCACTGGTCAACTTTCTCTGTTACCTCATCAAAGAATTCAGTCAAGTTAGTCAGACACGGATGTAATAAGGTGCTTTATAATTGCAAGTTCTTTCTTAATTCTTTCTTACACTGGATTAAAATTCTACTAGAACCTGGGAGAGCTAGGGTCCGCTGAACCTTTGTCTTCTCTTACGGATACATTATTTTAATAAACCCCAGCTTTCCAAAAAATCATTGAGTTGCTCAGGGCTCTGTGAAACTGACCAGTAGGAGGCGTGCAGGATTGGCCTGAGGGTGACCTTGTCTTTAAACGAATGACTTCCTTCCGATGTATGTGTGAATGCTATACAAGTGGCCTATAGTAGGTTATTGGAATCACTGGGCCCCATAATCTTCGATCAGCTATGATAAGGTTATCAGACCATTTAGTGACAGGTGGACAAAGGACTGCAACCGCTACTGACCTCTAACCCAGAAGTGAAATATTTATGTTGTCATTTTCAAGATGGCAGTCTATAAAATGATCCATATCGCAGCGTCACGGTTAGTCTAGATTTATTTTCTCCTGTTAGGTTAGAAACTTTATAAATTACATTGGTGATTTGAAGCCCTGTGAGTCAGCTCATGGCCAGATGATGATCAATAAATTGCAACTTCTACTTAGAAAGTGATAGAAATCGTGCAGGAGCTGTAGGTACGAGTGTGTGTGTGTGTTTCAGTGATAATCCAGGTCTTGTTATTGATGTGCAGCTGCAAGCTTTGTTGGTGTGTGTATGTTCATTGATGATCCTGCTCCTATATTCTGTGCAGTGTTTCCCAGATGGTCAGTATAAGATGAGATTCAACCGTGCAATTTAAGGACTGAGGCAAGACTGAATTGCTTCCTCTTAAATCGTTGCCAGACATTTGTTTTTTCCTTTATAGCGGAGTGTAAGTTTTCAGTTTTGTAGTGGGTGGCTGAGTTCGATGTGGTCGACATGCTGTGGGTCCTATAGAACCGGAGGGGCATCTCATCACAATATGCTGTATATTTTCAGCTCCTATGTCACGAGAGGGCATTAGCTTTTGGGTATTGCACTGCCAGAAAATTTACAATGCTTTGGTACTTCAAAAAAAAATGTCTAATTTGTTCACCTTCGCTCACCTTTTCTGAAGCTCCTTCATTGGGATACAATTCCACAAGCGGAAATTATCCTCTGGTATCTCAAAGAAGTGGCCAGTCTTCACATATGAACCTTGATGGTGGGTGTTGGCAGAATATTTGATATAGAGGGCATCACAGCCAAGCCTGATTCAGTCCTCCTCACGCACCCATAAACACTCACATGCAGCAGAGGTTGCTGGATAGTCACCAGAAACAGGAAATCGGGACAAGTTTTCCTTTCTCTAACCCAGGGTCAGTTGTATCACTGCCCCTGCTACAATCAATTAACTGAGTACAGATTGGGGATTGAATCTGAGACTATCTTGGTCTGTATGATTCTGATTTGTTCAGGGCCATCTCAGGATGTCCCCCCATCACTTCATTTCCTCCCCTCTTCTTCTGAAGGCGCTGATTTGTGCTGTGGTACAGTTCCACAGGTGCCAGTCTTTCACCAGCACCATGCCCAAGTGGCCATTGCTTTGCGATAGCCTCGTCGGTGAACGTCAGCAAGATATTTGACCATCCTGTAATGACCCAATGCACACACACGGACATTTTCCAGTGTGATGGTGGAAAGTGATAAGTAGTAGGAACCCTGGATGTTTTCTCCCCCCCCCCCCCCCCATCCTCATCCCTAGGACACTGAAGCTGCAGTGCCTTTATTACTATCCTAGCCCAGTATAGACTTGGCAATCTTCTGCTCATCTTAGTCACTTTTAATTCATGTCCGGATCCCAGGAATAGATGCTGAAATGGAAATGTGACATCACCTATTTTGCCTTTGTTCCTGAACTGATCCAAATCAAATCCTGTTGAAGGCCAATTGTTTAACATATTGAACTGGAGAGCTCTCTCTGAACCTCTCTACCTCTCTTTCCTCCTTTAAGACGCTCCTTAAAACCTACCTCTTTGACTAAGCTTTTGGTCACCTGCCCTAATTTCTTCTTATGTGACTCAGTGTCAAATTTTTGTCTTATAACGTTCCTGTGGAGAGCCTTGGGATGTTTTACTATGTTAAAGGTGCTATATAAATACAAGTTGTTGTTGTTGGAGAGTTTCTCATGCTATTACGTCCTAGATTTAGTTTGTCCTGGAGTGTTTATTTGAGTACATCTGATCCCAAGATGTTGGAAGGTGTCAAATGTCACACCTCTGTTCAAAAAAGAGAAAAGAGATAAACCAGAAAATTATACACCAGTTAGTCTTGCCTCAGTTGCAGGTAGAGTCTATAACACAAAACGAAATTAGTGAACAGGGACTAATCGGGGAGAGTTGGTATGGATTTGTTGAGGGCAGGATGCGCTTGTCTAATTTTAATGTAATTTCTAAGCGTATAGGTGAAGGGCATGCGGTGGATGTTGTATTTTAGAAGATGTTGTTATGAAAATTGAGGCTCATGGTATTAAAGGGAATGTAGCTGCATTGATACAGGGATAGATAGAGAACAGAAAACTGTAAGGGGTAAATAACTGTTTTTCAGATTGGGGGTTATGGGCAGTGATGTGCTCCAGGGACTTGTGCTGGGATATCTTATGTTTTCAATTTATGTAAATTATTGGGGCATTGGCACAAGAGGAATTATATTGAAGTTTGCTGATTCCAAATAGGGGGCTCAGCAAGCTGAGAAAGGATGCTGGAGATTGCAGAGGATATAGACAAAGTGGGCAGACAGGAGGTAGATACAGTTCAGGGTACAGAAATGTGAAGTAGTACATTTTAGAAAAAGAACAGTGAAAGGAAGTGTACCCTAAATGAGAAGGTTCTTTGGAGAACAACATGGAGAAAAAGCCAAATGGGATTTTGGGTGTCATTCATGGAGCATTGAATATAAAAATAAGAAACTGATGTTGAATTTATTCAAGACATTAGTTGAGCCACAGTTGGAGTAAGAAAGAAAGAACTGACATTTATACAGTGCCTTTCACGATCATAGGACATTCCAAAGTGCTTAACAGCCAATTAAATACTTTTCAAGTGTCATCACTGTTGTTATATGCTGTTCAATTTGCTCACAGCAAGCTCCCACTAACAGCAATTAAATAAATGACCAAATAATCTGTTTTAGGTGTTGGCTGAGGGAGAAATACTGGCTGGGACACTGACTGGGGAGAACTCCCCTGCTCTTTTACATCCACCTGAGAGGGCAGACGGGGCCTCGGTTTTTAATGTCTCATTTGAAAGACGTCACCTCTGACAGTGCTACACTCCCTCAGTGCTGCACAGAGGTGTCAGTCTAGAGGTATCAAGTCTCTGGAGTGGAGCTTAAACCCACAATCCGAGGCAAAATTGCTACCAACTGAGGCAAGGCTGATGCCCTGAGTTTTGCATACAGATTTGGGAAACCTGTTATAGAAAGGATGTGGAAAGGGTACAGTAATGATTGACTACAATGATATCAGCAATTCAATGATACCAGCAATTCACTACAACAGAGCAGGCTAAATGCAGATCTAGTAGAGGTTTTGTGAGGGTGAAAGATTGTTTTCACGGGCAATTGGGATACAAGGTGATATAGACTGAGGATTATCACAAGAATGATAGAATGATGGGGGAAATTAGTTCACACTGGGTTATTAGAACATGTATTTTATATTTAATTAATATTTTAATTTTATATGCTTTACCATAAGGGGCTGTTGAGTCATTTAAAAGTGAATTGGATAAGGAGTTGAAAAGGAAGAATATAAAAGAATACTGGGAAAGGGCAGGGAATTGGGTTTGGAATAGACTGCTCTTGTTTAAGAGCTAAAACTGGCACAGACGTGTTGGGCCTTTTGATCTTGTAAATACTGTGATATCATCTGACTAATTGCTGGGTGGTCAAAATAAAATTACTGCCTGTATAGAAATGTTTGTTCTCTGTAATTCCTCACAGAAGTAAACTATTTGTAAAAGGTATACACATTAGATTGGATCAAAAATACACAGTAAAGCTGTTACAGACACAACTCTTCAACCTTGTTATTGTCACTTCACATTGATGCAAAGTTCATTTTCAGCATAAGATTCAGAGCACCTTATAAATGAGATGAGGTAGATGGAATGGGAGGAGACTCATTTGGAGTATAAACACCAGCACAGACTAGTTGGGCTGAATGGCCTGTTTCTGTGTTGTATATTCTATGTAAGTAGGGCTTGCGCGTGTCACACTGTTTCCATCATTGGATTGAGCATTCAGTTGTGTTTAAGGAATTTGTGTGTTAATAGGTGTCACAGCGATGATGTCGTAATGGGAACAGTTATGTACCTCAGACAGAATCTCTCCCTCCCCTTATGAACCCTGACCCAGAATATAATTGTGCACCTTCAGTAAAAGACTGCTGATAAAGCATCATAACTACTGTGCAACCCTGAGAGAAATTCAGAATACGCTGACAAATCAGGAACGCTGGTTTAGCTGACAAATCAGGAACGCTGTTTTAGCAGAGGGCAGGTCGATAAATCACTCTGCCTCATCAGGCAACCTTGACGGATTGTTGTGTTAGCAATTACTGTACAG
Organism: Squalus acanthias; assembly: GCA_030390025.1. Taxonomy (NCBI): domain Eukaryota; kingdom Metazoa; phylum Chordata; class Chondrichthyes; order Squaliformes; family Squalidae; genus Squalus; species Squalus acanthias. The sequence goes on along the minus strand of CM059427.1, from coordinate 112,581,265 downwards.
CGAGGAGACTGATGTTGCAGCTTCTGTTTGTCTTATTGATTGTGGCCTAGTCATTTATTCAGGGTATACAATGTCATTGTATACCTTTTATTCATCCCCGCTTCATTTAAGTCTTTCCTCTTCTTAAGACGCTGACCCATGCTGGGGTTACTGTTCCATGGATGCTGTAGCCTTGGCCAAGTGCCTTGTTCTTTATTTGAGAGTCTAGACGGTGAGCTTTGACTGTGGAGGGCATGACAGCTGAGCCTGATGCTATTCTCAGTCAATATCCACACACATGCAATTCTAGCCTGGCTGTTCGCTGGATAGTGATTGAGAGCGTGAAACCTGGCTGATTGCCCCCTCTCCTGTCCTTCTGTCCGCTGAATTGCCGTTCCCTCAAAAGCGTCTGTAGAATTTTGGGACCATAATGTATGGAGTTTCTTTTCAAATTTAAAAAAAGGGTATAGTATTCCCAATCACCTACCCGCAGCCTCCTTTCCAGAGCAACACGGGGTACTGGAAGAGTGGAGCAGAGTCGGGTACCTTTCTTTTCTCTCTTTTGCATTATTTTATGTTAAGCAGGAGATGGGGTGATGGAATTACATTGGATGTTTGGACTATGCTTTTGCTGTTGTACAGGTTGGGCCGAATACCAGCCTGCGTTTATGCTGGTGGCTGTGTCTTGTAGTTTGTGGTTCATTTCTGTGCGATGTACATTTTGGGGCGTGAGTTTCCAAATCCATGTTTGCAACAGAGTGTGCAGCAGGAAATCTTGCCAATTATATTTTCTGTCTGTTACGGCCAGAAAATAACGGGCAGGGCAACCCACGATTTTCTGATCTGCGCTGCTGTTGGTCCAGGCTCCATGCCCCCTTGATACCATAAAAAAATACAATTGGTGCAGTATTTGTGTTCTGATACTGGACGTCGCTAGCAATTAAACAAAAAAAAATTGCCATAGTTATTTATGCAGCATGCTAAGGACAGATATTGCACTGTTGTTCCTAGACACTTCACTGCACCCTCACAGTACTGCAGCAGCTTTGTTTTTTGTACTTTTGACTCCTTGGTACTGGAATTTTATGGTCTGCAGGAGGATTGAGGAGTTTGTACTGAAGAGCTATGCTTATCAGGACTGCATTGAGCATCCTAACCTTCAGAGTGGCCGAGGCTGAAGAGCACATTGATTACTTGGTGCCAGAACGATAAGCAAACACTCGGAGTCCCTGAGCTTAAATTAACCAAAAATGAAGTGTAATTGAGTCTTTTGATAAGGATGCCGTTATATATTGCCAAGAAGGTTATACTGCTCTACAACAGCTACTGTTCACTGATTATCAATAAGCAACAAAAACACAGAAAAAGCACCAAGGCGAAATGGCTGCAGGCATTTTCAGAACGTGGAAAATTGCAGAACTGCAGCTTTAGCCAGTAAATCTGACCCCCCCCCACCCATGTACATCACCTCTGCATGTACTGTAATCCTACCTTTGGGTGCTTAGCGAGATAGAAATTGGATTTCAGAGAGCAGTGTCTTAACGGTGCAGTAAGCATAGCCATTCACTTTGCTTTTCATCCTCTCTGTCTTTACATTGAAATAATGGATGGGAGTGTGCTAATTTTCTGCTCCAATTTACTCTCTTCCCTGATGCCCTGCTAAAGTATCTGTTCTCATGCAAGCCCAGACTATGAATGTAGGCAATTTGACTGTGAAAGGTATTGCAGCCAAGCCCGATCCTGTCCTCACCCAATATCTATGGTACATGGTGTTCTGGTCCTGGACTACCATCTTCAAGGAATGAAATTGAATTCAATAAGTCTGGTAATTTGTGGGATGGCACCAGGAAAAATGATTATCAAAGGTGCCGGATTGTTTTAAGGATTCAACTGGCTCAGTAATGTCCTTCAGGCAAAGGAACCTGCCACCCCTACCTGATCTGGCCTACATGTAACGCTAGTCCCACAATATGTGGTTGACTCTTAATGCCGCCTGAAACGGCCTAGCACGCCACAAGCTGTACAAACTATCACCACGCCACACCACAAGGACTGCAGCAGCTTAACGAGAAAGCCCGTCTCAGGGCAGCTAGGAATGTCCATAAATTTGGCATCGAGTTTAACAATTTCAGACCATAACCTCTATTTTTTCAGATGGCAGCTGTTGATGATCTGCCATACCCATTTACACCTCTTCCAGACCCATCTTTTGTTTCTTTTCTTGTCCCATTACAATCTTCTTTTGCTTTGTACAATCATCCCTTTTGCCTTTTAATCTCTCCTGCCTTCCATCCTATCACAGAGCTTCCCTTTTGTTCTTTCCTCCCCTCCCCCCTTTCCCTGCCCCTGCACTTGCTTAAAATCTGTTACATCTCCAACTTTTTCCAGTTCTGGCGAAAAGTCATCGACCTGAAACGTTAACTTTGTTTCTCGCTCCATAGATGTTGCCTGATCTGCTGAGTATTTCCAGCATTTTCTGTTTTAATTTCAGATTTCCAGCATCCGTAATATTTTGCTTTTCCTTTTCCATAAATGTGGCCTTGGCAGGGTCACCCACATTCTGAAGTCAAGTTGAGAAAATGTGCACATTTGTAGGAGGGGTCACTAGATAGTGATCAGGAGTGAGAACCCTTGATGTGTTTCTTTTAATTTCTCCCCATTGCATAGTTACAGGTTGGAATCTAATCAAGGGGTTCAGGTGGTTTATATATAAAATAATAGATACCCTCTGGAGTGAGTTACAGGCTGGAATATAATCGAGGGGTTTAGATGATGTGTCTATAGATTAACAAATACATGGGGGTTGAGTTACAGGCTTATTGTATATGGAGCACAGCACCTCATCTGTGTGGAGTAGTACTGCACCAGGCTGTAGGTTTACCCACTGAGTCATCAGGGCTCTCTTTATCAACTATTTGCGAACTCTAATAGGGTTATCCAGCCACAGTCACTGTGAGCCGCTTCCAATATCTCTCGTCTGTGGTATGTGAATGTTTGAGTTTTGCCATTGCCAGATTTTCTCTCTGTTGCAGTTATGATGGAGCTTTGTCTTGTGGCTTTTCATCAAAGGAGAATTTACATTTACATCATCACCAAACTAGACCACAATTGTAACAGCAACAGCTGACAGGCAGAGAAAGAAAGTTTTTTTAAACAGACTCTGCAACTCTCTCATTTTTTCCTTAGGATGTTGGAACTTCTCACCCCCGACTATCTCCCTTTACTCTTGTAATCTATAAGCTTTTAAAACCCAAACTTGGCATCACTTAATCACCATTTCCTGATTTATATCCTCTCTCCCACTGTTCGCCTTCAACCATAACCTCGACTTCTCAATTTAATAAGAAATGCAGGATAATAGATGGCTGGTAGTGAAATACAAGGATTTAGTTGAATCGAGGGGTTCTGATGGTAGACTAGAGTGGTTTTCCAGGTGATCAAAACCCTGAAATTCATTTGCTGCCTTCTATCTCTGTCAACCCTTATTTACTCTTTATTATGTATAATGGGTAGTGTGTTCTAACATAGAAACATAGAAGATAGGAGCAGGAGTAGGCCATTCGGCCCCTCGAGCCTGCTCCGCCATTCGATGAGATCATGGCTGATCATCTAAACTCAGTACCCTGTACCTGCCTTCTCCCCATATCCCTTGATACCTTTAGCTTTATGAAATATATCTATCTACTTATTGCTCAGGCTGATTCTGTTGTTTCCTGCTAGCTGTTGCTGAGGAGTGAAGGTTGCGCATGATGGGAGATAAGAGTGAAGCCGGTCCTGTAGTTGTATAGCACCTCGTAATGCGGCCTATAGCAACAGCAGGTTTTTGGCAGGAGCAGAAACTGTAGGATTGTAATGTGATTAGTATATATCGTCGGCTGGAATCTAATCAAGGGGTTTGGTGGGGAGGTTTATTTATAGAATAACAGGTACCCGGGAGTGAGTTACAGGCTGGAATTTAATCAAAGGGTTTGGATGATTTTGCCTATGGAATAGTGAGTAGCCTCTGGGAGTTGGAGTTATACAGTGACTCCACACTCTGCTGTGCTCGTTAATTCAAATATTTGTCAACCAGTGACCCTCTGCCCCACTCCCCAAATAATTTATCCAAAGGGTGTGGTTTTCTGTGACTTGCTCTTGAGATGGATCTGCCGTCTTTTAAATAACATAATCTAAAAACTGCATCCCAATTTATCATGTCCAAAAACCCCTAGTGTAGCAATAAGAGTACCATTAACTGGACAGAAGAATTCCTCCAGATGAGGTACAGGAAACTCTTTATTAACCGGCACCCAAACATCCGGAAATCTCTCTTAACCGGCAAAATTCTTGAGTAGGTAACCGGGGTTTTCCTTCATCTCTCGTTTAAAATTAACTTTAAAAAAAAAACCCCCGAGGCGTTTGCCTTGTATCGGAGCGTGTAGATTGGGAGGGGAATGTGCAGCCCGGGTAGGCAGCGGACACGACAGATGGTCAGCTGGCGGTCCCCGGGGAGATGGAGCTCCGAATGCAGGCGCATGTCAATGTGTACGGGGCTCTCGTACGTTAGGAGATATAACTCTCCGTTATCCGGACTTTTTGATTAACCGGCACCACGCCGGTCCCGTCGGTGCCGGTTAATAAAGAGTTTCCTGTAGTACCAGTGCTGACATAGTCATTCACAGAGCGTTTCCCTGTGCTGGTGTATTTACATGTAATACTTAGGGCAAGTGATTTTTTTTATCTTCAGATCTGCTTAGAATTCAGCATTTTTACTGCTTTCGGAGCTTTTTAATGTGAATTCCTGCGCTCAAACAGAAAATCACACTATAGTGATAAGCATAGAGATTTGTGGGATGTTGCACTGCACGTGTCATTTGCCCTGGGAACGAGGGGTGGTGTACTGGAATATTGTGATCGAGACCAGAGGGCCTTCAATCATCCGGCTGTCCTCAATTCCCTGGGAGCTGGCAGATTGCATCATCCATCATTCTGTTCAGTCACAGATTCTGCTGATGATTGAGTCAGTTCCTTGGTTTTCTGGGCTCTTATTTTCGAGTTTTAAAAAATTGTTACTTTAATGTTGCTCAACTCTGTTACTACTGATGTGCTGAGAACTGTGGTGGTTTGACATCTCTCCCCGGCACAGTGCTTTGCAAGGAATCCCCTCGGTCTGAATATCCTCAGTCCCATTTGAAGAGCCGGTGAGAGCACTGTGCTTGTCGGCACTGATTGAATTGTTCTTTAGTGTGAAGTTCATAGGTCCTTGTGCTGTGCTTTTGTAACCACACCTGAATGTATGGACCTCTTAAAGATTGCAACAAATTGGGTGATACTGCGTATCCTCAAAACTGCTCTTAACTGTCACAGAGCTGCTGTGAAAACCTTTCTTTACCTACAGCGTTCTTCTGGCTTCATAATAACAGCACAAAATGAAAAGCTGTGAGCTGTGTCCTCACTGGGATTAAGACTATGAATCTCTGGGGCTGGTAGTGTCAGCCTCAGATACTCTGCTGATATCCTTTTCAAATTAAATCCTGCTGGGGGTGGGGTGGGGAATGGGGATATATTGCCATCTGATCAAAAGCTGCACAGACTGTTTCCTCCATTTGCTTCCCCGCAGTCACTTTGTCCTCCTTATTTGGGAGGTCCTGGTGCTCTGGCCCGAAGACCATTCTGCGGCTGCTGATGGTGGCAAATCTTGCTCAGTCTGCAAGTGATTCGCCATACGGCAAGATGACCAGGGCCAGGACTGATGCACTGTCACTAGATTTTGGGGGGGGGGAGGGATTTCCTTGTTGGGAGTCCATTGCCTTTGTGTTACAGTTACAAGGCCATTCTAACACCATTTATGATTTTTTAAATGAATGTTTTCCAACCCTTTGCTCCTGTTCCTTGCTCCTCTCCTCACCCATACAATTGCATAGTTGTGCTACAGGATAAACTGTCATTGCTTTTTTTCCCCCTCTTTTGATTTCACAACCCCTTCCCTTTTTCCACTATAATTTATTCCTCCCGCCCACCCCACTCCAAATATTTTTACAACATTTGGGACCACACAGTAAATCTGACTGAGGGTGGGCAGCTGGCTTAATCTCGAGCTTGTACTGGTTCCACGCTGAATTTCCAATTTCTTCCCAGCTCTGCTGAGGGCACTGATTCATGCAGGGGGAATTGTTTCATGGGTGCTGGTAACCCTCCAGTATTTCACCCAAATGGCCATCTGTGGAGCAAACCACTTGCCCATATGATTTGTCATGTGTGAGCCTAGACAAGGAGCGCCAGCGGGCTATTCGGCTATGGAGGCATCATGCACGACCCTGATCCTGTCCTCCTGCACTACTGGATGGCAAGTGGGAACCTTGACCAATTTTGTGGCACTCAGGCTGATTGTAGTGTCCTAAATACGGCCCCAGCTAACTCAACACAAACCAGGAATAGAAGCTGGGGTCTTCTGGTCTGTATGGCATAGTGTCTTTGCCGACTAGTCTATTGGTGACTTGAGTGCGCACAGCTACTTGATTTCCTGTTGCTATCTAGGTGTTCAGATGATAGGTGTAAAATATTCAGATTTTGTTCACATGGTTCATAACTTCATTGGAACCCCTGATTATTTCACTGCCTGCCAATTTTCCATTGTACTCTTGAACAGATTATTTTTGAAGTGGAGGAAACCGGTGAGCACAGGATTGAACAGGTCTACGATGCCCCCATGGTTAAAAAAAAGCCTGCCAACACTCACTGTCTAGGCTCAGAGACCAAGAATAACTACTTGGGTGAGGTATCGGGCAGTTGCCGGTGTCTGTTCAACTGTACCCCAGCATTTTCTTGGAGCTAAAGGTATCAAGGGATATGGGGAGAAGGCAGGTACAGGGTACTGAGTTTAGATGATCGGCCATGATCTCATCGAATGGCGGAGCAGGCTCGAGGGGCCGAATGGCCTACTCCTGCTCCTATCTTCTATGTTTCTATGTTTGGAGCGGAGGAGAAAAAAAGAAAGAGAATTATGGAAAATAAAAATCAAACTGGTGCTCTGCATGGAATAACAGACGAACGTGGTCCTGGCAGGAGTGGATCATGGAGTTTGTCAAACCTTTTTCCATAACAACTGTCCCAGCTTTAGGTTCAGATGGTCTGTGAACTGCTTGTACCGGCCAAGACTCACCTGAGTGACTGTCACCATCTCCACAGCACATCTCCACAGCACATCTCCATATCCACTTCACCTGCTTCTCATTGTTGGAGTTTTGTGACAACTTTAATAAATTCAGTGTCAAGTTTATAGGAACTGGTGATGAAGGGATTGAAGTGTGCAGGCAGGGGAAAGGTTTGAAGTGTTGAGGTCATCTCACCCACCACTGGTATAGCATTTTTCAAGGTTTTATTATCCTCTGGTATCTCAAAGAAGTGGCCAGTCTTCACATATGAACCTTGATGGTGGGTGTTGGCAGAATATTTGATATAGAGGGCATCACAGCCAAGCCTGATTCAGTCCTCCTCACGCACCCATAAACACTCACATGCAGCAGAGGTTGCTGGATAGTCACCAGAAACAGGAAATCGGGACAAGTTTTCCTTTCTCTAACCCAGGGTCAGTTGTATCACTGCCCCTGCTACAATCAATTAACTGAGTACAGATTGGGGATTGAATCTGAGACTATCTTGGTCTGTATGATTCTGATTTGTTCAGGGCCATCTCAGGATGTCCCCCCATCACTTCATTTCCTCCCCTCTTCTTCTGAAGGCGCTGATTTGTGCTGTGGTACAGTTCCACAGGTGCCAGTCTTTCACCAGCACCATGCCCAAGTGGCCATTGCTTTGCGATAGCCTCGTCGGTGAACGTCAGCAAGATATTTGACCATCCTGTAATGACCCAATGCACACACACGGACATTTTCCAGTGTGATGGTGGAAAGTGATAAGTAGTAGGAACCCTGGATGTTTTCTCCCCCCCCCCCCCCATCCTCATCCCTAGGACACTGAAGCTGCAGTGCCTTTATTACTATCCTAGCCCAGTATAGACTTGGCAATCTTCTGCTCATCTTAGTCACTTTTAATTCATGTCCGGATCCCAGGAATAGATGCTGAAATGGAAATGTGACATCACCTATTTTGCCTTTGTTCCTGAACTGATCCAAATCAAATCCTGTTGAAGGCCAATTGTTTAACATATTGAACTGGAGAGCTCTCTCTGAACCTCTCTACCTCTCTTTCCTCCTTTAAGACGCTCCTTAAAACCTACCTCTTTGACTAAGCTTTTGGTCACCTGCCCTAATTTCTTCTTATGTGACTCAGTGTCAAATTTTTGTCTTATAACGTTCCTGTGGAGAGCCTTGGGATGTTTTACTATGTTAAAGGTGCTATATAAATACAAGTTGTTGTTGTTGGAGAGTTTCTCATGCTATTACGTCCTAGATTTAGTTTGTCCTGGAGTGTTTATTTGAGTACATCTGATCCCAAGATGTTGGAAGGTGTCAAATGTCACACCTCTGTTCAAAAAAGAGAAAAGAGATAAACCAGAAAATTATACACCAGTTAGTCTTGCCTCAGTTGCAGGTAGAGTCTATAACACAAAACGAAATTAGTGAACAGGGACTAATCGGGGAGAGTTGGTATGGATTTGTTGAGGGCAGGATGCGCTTGTCTAATTTTAATGTAATTTCTAAGCGTATAGGTGAAGGGCATGCGGTGGATGTTGTATTTTAGAAGATGTTGTTATGAAAATTGAGGCTCATGGTATTAAAGGGAATGTAGCTGCATTGATACAGGGATAGATAGAGAACAGAAAACTGTAAGGGGTAAATAACTGTTTTTCAGATTGGGGGTTATGGGCAGTGATGTGCTCCAGGGACTTGTGCTGGGATATCTTATGTTTTCAATTTATGTAAATTATTGGGGCATTGGCACAAGAGGAATTATATTGAAGTTTGCTGATTCCAAATAGGGGGCTCAGCAAGCTGAGAAAGGATGCTGGAGATTGCAGAGGATATAGACAAAGTGGGCAGACAGGAGGTAGATACAGTTCAGGGTACAGAAATGTGAAGTAGTACATTTTAGAAAAAGAACAGTGAAAGGAAGTGTACCCTAAATGAGAAGGTTCTTTGGAGAACAACATGGAGAAAAAGCCAAATGGGATTTTGGGTGTCATTCATGGAGCATTGAATATAAAAATAAGAAACTGATGTTGAATTTATTCAAGACATTAGTTGAGCCACAGTTGGAGTAAGAAAGAAAGAACTGACATTTATACAGTGCCTTTCACGATCATAGGACATTCCAAAGTGCTTAACAGCCAATTAAATACTTTTCAAGTGTCATCACTGTTGTTATATGCTGTTCAATTTGCTCACAGCAAGCTCCCACTAACAGCAATTAAATAAATGACCAAATAATCTGTTTTAGGTGTTGGCTGAGGGAGAAATACTGGCTGGGACACTGACTGGGGAGAACTCCCCTGCTCTTTTACATCCACCTGAGAGGGCAGACGGGGCCTCGGTTTTTAATGTCTCATTTGAAAGACGTCACCTCTGACAGTGCTACACTCCCTCAGTGCTGCACAGAGGTGTCAGTCTAGAGGTATCAAGTCTCTGGAGTGGAGCTTAAACCCACAATCCGAGGCAAAATTGCTACCAACTGAGGCAAGGCTGATGCCCTGAGTTTTGCATACAGATTTGGGAAACCTGTTATAGAAAGGATGTGGAAAGGGTACAGTAATGATTGACTACAATGATATCAGCAATTCAATGATACCAGCAATTCACTACAACAGAGCAGGCTAAATGCAGATCTAGTAGAGGTTTTGTGAGGGTGAAAGATTGTTTTCACGGGCAATTGGGATACAAGGTGATATAGACTGAGGATTATCACAAGAATGATAGAATGATGGGGGAAATTAGTTCACACTGGGTTATTAGAACATGTATTTTATATTTAATTAATATTTTAATTTTATATGCTTTACCATAAGGGGCTGTTGAGTCATTTAAAAGTGAATTGGATAAGGAGTTGAAAAGGAAGAATATAAAAGAATACTGGGAAAGGGCAGGGAATTGGGTTTGGAATAGACTGCTCTTGTTTAAGAGCTAAAACTGGCACAGACGTGTTGGGCCTTTTGATCTTGTAAATACTGTGATATCATCTGACTAATTGCTGGGTGGTCAAAATAAAATTACTGCCTGTATAGAAATGTTTGTTCTCTGTAATTCCTCACAGAAGTAAACTATTTGTAAAAGGTATACACATTAGATTGGATCAAAAATACACAGTAAAGCTGTTACAGACACAACTCTTCAACCTTGTTATTGTCACTTCACATTGATGCAAAGTTCATTTTCAGCATAAGATTCAGAGCACCTTATAAATGAGATGAGGTAGATGGAATGGGAGGAGACTCATTTGGAGTATAAACACCAGCACAGACTAGTTGGGCTGAATGGCCTGTTTCTGTGTTGTATATTCTATGTAAGTAGGGCTTGCGCGTGTCACACTGTTTCCATCATTGGATTGAGCATTCAGTTGTGTTTAAGGAATTTGTGTGTTAATAGGTGTCACAGCGATGATGTCGTAATGGGAACAGTTATGTACCTCAGACAGAATCTCTCCCTCCCCTTATGAACCCTGACCCAGAATATAATTGTGCACCTTCAGTAAAAGACTGCTGATAAAGCATCATAACTACTGTGCAACCCTGAGAGAAATTCAGAATACGCTGACAAATCAGGAACGCTGGTTTAGCTGACAAATCAGGAACGCTGTTTTAGCAGAGGGCAGGTCGATAAATCACTCTGCCTCATCAGGCAACCTTGACGGATTGTTGTGTTAGCAATTACTGTACAGCGAGGAGACTGATGTTGCAGCTTCTGTTTGTCTTATTGATTGTGGCCTAGTCATTTATTCAGGGTATACAATGTCATTGTATACCTTTTATTCATCCCCGCTTCATTTAAGTCTTTCCTCTTCTTAAGACGCTGACCCATGCTGGGGTTACTGTTCCATGGATGCTGTAGCCTTGGCCAAGTGCCTTGTTCTTTATTTGAGAGTCTAGACGGTGAGCTTTGACTGTGGAGGGCATGACAGCTGAGCCTGATGCTATTCTCAGTCAATATCCACACACATGCAATTCTAGCCTGGCTGTTCGCTGGATAGTGATTGAGAGCGTGAAACCTGGCTGATTGCCCCCTCTCCTGTCCTTCTGTCCGCTGAATTGCCGTTCCCTCAAAAGCGTCTGTAGAATTTTGGGACCATAATGTATGGAGTTTCTTTTCAAATTTAAAAAAAGGGTATAGTATTCCCAATCACCTACCCGCAGCCTCCTTTCCAGAGCAACACGGGGTACTGGAAGAGTGGAGCAGAGTCGGGTACCTTTCTTTTCTCTCTTTTGCATTATTTTATGTTAAGCAGGAGATGGGGTGATGGAATTACATTGGATGTTTGGACTATGCTTTTGCTGTTGTACAGGTTGGGCCGAATACCAGCCTGCGTTTATGCTGGTGGCTGTGTCTTGTAGTTTGTGGTTCATTTCTGTGCGATGTACATTTTGGGGCGTGAGTTTCCAAATCCATGTTTGCAACAGAGTGTGCAGCAGGAAATCTTGCCAATTATATTTTCTGTCTGTTACGGCCAGAAAATAACGGGCAGGGCAACCCACGATTTTCTGATCTGCGCTGCTGTTGGTCCAGGCTCCATGCCCCCTTGATACCATAAAAAAATACAATTGGTGCAGTATTTGTGTTCTGATACTGGACGTCGCTAGCAATTAAACAAAAAAAAATTGCCATAGTTATTTATGCAGCATGCTAAGGACAGATATTGCACTGTTGTTCCTAGACACTTCACTGCACCCTCACAGTACTGCAGCAGCTTTGTTTTTTGTACTTTTGACTCCTTGGTACTGGAATTTTATGGTCTGCAGGAGGATTGAGGAGTTTGTACTGAAGAGCTATGCTTATCAGGACTGCATTGAGCATCCTAACCTTCAGAGTGGCCGAGGCTGAAGAGCACATTGATTACTTGGTGCCAGAACGATAAGCAAACACTCGGAGTCCCTGAGCTTAAATTAACCAAAAATGAAGTGTAATTGAGTCTTTTGATAAGGATGCCGTTATATATTGCCAAGAAGGTTATACTGCTCTACAACAGCTACTGTTCACTGATTATCAATAAGCAACAAAAACACAGAAAAAGCACCAAGGCGAAATGGCTGCAGGCATTTTCAGAACGTGGAAAATTGCAGAACTGCAGCTTTAGCCAGTAAATCTGACCCCCCCCCACCCATGTACATCACCTCTGCATGTACTGTAATCCTACCTTTGGGTGCTTAGCGAGATAGAAATTGGATTTCAGAGAGCAGTGTCTTAACGGTGCAGTAAGCATAGCCATTCACTTTGCTTTTCATCCTCTCTGTCTTTACATTGAAATAATGGATGGGAGTGTGCTAATTTTCTGCTCCAATTTACTCTCTTCCCTGATGCCCTGCTAAAGTATCTGTTCTCATGCAAGCCCAGACTATGAATGTAGGCAATTTGACTGTGAAAGGTATTGCAGCCAAGCCCGATCCTGTCCTCACCCAATATCTATGGTACATGGTGTTCTGGTCCTGGACTACCATCTTCAAGGAATGAAATTGAATTCAATAAGTCTGGTAATTTGTGGGATGGCACCAGGAAAAATGATTATCAAAGGTGCCGGATTGTTTTAAGGATTCAACTGGCTCAGTAATGTCCTTCAGGCAAAGGAACCTGCCACCCCTACCTGATCTGGCCTACATGTAACGCTAGTCCCACAATATGTGGTTGACTCTTAATGCCGCCTGAAACGGCCTAGCACGCCACAAGCTGTACAAACTATCACCACGCCACACCACAAGGACTGCAGCAGCTTAACGAGAAAGCCCGTCTCAGGGCAGCTAGGAATGTCCATAAATTTGGCATCGAGTTTAACAATTTCAGACCATAACCTCTATTTTTTCAGATGGCAGCTGTTGATGATCTGCCATACCCATTTACACCTCTTCCAGACCCATCTTTTGTTTCTTTTCTTGTCCCATTACAATCTTCTTTTGCTTTGTACAATCATCCCTTTTGCCTTTTAATCTCTCCTGCCTTCCATCCTATCACAGAGCTTCCCTTTTGTTCTTTCCTCCCCTCCCCCCTTTCCCTGCCCCTGCACTTGCTTAAAATCTGTTACATCTCCAACTTTTTCCAGTTCTGGCGAAAAGTCATCGACCTGAAACGTTAACTTTGTTTCTCGCTCCATAGATGTTGCCTGATCTGCTGAGTATTTCCAGCATTTTCTGTTTTAATTTCAGATTTCCAGCATCCGTAATATTTTGCTTTTCCTTTTCCATAAATGTGGCCTTGGCAGGGTCACCCACATTCTGAAGTCAAGTTGAGAAAATGTGCACATTTGTAGGAGGGGTCACTAGATAGTGATCAGGAGTGAGAACCCTTGATGTGTTTCTTTTAATTTCTCCCCATTGCATAGTTACAGGTTGGAATCTAATCAAGGGGTTCAGGTGGTTTATATATAAAATAATAGATACCCTCTGGAGTGAGTTACAGGCTGGAATATAATCGAGGGGTTTAGATGATGTGTCTATAGATTAACAAATACATGGGGGTTGAGTTACAGGCTTATTGTATATGGAGCACAGCACCTCATCTGTGTGGAGTAGTACTGCACCAGGCTGTAGGTTTACCCACTGAGTCATCAGGGCTCTCTTTATCAACTATTTGCGAACTCTAATAGGGTTATCCAGCCACAGTCACTGTGAGCCGCTTCCAATATCTCTCGTCTGTGGTATGTGAATGTTTGAGTTTTGCCATTGCCAGATTTTCTCTCTGTTGCAGTTATGATGGAGCTTTGTCTTGTGGCTTTTCATCAAAGGAGAATTTACATTTACATCATCACCAAACTAGACCACAATTGTAACAGCAACAGCTGACAGGCAGAGAAAGAAAGTTTTTTTAAACAGACTCTGCAACTCTCTCATTTTTTCCTTAGGATGTTGGAACTTCTCACCCCCGACTATCTCCCTTTACTCTTGTAATCTATAAGCTTTTAAAACCCAAACTTGGCATCACTTAATCACCATTTCCTGATTTATATCCTCTCTCCCACTGTTCGCCTTCAACCATAACCTCGACTTCTCAATTTAATAAGAAATGCAGGATAATAGATGGCTGGTAGTGAAATACAAGGATTTAGTTGAATCGAGGGGTTCTGATGGTAGACTAGAGTGGTTTTCCAGGTGATCAAAACCCTGAAATTCATTTGCTGCCTTCTATCTCTGTCAACCCTTATTTACTCTTTATTATGTATAATGGGTAGTGTGTTCTAACATAGAAACATAGAAGATAGGAGCAGGAGTAGGCCATTCGGCCCCTCGAGCCTGCTCCGCCATTCGATGAGATCATGGCTGATCATCTAAACTCAGTACCCTGTACCTGCCTTCTCCCCATATCCCTTGATACCTTTAGCTTTATGAAATATATCTATCTACTTATTGCTCAGGCTGATTCTGTTGTTTCCTGCTAGCTGTTGCTGAGGAGTGAAGGTTGCGCATGATGGGAGATAAGAGTGAAGCCGGTCCTGTAGTTGTATAGCACCTCGTAATGCGGCCTATAGCAACAGCAGGTTTTTGGCAGGAGCAGAAACTGTAGGATTGTAATGTGATTAGTATATATCGTCGGCTGGAATCTAATCAAGGGGTTTGGTGGGGAGGTTTATTTATAGAATAACAGGTACCCGGGAGTGAGTTACAGGCTGGAATTTAATCAAAGGGTTTGGATGATTTTGCCTATGGAATAGTGAGTAGCCTCTGGGAGTTGGAGTTATACAGTGACTCCACACTCTGCTGTGCTCGTTAATTCAAATATTTGTCAACCAGTGACCCTCTGCCCCACTCCCCAAATAATTTATCCAAAGGGTGTGGTTTTCTGTGACTTGCTCTTGAGATGGATCTGCCGTCTTTTAAATAACATAATCTAAAAACTGCATCCCAATTTATCATGTCCAAAAACCCCTAGTGTAGCAATAAGAGTACCATTAACTGGACAGAAGAATTCCTCCAGATGAGGTACAGGAAACTCTTTATTAACCGGCACCCAAACATCCGGAAATCTCTCTTAACCGGCAAAATTCTTGAGTAGGTAACCGGGGTTTTCCTTCATCTCTCGTTTAAAATTAACTTTAAAAAAAAAACCCCCGAGGCGTTTGCCTTGTATCGGAGCGTGTAGATTGGGAGGGGAATGTGCAGCCCGGGTAGGCAGCGGACACGACAGATGGTCAGCTGGCGGTCCCCGGGGAGATGGAGCTCCGAATGCAGGCGCATGTCAATGTGTACGGGGCTCTCGTACGTTAGGAGATATAACTCTCCGTTATCCGGACTTTTTGATTAACCGGCACCACGCCGGTCCCGTCGGTGCCGGTTAATAAAGAGTTTCCTGTAGTA
Organism: Squalus acanthias; assembly: GCA_030390025.1. Lineage (NCBI taxonomy): Eukaryota > Metazoa > Chordata > Chondrichthyes > Squaliformes > Squalidae > Squalus > Squalus acanthias. Next base: position 112,565,859 of record CM059427.1, on the reverse strand, counting down.
CCAGTGCTGACATAGTCATTCACAGAGCGTTTCCCTGTGCTGGTGTATTTACATGTAATACTTAGGGCAAGTGATTTTTTTTATCTTCAGATCTGCTTAGAATTCAGCATTTTTACTGCTTTCGGAGCTTTTTAATGTGAATTCCTGCGCTCAAACAGAAAATCACACTATAGTGATAAGCATAGAGATTTGTGGGATGTTGCACTGCACGTGTCATTTGCCCTGGGAACGAGGGGTGGTGTACTGGAATATTGTGATCGAGACCAGAGGGCCTTCAATCATCCGGCTGTCCTCAATTCCCTGGGAGCTGGCAGATTGCATCATCCATCATTCTGTTCAGTCACAGATTCTGCTGATGATTGAGTCAGTTCCTTGGTTTTCTGGGCTCTTATTTTCGAGTTTTAAAAAATTGTTACTTTAATGTTGCTCAACTCTGTTACTACTGATGTGCTGAGAACTGTGGTGGTTTGACATCTCTCCCCGGCACAGTGCTTTGCAAGGAATCCCCTCGGTCTGAATATCCTCAGTCCCATTTGAAGAGCCGGTGAGAGCACTGTGCTTGTCGGCACTGATTGAATTGTTCTTTAGTGTGAAGTTCATAGGTCCTTGTGCTGTGCTTTTGTAACCACACCTGAATGTATGGACCTCTTAAAGATTGCAACAAATTGGGTGATACTGCGTATCCTCAAAACTGCTCTTAACTGTCACAGAGCTGCTGTGAAAACCTTTCTTTACCTACAGCGTTCTTCTGGCTTCATAATAACAGCACAAAATGAAAAGCTGTGAGCTGTGTCCTCACTGGGATTAAGACTATGAATCTCTGGGGCTGGTAGTGTCAGCCTCAGATACTCTGCTGATATCCTTTTCAAATTAAATCCTGCTGGGGGTGGGGTGGGGAATGGGGATATATTGCCATCTGATCAAAAGCTGCACAGACTGTTTCCTCCATTTGCTTCCCCGCAGTCACTTTGTCCTCCTTATTTGGGAGGTCCTGGTGCTCTGGCCCGAAGACCATTCTGCGGCTGCTGATGGTGGCAAATCTTGCTCAGTCTGCAAGTGATTCGCCATACGGCAAGATGACCAGGGCCAGGACTGATGCACTGTCACTAGATTTTGGGGGGGGGGAGGGATTTCCTTGTTGGGAGTCCATTGCCTTTGTGTTACAGTTACAAGGCCATTCTAACACCATTTATGATTTTTTAAATGAATGTTTTCCAACCCTTTGCTCCTGTTCCTTGCTCCTCTCCTCACCCATACAATTGCATAGTTGTGCTACAGGATAAACTGTCATTGCTTTTTTTCCCCCTCTTTTGATTTCACAACCCCTTCCCTTTTTCCACTATAATTTATTCCTCCCGCCCACCCCACTCCAAATATTTTTACAACATTTGGGACCACACAGTAAATCTGACTGAGGGTGGGCAGCTGGCTTAATCTCGAGCTTGTACTGGTTCCACGCTGAATTTCCAATTTCTTCCCAGCTCTGCTGAGGGCACTGATTCATGCAGGGGGAATTGTTTCATGGGTGCTGGTAACCCTCCAGTATTTCACCCAAATGGCCATCTGTGGAGCAAACCACTTGCCCATATGATTTGTCATGTGTGAGCCTAGACAAGGAGCGCCAGCGGGCTATTCGGCTATGGAGGCATCATGCACGACCCTGATCCTGTCCTCCTGCACTACTGGATGGCAAGTGGGAACCTTGACCAATTTTGTGGCACTCAGGCTGATTGTAGTGTCCTAAATACGGCCCCAGCTAACTCAACACAAACCAGGAATAGAAGCTGGGGTCTTCTGGTCTGTATGGCATAGTGTCTTTGCCGACTAGTCTATTGGTGACTTGAGTGCGCACAGCTACTTGATTTCCTGTTGCTATCTAGGTGTTCAGATGATAGGTGTAAAATATTCAGATTTTGTTCACATGGTTCATAACTTCATTGGAACCCCTGATTATTTCACTGCCTGCCAATTTTCCATTGTACTCTTGAACAGATTATTTTTGAAGTGGAGGAAACCGGTGAGCACAGGATTGAACAGGTCTACGATGCCCCCATGGTTAAAAAAAAGCCTGCCAACACTCACTGTCTAGGCTCAGAGACCAAGAATAACTACTTGGGTGAGGTATCGGGCAGTTGCCGGTGTCTGTTCAACTGTACCCCAGCATTTTCTTGGAGCTAAAGGTATCAAGGGATATGGGGAGAAGGCAGGTACAGGGTACTGAGTTTAGATGATCGGCCATGATCTCATCGAATGGCGGAGCAGGCTCGAGGGGCCGAATGGCCTACTCCTGCTCCTATCTTCTATGTTTCTATGTTTGGAGCGGAGGAGAAAAAAAGAAAGAGAATTATGGAAAATAAAAATCAAACTGGTGCTCTGCATGGAATAACAGACGAACGTGGTCCTGGCAGGAGTGGATCATGGAGTTTGTCAAACCTTTTTCCATAACAACTGTCCCAGCTTTAGGTTCAGATGGTCTGTGAACTGCTTGTACCGGCCAAGACTCACCTGAGTGACTGTCACCATCTCCACAGCACATCTCCACAGCACATCTCCATATCCACTTCACCTGCTTCTCATTGTTGGAGTTTTGTGACAACTTTAATAAATTCAGTGTCAAGTTTATAGGAACTGGTGATGAAGGGATTGAAGTGTGCAGGCAGGGGAAAGGTTTGAAGTGTTGAGGTCATCTCACCCACCACTGGTATAGCATTTTTCAAGGTTTTATTTCCTATTGATTTCAAAGGGGACCAAATCAATGAGACTTCGATTGCAGCTGTTGCCAAGCGTGCGTACATGATACTACATCCTTCTCGTACCTCATAGAACTTTTATCTTGGCATCTGCAAGCTAAACAGCTTGCAATCCAACTGGGATTATATGTTGGGAATCTTATCCAAGTACAAATGCAGTGTGGGTTTTGTTGCACATAGCTGACATTTATTTAACCTTTGAAAAGTACTGCCGTCACCTCGAAAGGTTCCAATGGAGAACTGCCTCTTTAAAAGATCATGATGTGGAGATGCCGGCGTTGGACTGGGGTGGACAAAAATGAGAAGTCGCACAACACCAGGTTATAGTCCAACAGATTTATTTAATTTTACAAGCTTTCGGAGCTATCGCTCCTTCGTCAGGTAAGTTAGCAATGAGAGAATCTCCCAGAATTCACAATTTAAACCCAGACAACATCTTTAAAAGATGGTGAACTACCCTTTAGAAAATGGGTCCTGATGGTAAGTCTCTTTAATAAGGACACTGACTTTGTGGAAAAGGATTTGACAAACTGCTGCTGTTTGTTCACCAATCACTGTGACACAAAAATGCAGTTAATTTAAAACACCATTGTGATTCCTGACTACTCTAGCATTTCACCTTACTCACACTGAGCAGAATGAGTCACACAAAATGATCTCCCATGGCGACACTCCTTCCTCTCCTTTAAAACGACGTCTTGTTTGTAAGCTTATGATGCAGTGACTTCGATCATAATGAAAGACATCATCGTGTTACTCGCGTGTGTTGGTTTCAAGGTACTTCTGGAGCTTCTCCTACCTCAAGCAAGGAAAGATTGGCCAAACACTTTTCATGGAACATTGTACCTTTAATTATATATAATTTATACCTCACCTTCAGAATTCATTATAAAAAGGTGCTCCACTCGATATAACACTAAACCATGTTGTTAGGGCACCACAATTAGCCTCAACACACAGGCGTGGTGGGGCGGAGGGAGGGAATCAGTTAGGTTCCTGCTTCTGATCACTACCCAGTGAGTCCTGCTGGCCAATGTATTGTGTTTGGACGTTGGGTGGGATTGGCTGTGATACCCTCCACAGTTGGATAGCCTGTCAACACTCACCATCCTCTCTTTCACATGAAGAATAGTCACTTGAGTGAGTAAATGCAGGGTAGTTGGCACCCATGGAGCTGTAAGATATACCTCAGCAAGAAGAGAAGAGGTAAAAGATGCAACCTCACCAAGACGCCTCATTAGAGGGTGTCTCAATGTTTGGACTCATCAGAGTTAGTTATACTAAAGAACGAACTTTCATTTATATAGCATCTTTCATGTCCTTAGGACATCCCAAAGTGCTTCAGAGCCAATGAATTACTTCTGAAATCTAGTTACCGTTGTTATTAGGGAAATGCAAGATCCCACAAACAACAAATGAGACCATCTGTTTCGGTAGTGTCAGGTGCGCTTGGCCAAGATAGATGGGGAACTTGCTGCTCTTTGACTAGTCCCGTTGCATCTTTCACATCCACCTGAACAGGCAGATGGGGCTTCAGCTTAATTTCTCATCCGAAGGATGCCATGTGCAGCACTCCCTCAATACTGCATTAGAGTGTCAAATTAGATTATACTCTCACGCTTGATGACCGATGGCAAAATGCTTGGAAGAACTGTGACATACCAAATGGATTCCTTATAGAGGAGCCCACAGTACAACCTGACTAATCAAACCTTCCTCGCAAACAGTGGACAACCATCAACTGCCTCAGAACCTGTCATGGTAGATGCTGCCACCTTCTCCATAGATGGAAGATTAAAGCATCCCCATCATGCGACTGTGGAGCTCCTGATCAGACCCTGGAGCACATCATTGAGCACTGCCCTCAGAGGAAATTCGCAGGCAGCCTACAAGATAGCCACACTGTTACACCGGAAGCTTTGGCCTGGATTTAATTTGGTTTTTTGCTACTACTATACAAAAGAAGAAGATACAATCACGCTGTTCAATATCTGCCTCTTTTGATTTGAATCACATTTTTAGATATTGCTGCTTCTGTTTGTTCACTTTTAAAATTTAACTGTTTATAATTGCCTTTGTCACCAATGTAGATGGGTATCCCAGGTAGCTGCCACCAATTGTTACACATTTGGGCCTGCCAGATTCTTGCTGGGTTTCAGTGACATCAGGCACTCCTGTAAGCAGTATGAGCGTATCAGAGTTGACTTCGCACTGTCCTGTATCTATTTGCACAGTCCAGGGACATAACAATAATATCCTTTGGTCATCTGGGCTGGCTATTAATGTCTTTTGTAGGAATGCTTTTTCAATATCTTCGAAGGGAGAACAAGCAAACACTTTTGTGAGAAGAGGCCTGATATGAATTGATAAACTGCTTTATTTTACAGAATGTATACATGCAGAAGAGCAGTTGTGATCAGACTCGCTTATTTCAAACAGTACAACTTAACATATGATACACAATAACAATACACACAACATTTGCCACACTTCCTCACATAAGTACATCTAACTCTTTCTATAGCACTTATGGGCCTCTTAGTCTCAGCAAAAGCCTTCACAGCATCCTGTTTCAAAAACTCTCTGCTTGCCTGTGTCCATTTCTCAGTCTTATATTTCTCTTGCAGTTTGCAGCACCGAAAAGGGATCAAAGATTTTCCAATTTAATGTATGTGATGTGATAAGCTGACTAATTGCTTATTATTAACCATCTGTGAGGAAACATTAGAAATAGCTCAATAGCATCTTAACTCCTTATCGGCCCAGCCCTTTTTTTGCTTGCATGAATACATTGTGCTTTAAAAAATCCAATACCCAAAGTACCTTACTTTTCCAAATCACTTCTGTGGAATAATGGTCAAACAATCAAGTGCTGGAATGTAACTTGAATCATAATCACCTCACTCAGTCGTGTGTGTTACCATCTGGGCTGAGCTGCAGTAGACACCAAAGTGATTGGATCACTTTTGCGTTTTTGGGTACGTTGTTTTGAATATTTTGCTTGAAATAGTGACCGCTGCTGACCTAAATGGGGAACTGGCTTCAGAGGATGATTTTAACCTAAGGACAGATGTTGAATTAAAATTCGTCAGCTGTGCGTGATACTCCCAAATAGGAGCATCCCAATTCTCAGAGAACAAATGGCACTGGAGATGCACTATTTTTGTAGGACTTGAAATCCGCTGTCAGGTTAGCCAGCTCCTCTTTTTGACTGTTGAACAGAAATTGGTTCCTGGGCACGCTATAACTCAGCATCCTCCCACTGTTGGGCTCGATGATTGTTCTAACTCCAATACCAAGCCACCCACTGACCTCTGGAGGAACACTGAATATCAGAAACTTTTGGAGGTTATCAGATGTTCGAGTCGTCAGTCCAGTAATTGTTCGGTCAAAATACCAAAGGTCAGCATTCCCTGGGCGTTTTCAATGATGGTCCTTGCTTCCTGTAACTTCTATTGTGTTCATTCTCTATGGGTGTTGGAAAGTTTAGTTTTTCCTGTTCCAAATAAGCTCTCTGGGACTTCACACATGCTGTATGGAGTTTCACAATGTTGTGTCACTTTCTCTACTCATCCAACAAACTCCAGCTTTTGGTGCACCCCTTTACTTGTGGGAATAGGTCTAATTTTTTCCCTAATCATCTCCTGTTCGAAAGTTTCCTCTTATTTGTATACTGTCTTATTGTACAATTTTTCTTTCCAATTTATCTGGGCTAGTTCCCTTAATTTTTTAATATTAGTTAGTCTGGGGGGAGATAAAGTTCTGTGCTTCAATGGCCTCACCAGAAAAGCATCATAGAATGATACAGCACAGAAGGAGGCCATTCGACCCATCGTGCCTGTGCCGGCTCTTTGAAAGAGCTATCCAATTAGTCCCATTCCCACGCCCTTTCTCCATAGCCCTGCAAATTTTCTCCGATTCAAGTATTTATCCACCACTGTTTCAGGCAGTGCATTCCAGATCATCATAAATCACTGCCTAAAAAAATTCTCATCTCGCCTCTGGTTCTTTTGCCAAATACCTTAAATCTGTGTCATCTGGTTACTGACCCTTGTGCCACTGGAAACAGTTTCTCCTTATTTACTTTATCAAAACCCTTCATGATTTTGAACACCCATTAAATCTCCCCTTAACCTTCTCTGCTCTAAGGAGAATAACCTTGCGTCCCTTCCTATGCCCACTTGTGCTGACTCTGACCTGTGTATCCTCCCATCCTCCACTCCACCATTGGTGGCAGAGAAGTTGGGTGTCTTGGCCCTGAACCCTCCTTAATCGCCTCTGCCTCTTTCACCTCTCTCTCTGCTTTTAAAGCTTTCTCAAAGATACCTCTTAAACCAAGTTTTTGATCACTTCTTCTAACTCTCCCACAATGGGCTCTACATCTGTTCCTCTCTTTCTCTGCGGTGTGCCTTGAGATGATTTTAATTTACATTATATAAATGCAAGTTGTTGTTGGAGAAGCAATGCATCTGGATTTAGATCCTGAGTCTTTTTGGCAATTTATTCTTGTAAGCGTTTGTTGCGTTAGAACTGGCAATGGTACAAGATCTGCCCCAGAGAGTGCCTCTTGTATTCTGGTAGATTGTCAGGGATGTAAAAATCATAGTCCTCCGTAGTTTCTCTAAACATGACTGTCTAGCCTTGTATAGCAGCTGCTATCGTGTAGTGAGAGCTGACTAAATTTATTACTGTAATACCCCCTGGTGTGTGTATGTGGAATTGAAACTAATTGTAACTGTTATTGCTGCAAGGTGTTATACATTACAGAAATTAATGAGGTATTAATTTTGTGGCCATTCCTTGATTGGAAAGTTAAAATTGATATCCCATAATCTGCAGAACTGTGGGCAGAATTTAGCCTGCTCACTGTGTTTCAGCATCCAAGATCATTGATGGCTTCAGTCATTGCATTGTATACATTGGTCTGGTGCTAGCCTAGGTCATTGTATTATATCAGGGTATCAGCTTTGTCTCAGTTGCTACCATTTTTGCCTCAGATTGTGCATTCAAGTTGCATTCCAGCGACTTGAGCACGTAATCTAGGCTGACACTTCAGTGCAGCTGCACTGTTGGAGGTGCTGTCTTTCAAATGAGACGTTAAACCGAGGCCCGGTCTGCCCCCTCAAGTGGATGTAAAAGATCCCATGGCACTATTCAAAGAAGAGCAGGGGAGTCCTCCTGGCCAATATTTATCTTTAAACCAACGTCACTAAAACAGGTTATCTGGTCATTATCTCATTGCTGTTTGTGGGACTTTGCTGTGTGCTGCTGTATTTGCCTACATTGTGTGACTGCACTTTAAAAATAATTGATTGGTTGTGAAGTGCATGAGGATGTGAAAGTCATTATACAAATGCAAGTTTGGTCTTTCTTACTGTGGATCTGATCCTAGCCCTGGAGCCCCACCTTCCAAAAATCATTGCGCTTTATGGTATTGTGGCAATGTTTTGAATTGAGATCCTACTCTTTCATGCATGTGATGTTGCCTGCTGCACTCTCTGTTCCTGCCCCTATCAGTCTTTTCTTTATTTGGGTTTTATGTGCCACAGCATTGTAGTCACAGATGTCTTGGAATGATCTACAGGGTAAGGATACTGAGCACCAGGATAAGGACAAAAAAGGGGCTTGTAGGCGGTGTTGGCTCTGGCCTTTAGGAGGCTTGTGAAAGCACAGGGGGACATGGCAAGGTGGTATTGTTGAATTACAGGGTCATTCACTCTCTCACACTCTCTCTTTCAGACACACTTTCTGGTAAGAGGAACTCTAGTTGAATTATTTCCTCTCTCTCTCGAGTGCTGATGCCAATTGTAGTGCTTCCACTTCTATTCCTGCTGGGTTCATCTAATTCAGCACAGACTGGTCTGGCTCATTGTTACACCAGGCAGTGCATATACTCAATAGATCATCAGAGAGCCTGTCTGGCTCTCGTGCTGAGTGGGCATTGGCATCCTTTCCACTCTTGGATGCTGAGTTGAGCACTCAGAGGTGGTAGGTACTCACTCGGACTCAATACACTGACTAACAGAGTTCCATGTGTTTCTGTCCAAGTTCCCCTGCTATTCAAATTGCACAGAAGTAATTTGGCAGAGAGCACTTCTTGTGATAACAGCTAAACAGTGTGTCCAGGTGACCAGCATAAGAAATACTGATAATATTGTAAGGGCCAGTTAGGCAGTTAAGCAAAGATGGATATTGATATGATTATATCCCTGTATGGTATAATGCACATTCAAACAGGAAAATGAAATGTTTACAAGGTGAATGGTCTGCTAGCAAAGGAAGAAAATAATTTGGGGTTCGAAGTTATCGGGTCAGGTATAATTAAGTTGGTCAAGTACTCCTTCGGACTTGTGCTGCTCGAGTCAAGAAAGAGTAGGCAGACAGAACTTATGGTTGAAGAGTGAAATAGAATGGATGAATATTATGGACTTTTCTCTGATTACCTTTGAATATCGCGGGTCATTGTACAGAGGTTGGATGGGTAGGCTGGAGTGCATGATATTGAGTAGGATATACATGGTCTGTTGAAGGAATGAGGTTCCATATTTTGAATTATGTTTAAATGTGGGAAGGTGACTAGTGTAAGAATACTGAAATTATTGAATAGGATCAAGAAATAACAAAATTGAACTAAGAAATGTCATAGATTTTAATGTAAATAAATGTAAAGTGTTCCACCTCATTGGAACAAGAAACCTGAAATGTGTAGATTATTGCCCATTGACAAAGGTAGACTAACATTTGGGCAAGATTGTTTAACTGGTGTCTGGTGTCAGATTAATTGGGATATATTTTCATCCTTTCGCCAACATTGGTGAAAAAGCTGACGTGTACAAAGTGGACGAATCTCGCTTTGTACCCACACTAACTATTTTGCTAACATTAACAAAGGAAGGAAAATATATCCCACTGTGTGCTGGGATACATCTCCCGGGCACTGGACTGTAAGTCACAGTAAGCTGCTTTTCTCCTGATGGCTCTGGTTCCAAGGACTCGTTCCCTTTGTACGAGTGACTGTTCTTTATGGCCTAGACAGTGAGTGTCGCTGATTATTTGACTGTGGCGGCACAGTCGAGCTTGATTTTGTCTTTACCTGTTGCCATCGCCTGAGCACTTTCTCGCAGAAATCATCGGATAGAGTTGAGGAGCTGATGATTTTATCCTTCCTAGCCCAGGGACATTGAAACCAATTGCAGGCTCCTACTGCTACTCCAGCGGAGATCAGCTAACTCCGCATAGACGAGAATTGAATCAAAAACCTTCTGGTCGGTATGGCTGAGCTATGTGTGGTCTTCACAAACTGAGCCATCAGAGGAGCATGACGTAAGTTGTTTTAATGTCACATAAATTACTGCTGAGGCCAGTTTTGAAATATATGCAATTTTGGGCATGCTATCTTCAAAAGGACATGAATGTGTTGCAGAATTTTCAACAGGAACAGCAACAAGGATGGTGCTGGATTTCAGGCTTTGAGGTATGAAAACAGACTCTGAATTGAATCTATTTTCATTAAAGAAAAGATTAAGAGGAGATAGATCCTGGCTTTTAAAATGCTGAGGGGAACGATAATGTAGTTGCATGCAGATTATCTAACTTGGACTGTGAGTGCAGGACTAGAGGGCAGGAATATAGAATTAATGTCTCAAGGAAGACTTGAGATGAGAAGGAATTTTCCCCTCATGGAGTAGTGGATATGTGGGATAGTATCCAAGATAAGGCAGTTAGTGCTTTGTTGATTAACACTTGAGGGCTACACGACTCAGTAGTGATACAGTCGATTGAATGCTGTGTGAGCTGTTGGCACTGTGGAAATGTCACGCTAAGAAAGACAAATGGTCTAGGATGACTAATCATAAAATTTACAGCACAGAGGGTGGTAATTTGGCCCATTGTGCCAGTGCTAATGCTAGCTCGTCAACTTGAAGTTGTGTGAAACATTCCATGTTCGAATAACCCTCTGTTTAAAAACATTTCTTCTGGTCTATGTCCCCTTGTTATCATTTCGCTAACCATTAGAAACAATGTTTTGCTGTTACTACATATTTTTGGGCTTTACAGTAGATCTCCTCTTGGGTTCAGTGTCATTAGTCACTCCCATAAGTGGATCTGAAGTGCACCTCACTGCCCAATATTTAGTTAGATAGTGTGACGCAGAGATCTTAACATAAAACCCTTGCTGAGTATACTGGCCACTGCAATCACATGTTGGCAAGTGCATTCTCCTGTCTTTACGGCAGGCAGACTGAAAAACACTCCAGGAAGTGGAAGATGTCCTCAGCTGCCTTACCCAGGTACTCTTGGTGTGTGAGCCTAGTTAGTGAGGCTCTTTAACCATGTGGGGCATTACAGCTGACCCATATTAGGTCCACACCTGACATCCACACGTATTCTACCCAACAGGGCTTTAGTCAAAAGGCACTGAGACCATCTGTAGAGTTTCCATTGCTTGCTACAGCTGAGAAGAGCTATCTCCGCACTGACCAGATATCCAACCTGGGCACTGTTCATTTGTGTGGCTCAGTAACACATTGTGTGGTATATTTACCTACTAAACCGTTAGGAAAGCATTTTTTGAAAAAGACTTCTCAAAAAATCTAGAACAGGAATGAAAATGTCTTTAAGCTGATGGCGACTAAGCAACAGTAATGCCTGTATGGGAGAACCGATGGTTGTATTGAAGAACAGCAGTTCGATTAAAGGCTGAGTGAGACCTGCAGACTCCTCACTTCTGATATACTACACTCCTGCTTATCTATCATTGTTTGGTTCAGTAGTGCATAATTGGCTGAGATTAAAGTGTGCTTACCATTCCCCTGATGCCACAGCTGGTAACCGAAGCAGACAGACCAGAAGATCCCAAGTTCAAACTATTGTATGTGCTGAATTAGCTGATTTCTGAACTCGTGGCATGAGTATCCTGAGCTGGGTAGCGCTCTCGCCTCTGAGTCAGAAAGTTGTGGGTTCAAGCCCCACTCCAAACACTGGAGCACAAAATCCAGGCTGCCACTTCAGTGCAGTACTGATTGCACTTTCGGAGGTGCCGTATTTCAGATGAGACGTTAAACTGAGGCCCAGTCTGCCCACTCGGGTGGACGTAAAAGATCCCATGGCACTATTCGAAGAAGTGTGGGGCAGTTCTCCCATTGTCCTGGCCGATATCTATTGCTCAACTAACACCTAAAACAGGTGGCCATTTATCCTATTGCTGATTGTGGGACCTTGCTGTGCATAAATTGGCTGCTGCTTTTCCTACCTTACAACATTGTACTTGAAAAGTACTTCATTGTCTGTAGCTGTAAAGCACTTTGGAACGCCCTGGGGTTGTGAAAGGTGCTATATCAATGCAAGTTTGTTCGTTCTTTTCTTTACAGTCAAATAACCTGCTGACAATTTCTATGAAGGCTCACACATAAAGAATGGTTACTTGAGCGAGATGCTGAGGGCAGCCAACGCCTGGGGAATTGTACCCCTCATGATCTTCAGGAGATGAGGGGCAGAAACTGGGGGGACAAAACATTGAAAGAAAAAGCAGTGGTGGCTGTGCAGGGAGCTTTCAAAATCCCCACGCGGTCCCGTCTCAGACGGATACTGGGCATTTTAATCACTGGCTGCTCGCTTCATTATTTATTGTTTAGTGGGAGACCACAGGAGGAAGTTGAGGAGCCATGGCGGTTTTGTGGTGGTGGAGTCTTTTAGAAGACTCTGCGGAGACCGAGAGTTCAGCATCCAGCAGACTCCACTGATGTGCTCTGCTTCTATCTGTCTGCCCGCATTAACAGTAATACAGATTTTTATCTTAATAACTTCAGAGTTTCTTTTATTGCAAAGATGTTGTATTTGCTTATTGTATTTCCCCTTTCCACATTTCACAATGTTGAGATTATCACAGTTGAAGTTTCCTTTTTTGAAAGGATTTGGCTGCTTTTTTTCCCCCAGTTGTGTCCTCTTTTTCTCCTGAAGATCCTGACTCATACTTTGGAACAGTTCCATGGAGGCCGGGCAGCCTCTCGGCCTCACTTGAGTGGCCTGTGTGAGCTCAGACAGTGACTGCCAGCAGGCTGCTTGCTCAATTGTGAGGAACATCACAGCTGAGATTGATCCTGTCATCAACCAGCGCCTACATAAGCACGTTCCAGCAAGGGTTCCTGGATAGCAGTCATTAGCAGACGTGGGATCTTCCTGGCCTGTGTGGCTCAGCTATTCAGTGCCTTTACCAGCTGAATGAGTGGAGAAATGAACTGCCAGGATAGTATTTGTAATGTGCGTGCGCTACAGCAGGAATCGGTAACTTAAGTATTAGGTTGTGGTTTTTTTCCCCTCTATCCTCCATCCCTTCTTTATGCCGCATGATGGCTTCAGCTGAGAGAGGTCAGGTATAGGTTCTATTTCCAGGACCTCAAGAATTTTTAGGACTAGGAAAGGCCATTGGGCCCAGCAATCCTTTCCATTTTTGATAGATCAACCCCACTTACCCACCTACTTGACATATCCCTCAATCCCTCTCTAGATATATCTCTAAGGGCCACTTTTCCTCTTGGCCCCCTGCTGGGTGCCAGACTGGCGCAATGTACAAGAGATGCTGAGCAAACAGTGGGGCCTTGTTTCTGGAGATTAAAAACAAATTGTCAGGATGCGGGCGACGCATTTATTGCCCATTCTTCGTTGCCCTAAGAAGGTACTGGTGGTCCTTCTTGAACCGTTGCAGCTCGTGTCGTGATGGTGCTCCCACAGTGGTGCTAGGTAGGGAATTTCAGGATTTTGACTTGGCAGCAATTAAATAATGGTGATATGTGTTAAAGTCAGGACGGTATGTGACTTGGAGGTGATGGTATTCCCATGATATTGCTGCTGCTGTTCTTCTCAGTAGCGAGGCCGCAGGGGAAGGAGGTGCTGTTGAAGTAACCTTGGTGAGTTGCTCCAGTGCATCCTGTAGATCGTACATACTACAGACACAGTGCTCTGGTGGTGGAGGGGGTGGATATTTACTCCAGTGTCATCAATCAAGCTAACATCTTTGTCCTAGATGGTGTTGAGTTTTGTTGCAGCTACAGCCATCCAGGCAAGTGGTGAAGATTCCATCACATTCCTGACTTGAACCTTGGAGATGGTGGAGAGGCTCGAGGGGTCAGAAGGTGAACTACTTGTTGTAGAGTACCCATCCTCTGCCCTGCTCTTGTAGCCATGGTGTTGATATGGCTGATCCAGTTCAACTACTGAGCAATGATGACCCCAAGGTTTTGATGGTCGGGGGACTCTGCGATGGTGGTACTGTTGAAGGTCAAAGGGAGATGGCTGGGTTTTCTCTTGTCCCTTGTGGTGCAAATGTTATCCCAAGCCTGGATATTAGGCTGGCATGGGCTGCTTCATTATCGGAATAGTTGCGAATGGAGCTGAACACTCTGGCACCATGAGTGAATAGCCCCACTCCTGACTTATGACAAAGGGTTAGGTCATTGATCAAGCAAGTGAAAATCTCAGTAGTATAAATAAGGAAGGCTAGAGTGCAGTTGTCACAGAGTGCAGCTTGGAACAGAGTGTAAGCCTGCGAGTTTGGTGAGTAAGGGAGTTTGGGGAGGGAGGTGCTCCTTTCTTCTTTTTCTATCTTTGTCAGCCTCCAGGAGAGCTGGAGTTAAAAATCTGCACGAGAGGGGACAGAGAACCAGCAGGAGTTCGGCTCTGTGAAACCCCCCAACCGCATTCGGAGAAAAATAAAAGGTGACATCACAGGAACAAGGCAGAGGCAGCAGACCTGAGCGGGAGCGAGAGCGGAGGCGGAGCAAATAAACAGCGCGGCAGAGGAAGGCCTGAGAGCAGAGGCAGCGGACCTGACAACAAAAACAAGGAGTGACATCACAGGAAAGCAGGGAAGTGATTGGTTGGTCAGTATTTCTCTGTTTTCTTGGGCATTGGTTTAAATTAAGAGCCGGGATTAAAAACTAAACGTTCAAAACTTAAACACTTAATTAATTAAATACATTAGAGATGGCAGGGCAGGCAATGTGTTACTGCTGCAACATGTGGGAGATGGTGGACACCATTGAGGTCCACGGCGACCACATTTGCAGTAAGTGTTGGTTGCTCGAGGAACTTCGGCTCCGTGTTGATGAGCTGAAGTCTGAGCTTCAAACACTGCGACACATCAGAGAGGGGGAGAGTTACCTGGACGCTGTGTTCCAGGAGGCAGTCACACCCCTTAGATTAATTAATTCAAATTTGGTCCGTGATCAGGGACAGGTGGGTGTGACTACCAGCGAGGCAGGTATGGAGACCCAGGAGGTAATGGTGGAGGAGCCTCAGCCCTTGCTCTTGTTCAAGTTACGAGGTTCTTACTCCCTGTGTGGACGAGAGCAGGGGTTGCAGGGAGGATGAGCAAACTGACCACAGCACCGTGGTACAGGGAGCCATTCAAGTGGGGGGAGCAAAAAGAAATGTGGTAGTGGTAGGGGACAGTATAGTTAGGGGGATAGACACTGTTCTCTGCAGCCAAGAGTGTGAGCCCTGAAGGCTGTGTTGCCTGCCCGGTGCCAGGGTAAAGGACATCTCCTCTGGGCTGGAGAGGAACTTAGAGTGGGAGGGGAAAGATCCAGTTGTCGTCGTCCATGCAGGTACCAACGACATAGGTAGGACAAAGAAAGAGGTTCTGCTGAGGGAGTATGAGCAGCTAGGGGCTAAATTAAAAAGCAGAACCACAAAGGTAATAATCTCTGGATTACTACCTGAGCCACGTGCAAATTGGCACAGGGTCAATAAGATCAGAGAAATGAACGAGTGGCTCAAAGATTGGTGTGGGAGAAATGGGTTTTGATTCCTGGGGCACTGGCACCAGTACTGGGATAAGAGGGAGCTGTTCCGTCGGGACGGGCTTCATTCGAACCAGGCTGGGACCAGTGTCCTGGCGAATCTTAATAACTAGGGCTGTAGATAAGGCTTTAAACTAAATAGTGGGGGGGAGGGATACGCTGAGCGGAAATTAAAAAAGTCAGAGAAAAATGAGAAGGCAAAAGTGCAGGGTAGTAATAGGGGTAATGATAACCAGAGTGTGATGAGAAGCGACAGAGCGTATACACATAAGAGTGCATCAGAAAGAGGGGTCAGAGTAGGGAAAAATGGTAAAAAGGCAACATTAAAAGCTCTATATCTGAACACACGCAGCATTCGTAACAAGATAGATGAGTTGACAGCACAAATAGAAATAAATGTGTATGATCTGATAGCCATTAAAGAGACGTGGTTGCAAGGTGACCAAGTCTGGGAACTGAATATTCAGGGGTATTTGCCATTTCGTAAGGATAGGCAGAAAGGAATAGGAGGTGGTGTAGCTCTGTTAATAAGGGATGAGATCAGTGCAGTAATGAGAAATGATATTGGCCTAGAAGATCAAGACGTAGATTCAGTTTGGGTGGAGATAAGAAATAATAAAGGTAAGAAATCACTGGTGGGAGTGGTCTACAGGCCCCCAAACAGTAGCCACACTGTAGGACAGTGTATAAATCAAGAAATAATAGAGGCTTGTAAGAAAGGTACGACTATAATCATGGGAGATTTTAATCATCTTATTGATTGGACAAAGCAAATTGGCAAAGGTAGACTTGAGGAAGAGTTCTTAAGAGTGTATATGGGATGGTTTCTTGGAACAATATGTTGTGGAACCAAACAGGGAGAAGACTATTTTAGATCTGGTAATGTGTAATGAGGCTGGATTAATTAATGATCTTGAAGTGAAGGATCCTCTTGGGAAGAGTGATCATAGCATGGTAGAATTTCAAATTCAGTTTGAGGGTGAGAAAGCTAGGTCTCAAACTAGTGTCCTGAACTTAAACGAAGGTAATTACAAAGGTATGAAGGCAGACTTGTTAAAGTGGACTGGGAAAATATATTACAGGGTAAGACTAGAAAAGCAGTGGCAAACATTTAAGGAGATATTTCATAACTCTCAGCAAAGATATATTCCAATGAGCAAGAAAGACTCTAAGAGAAGGATGGCTAACTAAGGAAGTAAAGGATGGTATCAAATTGAAAACAAAAGCATACAATGTTGTGAAGAATAGTGAAAGGCCAGAGGATTGGGAATTTTTTTTTAAAACAGCAAAGCGCGACTAAAAAAATGATAGAGAAGATAGCTTATGAGAGTAAGCTAGCAAGAAATATAAAAACAGACAGTAAGAGCTTCTACAGGTATATAAAAAGGAAGAGAGTAGCTAAACTAAACATTGGTCCTCTAGAGGATGAGTCTGGGGAATTAATAATGGGAAACAGGGAAATGGCGGAGACTTTGAACAAATATTTTGTATCGTTCTTCATGGTAGAAGACACTAAAAGCATCCCAATAATGGATAATCAAGGGGCTATTAGGGTGGGGGGCGGGAGGGGGGGAGCTTAAAACAATCACTATCACTAGAGAGAAAGTACTAGGCAAACTAATGGGACTAAAGGTGGACAGGTCCCCTGGACCCGATGGCCTGCATCCTAGAGTCTTAAAAGAGGTGGCTGCAGAGATAGTGGAAGCATTGGTTGTAATCTACCAAAATTCCCTGGATTTTGGAGAGGTCCCAGCGGACTGGAAAACCGCAAATGTAATGCCCCTATTTAAGAAAGAAGGGAGACAGAAAGCAGGCAACTATCGACCAGTTAGCCTAACATCTGTCATTGGGAAAATGCTGGAGTCCATCATTAAGGAAATGATAGCAGGACATTTAGAAAATCATAATATCGTCAAGCAGAGTCAGCATGGTTTTATGAAAGGGAAATCATGTTTGACAAATTTGCTGGAATTATTTGAGGATGTAACGAGTAGGGTGAATAAAGGGGAACCAGTAGATGTCGTGTATTTGGATTTCCAGAAGGCATTCGTTAAGGTGTCACATAAAAGGTTACTACACAAGATAAGAGCTCACGGGGTTGGGGGTAATATTAGCATGGATAGAGGATTGGCTAACTGACAGAAAACGGAGAGTCGGGATAAATGGGTTATTTTCAGGTTAGCAAACTGTAACTAGTGGGGTGCCGCAGGGATCAGTGCTGGGGCCTCAACTATTTACAATCTATATTAATGACTTGGATGAAGGGACTGAGTGTAATGTAGCCAAATTTGCTGATGATACAAAGATAGGTGGGAAAGCAAATTGTGTGGAGGACGCAAAGAATCTCCAAAGGGATATAGATAGGCTAAGTGAGTGGGCAAAAATCTGGCAGATGGAGTTTAATGTGGGAAAATGCAAGGTTATTCACTTTGGTAGGAAAAATAAAAAAGCAAATTATTATTTAAATGGAGAGAGATTACAAAATGCTGAGGTACAGAGGGATCTGGGGGTCCTTGTACAGGAATCACAAAAAGTTAGCATGCAGGTACAGCAAGTAATTAGGAAGGCAAATGGAATGTTGGCCTTTATTGCAAAGGGAATGGAGTATAAAAGCAGGGAAGTCCTGTTACAATTGTACAGGGCATTGGTGAGACCACACCTGGAGTACTGCGCACAGTTTTGGTCTCCTTTCAGGAAGGATATACTTGCATTGGAGGCAGTTCAGAGAAGGTTCACGAGGTTGATTCTGGAGATGAAGGGGTTGTCTTATGAAGAAAGGTTGAGCAGGTTGGGCCTATACTCATTGGAGTCTAGAAGAATGAGAGGGGATCTTATTGAAACACAAGATTCTGAAGGGGCTTGACAGGGTAGATGCAGAGAGGATGTTTCCCCTCGTGGGGGAATCTAGAACTAGGGGGCATAATTTCAGAATAAGGGGGCACCCTTTTAACTCAGAAATGAGGAGGAATTTCTTCTCTGAGGGTCGTGAATCTTTGGAATTCTCTTCCCCAGAGAGCTGTGGAGGCTGGGTCATTGAATATATTTAAGGTGGAGATAGACAGATTTTTGAAAGGTAAGGGAGTCAAGGGTTATGGGGAGCGGGCAGGGAAGTGGAGTTGAGACCAAGATCAGATCAGCCATGATCTTATTGAATGGCGGAGCAGGCTCGAGGGGCCAAATGACCTACTGCTGCTCCTCCGTCTTATGTTCTCTAGGAACTCCTGCAGTGATGTCTTGGGGCTGTGATGATTGCTGTCCGACAACCACGAACATATTTTTTACGTAACTGAAGGGATTTTCCTTAGACTTGCCCCCCCCCCCATAAGCTTCAGTTTTACTACAGCTCCTTGGTGCTATACTCGGTCGAATGCTGCCTTGATGTCAACGCCCTGAGGTCTGAAGCTCGTGCTGGCATGGGCAGAGGAAGGGGGAAAGACATCATTCATTTGCAGTCAACTTTTGGGGTGTTACTGGGCCTCATTTACGTGCTAATGCTGGGCCTGTACCACTGAGGCAATCCCAGGACAGCATTGTGAGGGCGGAGTCGAGATGTAACTGGTCTCCACTCCTATTTCCTCTTCGCTGCGCCTGGAAACTGAGTGTTCCCCAGACGCAATGAAGAGGAAAGTATCGCCTCTAATCTTGACCCTGCAGTCAGCAGCTGTGGAAATGTACCACAGCAAGAAGCCGGCATGATGGGAGAAAATTGGCCCATAGAAATTGGTGAAGTGACCGCACCTTAAAATTGTTTGTGAAGTGCTTTGGGATGATTCTGAGATATGTGATAAGGTGCTGTATAAATGCATGTTCTGTCTTTCTTTATCTTTTCCTTGGGTAAGCGAGGTGAGGAATCCGCCAGAGTTCCCGTTGCGGATCGCTGTCTAGTGATGCCTGCTGGAGAGCCCTGCATGTAGATGTGGCTCAGGCTCAGGCCCATGGCTCATGGCTCAGGCTTACAATGCCCTTCACATTTGACTAGCCCTCCGGCACACACTGTCCAGGCTGACACATGAAAGAATAACCAGTTGGGCAACTGCCGGCTGTGGAACCGTGCCCAGCACCTTCAGCAGAGGAAGGGAGGGGGGTACTGCTGAAGAAAGGAGGAAGAAAAGATAATGGAATATTTTGTGGCTATTCTCGCTGCTCTTGACGTAAGGTGGGGAGATTGTTTTGCTTCCTTGCTCACAGGAGATGAGGCTCAGTTTCCTTTGCTGACATTCCAGACTTGAATGTTTCGTTCTTCCTGTGCGTGTGTGCATCTGTTTTTTAGGAGCATGGTTAATCCTGCCCCAGGGCACTTAATAGTTTACAGTGGCCAGCCAATTGAGGGATGACCAGTGAGTAAGGCCAGGGGTGGGGCACAGTTTATTAGTAGGTTGATCTCTGTGCTGGTGCCTCATTATGGACTCAGACTGACAGAGCTTCCCCTACATGTGTCTATGATGCTATTTCCAGTCTGTTTGGTCTCTTTACAGGCAATGTAGAAAGGAGATTACGGCATCACTTCTTGCAATGTTCTTGGCCGCACCATTTTAATTTAATGTATTTCTGTTGTGTTTTCAGAAAAAATTCCGAAAGGTTACTTAGCCAGAGATGAGTAGTTGAAAACTTGCTCTTTGAATTGACATAATCTCCTTGCAGCTAGGTTGAGGTTGAGAACCACATACTTCCGTTGCTAGGGCCTTGGATGTTGCAGTCTGACTTGGCAGGAAGACAAAAACACGGTGGGAGGGCAAAAAAGGTTTCTTGAAATACTCTGTGCTTAAGTTGCATCTGCATTGAAGGCTGGGAAATGTTACTAACCGGTGAGCTGCTGGCAGATAGGCTTTCTCTCACATTTTTAAATTTGCTGCTTTCACGGGAGTTTTGTCATGTAGTTGGTTAGATGCTGGTTTTCTGCCTCTGGGACCTGCGTTCAAATCCTGCCCAGGCTGATGGGATGCAAGTCTCCTCAATCTGCTGGTTGTAAGGGCCCTATGTGAAGAGTTTGGACAGTCTCAATTCAGTAAGCACGGGCTGCTCCTAATTCAACACTTGTAACAAGATGGTGTTGTAGGAAATGAAAAAGTGTCGCACTGGCATTAAGGG
This sequence comes from Squalus acanthias, assembly GCA_030390025.1. Classification (NCBI taxonomy): domain Eukaryota; kingdom Metazoa; phylum Chordata; class Chondrichthyes; order Squaliformes; family Squalidae; genus Squalus; species Squalus acanthias. Next base: position 112,545,221 of record CM059427.1, on the reverse strand, counting down.
ATGCTCTTCTGGAGTTCAGCCTAAGGGGCAATTTTGGGGTAAAGTAGAGGGAGCTTTACTCTGTATCTAACCCGTGCTGTACCTGCCCTGGGAATGTTTGATGGGACAGTGTAGATGGAGCTTTACTCTGTATCTAACCCGTGGTGTACCTGTCCTGGGCTTGTTTGATGGGACAGTGTAGAGGGAGCTTTACTCTGTATCTAACCCGTGCTGTACCTGCCCTGGGAGTGTTTGATGGGACAGTGTAGAGGGAGCTTTACTCTGTATCTAACCCATGCTGTACCTGCCCTGGGAATGTTTGATGGGACAGTGTAGAGGGAGCTTTACTCTGTATCTAACCCGTGCTGTACCTGCCCTGGGCTTGTTTGATGGGACAGTGTAGAGGGAGCTTTACTCTGTATCTAACCCATGCTGTACCTGCCCTGGGAATGTTTGATGGGACAGTGTAGAGGGAGCTTTATTCTGTATCTAACCCGTGCTGTACCTGCCCTGGGAGTGTTTGATGGGACAGTGTAGAGGGAGCTTTATTCTGTATCTAACCCGTGCTGTACCTGTCCAGGGAGTGTTTGAAGAACACAAGTTGGCTTTTGCGAGCTCTGGTTTGAGCAGTCACTTTATAAAAAAAAAAACACTTCATACTTCTGACACCAACATGCAATTGACATGGCATTAGAAATCTTCTTTTATTGGGCAGATGAGTAAACTTGTATGTAAGTGTGAGATTTACGTGGCCGGATGGCGCAGTCTTGTTTACTCTTTAACTAGGATTGAGAGCCCTGTTTGCACTAGTCTGAGTTAAATCTGTGACTGCCCATTAATACATTTGCTCCATGTTATGTTCCCAGTATCCATCATGGTCAATATCAGGAGTCATCTGTCCTTGTTCTACTTGTCTATGGCTGCATCCTGTTGTGTCACCTAAAACAAAGTATTGCTTTTTCATTTGTATAATGCTTGTTTGAAAAATTGTGGAGGAAGAAATTGCAAAGCAGATTATGAATAGGTGTGGAGGTCACAGAGTAGTTGTCATGGGTGACTTCAACTTTCCAAATATTGATTGGAACCTTTATAGGTCAAACAGTTCGGATGGGATAGTTTTTGCACAGTGTGTGCAGGAGGGTTTCCTGACACAATATGTAGATAGGCCGACAAGAGGTGGGGCCACGTTGGATTTGGTACTGGGTAATGAACCGGGCCAAGTGTTTGATTTGTATGTGGGAGAGCACTTTGGAGATAGTGACCACAATTCGGTAACTTTCACTATTGCAATGGAGAGGGATAGGGCCATACGGCAGGGCAGGGTTTATAATTGGGGGAGGGGTAATTATGATGCGATTAGGCAAGAATTAGGGAGTATAAGATGGGAACAGAAACTATCAGGGAAAGGCACAAACGAAAAGTGGAGCTTTTTCATGGAGCAATTACTGCGTGTCCTTGATAGGTATGTCCCTGTCAGGCAGGGAGGAAATGGCCGAGTGAGAGTTCACAAAAGAGGTTGAATGTCTAGTCAAGAGGAAAAAGGAAGCGTATGTAAGGATGAGAAAACAAGGTTCAGTTGGGTCGATTGAGGGGTACAAGGTAGCAAGGAATGAGCTAAAAAAAGAGCTTAGGAGAGCTAGGAGGGGGCATGAGAAGTCCTTGGCGGGTCGGATCAAGAAAAACCCCAAGGCTTTTTACTCTTATGTGAGAAATAAAAGAATGACCAGGGTGAGGGTAGGGCCGGTCAAGGACAGTAGTGGGAACTTGTGCATGGAGTCAGAAGAGATAGGAGAGGTGATGAATGAATACTTTTCGTCAGTGTTCACCGAGGAGAGGGGCCATGTTCTTGAGGATGAGAGTGTGATAAAGGTGGATAGGCTGGAGGTGGTAGATGTTCTGAGGGAAGATGTTTTAGCAATTTTGAAGAACCTGAGGGTCGATAAGTCCCCTGGGCCAGATGGGATATATCCTAGGATTCTTTGGGAGGCAAGGGAGGAGATTGCAGAGCCTCTGGCTTTGATCTTTGGGTCCTCACTGTCCACGGGGATGGTGCCAGAGGACTGGAGAGTGGCGAATGTTGTTCCTCTCTTCAAGAAAGGAAATAGGAATGACCCTGGTAATTATAGGCCGGTTAGTCTTACTTCGGTGGTTGGTAAGATAATGGAAAAGGTCCTGAGGGATAGGATTTATGACCATTTGGAAAGGGGCAACTTAATCAGGGATAGTCAACACGGATTCGTGAAGGGTAAGTCTTGCCTAACAAATTTGATTGAATTCTTTGAGGAGGTAACTAAGTGTGTAGATGAAGGTAGAGCAGTTGATGTCGTATACATGGATTTTAGTAAGGCGTTTGATAAGGTTCCCCATGGTCGTCTCATGAAGAAAGTAAGGAGTTGTGGGATAGAGGGAAATTTGGCCGATTGGATAAGTAACTGGCTATCTCATAGAAGGCAGAGGGTGGTGGTGGATGGAACATTTTCGGACTGGAGACCAGTTACCAGCGGTGTGCCACAGGGGTCGGTGCTGGGTCCTCTGCTGTTTGTGATTTTTATCAATGACTTGGAGGAGGGGACTGAAGGGTGGATCAGTAAATTTGCTGATGACACCAAGATTGGTGGAGTAGTGGATGAGGTGGAGGGCTGTTGTAGGCTGCAAAGAGACATTGATAGGATGCAGAGCTGGGCCGAAAAATGGCAGATGGAATTTAACCCTGATAAGTGCGAGGTGATTCATTTTGGTAGGGCAAATTTGAATAAGGATTACAGGGTCAACGGCAGGGTTCTGAGGAACGTGGAGGAGCAGAGGGATCTGGGGGTTCATATCCACAGATCTCTGAAGGTTGCCACTCAAGTGGATAGAGCAGTAAAGAAGGCCTATGGTGTGTTGGCGTTTATTAACAGAGGGTTTGAGTTTAAGAACCGTGAGGTTATGCTGCAACTGTACAGGACCTTGGTGAGACCACATTTGGAATATTGTGTGCAGTTCTGGTCACCTCACTATAGGAAGGACGTGGAAGCATTGGAAAGAGTGCAAAGGAGATTTGCCAGGATGCTGCCTGGTTTGGGGGGGAGGTCTTGTGAGGAAAGATTGAGGGAGTTGGGGCTTTTCTCTTTAGAGCGGAGGAGGATGAGAGGCGACTTAATAGAGGTTTATAAGATGATGAGGGGGATAGATAGAGTGGATGTTCAGAGACTATTTCCTCGGGTAGAGGCAGCTGTTACAAGGGGGCATAACTATAAGGTGCATGGGGGGAGATATAGAAGGGATGTCCGAGGTAGATTCTTTACTCAGAGAGTGGTTGGGGTGTGGAATGGACTGCCTGCTGTGATAGTGGAGTCGGACACTTTAGGAACTTTCAAGCGGTTATTGGATAAGCACATGGAGCACACCAGAGTGATAGGGAGTGTGATAGCTTGATCTTGGTCTCGGACAATGCTCGGCACAACATCGAGGGCCGAAGGGCCTGTACAGTGCTGTACTGTTCTATGTATCTATGTAAAACTTGTTGTTTTGTTTGTATGAGGTGTTCTTGCCACTGGAATTGTGACAGGGGAACTACAGTTGGTCTCAATACCGCTGCGTTAGGCAGGGAGTAAAATTGTCCTGATCACTATCCACTGTGCCCTGCTGGAAAGTATGTGGGTGTGGACATCAGGTAAGAACAGGATCAGGCTGGGCTGTGAAGCCAAGGTGCTGGAGAGCTCCAAGTACAGTGTGCCCATGTTCCAGTGGACAGGTTGCATAAACTTGGTTTTATTCTCTTGAGTATAGGAGATTGAGGGGTGATCTGATCGAGATGTTTAAAATATTAAAAGGATTTGATGGGGTAGATACGGAGAAACTATTTCTTGTGGGGGAGTCCTGAACGAGGGGACATAATCTTAAAATCAGAGCCAGGCCATTTAGGAGTGAAATCAGGAAGCACTTTTTCACACAAAGGGTAGTAGAAATCTGGAACTCTCTTCCTCCACAACCACCACCCCCCCCCCCCCCCCACCCCCTGCAAAGAGACTATGGGTGCTATGTTCCTAAGATGCTGACTTTTGCTAATATGAAGTTCAGTGGGCAACTGTAGCCCCTTGGGAATGCCATGTCCAAATGCTTATTCTTTCTGTAAGTCTAGACAGTCAATATTAGCAGGCTTTTGGACTGTCCACACCTTACGTCTGCACATGCTAGCTTTCCAAACGGGTCACTGGGTACTGGTCAGGAGTGTGAATCCTGGGTAATATTTTTCCTTAATAAAATGCTGGAAATACTCAGCAGGTCAGGCAGCATCTGTGGAGAGAGAAACAAAGTTAATGTTTCAGGTCGATGACCTTTCGTCTCTCCACAGATGCTGCCTGACCTGCTGAGTATTTCCAGCATTTTCTGTTTTTATTTCAGATTTCCAGCATCCGCAGTATCTTGCTTTTGTAATATTTTTCCTCCTCTCCCTAGCTTGGTGGCAGTTAGGCACATATCATCTGAGCTCCAACCATGCCTGAGATCAAGTAACTCAACACAGACTGGGGATTGACCCTGGGTCCTTCTGGTCTGACTGGCTTTGTTCATTACTGCCTTTACTGAGTTTAGTTAGCAGCTAAGACAGCAACTGAGTGCAGTGGGCTGGCAAACACACGGAGAGTGAGCTTGGGAATGGGAAATGAAGACAGAGGGGAATGAGATGGGGAATAGGAAGTGAAGGCAGAGAGGATGAGATGGGGAATAGGAAGTGAAGGCAGAGAGGATGAGATGGGGAATAGGAAGTGGAGGCAGGGGGATGAGATGGGAAGTGGAGGCTTGGGATGAGATGGGGAATAGGAAGTGGAGGCAGAGGGGAATGAGATGGGGAATAGGAAGTGGAGGCATGGGATGAGATGGGGAATAGGAAGTGGAGGCAGAGGGGATGAGATGGGGAATGAGAAGTGGAGGCAGAGAGGATGAGATGGGGAATAGGAAGTAAAGGCATAAGAACATAAGAAATAGGAGCAGGAGTAGGTCATTCGGCCCTTCGAGCCTGCTCCGCCATTCAATGAGATCATGGCTGATCTTCTGCCTCAATTCCATTCACCGGCCCTATCGCCATATCCCTTGATGCCCTTACTAGTCAGAAATCTATCGACTTCTGTTTTGAATATACCCAATGACTGAGCCTCCACAGCCCTCTGGGGTAGAGAATTCCAAAGATTCACCACTCTCTGTGTGAAGAAATTTCTTCTCATCTCAGTCCTGAATGGCCTACCCTTTATCCTGAGGCTGTAGCCCCTGGTTCTAGACTCCCCAGCCAAGGGAAACATTCTCCCAGCATCCACCCTATCAAGCCCTGTAATAATTTTGTATGCTTCAATGAGATCCCCTCTCATTCTTCTGAATTCAAAAGAATACAGGCCTAGTTTACTCAATCTCTTCTCATACGACAGTCCCGCCATCCCAGGAATCAATCTCGTGAACCTTCGTTGCACTCCCTCTATGGCAAGTATATCCTTCCTTAGGTAAGGAGACCAACATTGTACACAGTACTCCAGGTGTGGTCTCACTAAGGCCCTATATAATTGGAGTAAGACTTCTTTACTCCTGTACTCAAATCCTCTTGTAATGAAGGCCAGCAAATCATTTGCCTTCCGAATGGCTTGCTGCACCTGCACATTCACTTTCAGTGACTCACGTACAAGGACACCCAGGTCCCTTTGAGCATCTGCATTCCCCAATCTTTCACCATTTAGGAAATACTCTGCCTTTCTGTTTTTTCTACCAAAGTGGATAACTTCACATTTATCCACATTATATTCCATTTGCCATGTTCTCGCCCACTCACTGAGCCTGTCGAGATCCCCTTGAAGCCTCTTCACATCCTCTATACAACTGACACTGCCACCTAGCTTTGTATCATCAGCAAATTTGGAAATGTTACATTTAGTCCCCTCATCCAAATCATTGATATAGATTGTGAATAGCTGGGGCCCAAGCACCGATCCTTGCGGTACCCCACTAGTCACAGCCTGCCATCCTGAAAAAGACCCGTTTATCCCTACTCTTTGTTTTCTGTCTGTTAACCGATTCTCAATCCATGCTAGTATATTACCCCCAATTCCATGTGCCCTAATTTTGTTCACCAACCTCTTGTGTGGGACCTTATCGAAGGCCTTCTGAAAATCCAAATACACCACATCTACCGATTCCCCTTTGTCTACTCCACTAGTTACATCCTCAAAGAACTCCAATAGGTTTGTCAAACAGGATTTCCCTTTCATAAATCCATGTTGACTCTGCCCAATCTTACTATTAGTTTCTAAGTGCCCAGTTATTGCACCTTTATAATAGATTCCAGCATTTTCCCAACTACTGATGTGAGGCTAATAGGTCTGTCGTTCCCCGTTTTCTCTCTCCCTCCTTTCTTAAATAGCGGGGTTACATTTGCTATCCTCCAATCTGCAGGAACCGTTCCAGAATCTATAGAATTTTGGAAGATGACAACCAATGCGTCCATTATCCCAATGGCCACCTCTTTCAAAACCCTAGGATGTAGGTCATCCGGTCCTTGAGATTTATTGACTTTTAGTCTCATTAATTTTGCTAGTACTGTTTTTTTACTGATAATTTCTTTAAGTTCCTCATTCTCGCCATACCCTTGGTGTTCTCGTATTTCTGGGAGGTTTTTTGTGTCTTCCTCCGTGAAGACAGAAACAAAGTATTTATTTAATTTCTCTGCCTTTTCCTCATTCCCCATTATAAATCCTCCCGTCTCTGACTGTAAAGGACCTACATTTACCTTCGCCAGTCTTTTCCTTTTCACATACCTATAGAAGCTTTTACAATCCGTTTTTATATTTTTTGCTAGTTTGTGCTCATTATCCATTTTCCCTTTCTTTATCAATTTCTTGGTCCCCCTTTGCTGATTTCTAAAAAGATCCCAATCCTCAGGCTGACCGCTTTTTCTGGCAACTTTATAAGCTTCCTCCTTTGACTTAATACTAGCTTTAATTTCTTTTGTTAGCCACGGTTGGATCACTTTTCCTTTTGGGTTTTTATGCCCTAGAGGAATATATGTTTGTTGCAAATTATGCATCATTTCCTTGAATGTTAGCCATTGTATGTCCACCTTCATACCTTTTAGTGTAGTCTTCCAATCTACCATGGCCAACTTATCCCTCATACCCTTGTAGTTTCCTTTGTTTAGATTGAAGACCTTAGTTTCAGATTGGACTACATCACTCTCAAAATTCAATCATATTATGGTCACTTGTTTCTAAAGGACATGGCAGAGGGGAATGAGATGGGGAATAGGAAGTGGAGGCAGAGGGGATGAGATGGGGAAAAGGAAGTGAAGGCAGAGGGGAATGAGATGGGGAAAGTGAAGTGGAAACGCAAGGTGGTTTGTTTGGAATACAGCAAGAGTCAGTGGGCACCCAGTAGATAAAAATTGTGAAATGGGGAGGAACAAATGGAAAGTGTAACAAATATTAATGTAAGGAAGAAATTGATATACAAACATAGTATAATGGAAATAAAGGAAGAGAGTCAAATAACAAGAAGAAAGTTACAGATCAAGAGAAGTCAGCATGCAATATGGGTGAGAGGCTGCAGCCTGATTCTGCAGCCTTGGATCTCCATATCATAGCAGCTCTGGCACCCTCTGGAGCTTGAAGGTATTAACCAATTGGGGTTCCAGTGAAGATTGGATCACGGGGTCCCTGTATCTTTGTTGGCACCCCAAACTTCTGCCAACTGTTTTGGGTGCCCCTGATTTTGGTAATTTGTTTCTGATTCTTTTGGCCTGCCCCCGAATGAGTTAGTTCAAAGATTGGGATGTTGTGCTGGGGTGGACTGGAAGGAGGATACGTGAGGAAGGGGTGGCATGGGTAAAAATGGGATTGTGGCTTTCTGGTTTACACTGTAAACATAGGCACTTTTGAAGGGGAGACAAAATGGTACATAGCAAGTCTGCCTCATTAAACCTTAAGCTGCCTGCGGTTATGGCCCTGGCCTTCCCAGCACACACTCGGCACCTCCACTCTAAATGTCACAGTTAATTCGGCTAGATGAAATCACCAATAATGGGTCAGCCTAAAATAATCAAAACTTCCATTACCATGCAATTGATGCTCACTACTAATAAAGTTTGTCATAAGAGAGTTGTCTCCCCTTGATGGCTCAGTGAGTAGCTGAGCCATTCAGACCAAGAAGATCCCAGGTCTGTGTGAGTTTTCCTGATCTCGGTGACAGTACGGGTGCTATAGTCCCCTTTACTATCCAGTGACCCCCGCTGAAGATGTGCATGTATGGACTTGGGGTACAAGTTAGGACTTGGCTGCGATGTGTTTGGTGGTCAATAGCCTGCCGTCACCCGCATGAAGTATGACCACTGGAGTAAGGTACCCACTGGGTGTCAGTGTCTGCCTACCCCCAGCAAGAACCATTGCCTTCAGGAGAGATGGGGAGGAACATTGGCAAAAAAAGTAAGATCAAAGAGATTTGCGACCAGGGAATTTAACAGGGTTTGTTATGGTGAGGTTTAATACAAAGTGGATTCCTGTGTTTGTTACAGCGGGCCAATTTTCCTGGAACGCTATGCTTTAAGTGGAGAATGAACCATTAGTTGAGCCAGATTTGCCGGACAAGGCATTAGGCCCTGAAAGTCTGTAAATCCCAGTACAACCTCTGCAGTGCTTTCTTTTCTCTCCCTCTCACGGCCCCCTCTCTTGCTTGGGTACCATGCCACGAGAGCAGGCAGCCAGCCTCCAGTTACCTCTTCCAGCTGTGATCCTGGGCAGTGCTATTTGTTCGCGAGGACGGTGTAGCTGAACCTGATTCTATTCTTGCATGCATGCACAAACGCACACATGCATACAAACGTACGCACACGCTCGCAGAAACACTCACTCTTCCCAGCGGGGATTGCAATCCTGGTGGATTTTTTTCTCTCCTTGGCTGAGTTCAGGTAACTCGGGTGCAGACTGGGAATCGAAGCTTGGGACCATCTCATCTGGCTTGTGTGGCTCAGTGCCATGTTATGCGATGCATTTACCTGCTAAGTCATCAGGAATCCTCACTTCTCCTTTGGTATGAACTTTTCCACTGGCTGATGTCTATGGCACTTTGCCCACCATATAAGTGGGATAATCCATAGAGAATAGAGAGAGAAAAGAATCTAGGATTTTAAAGGTTTGAGGATTAGAATTTTATATATAAAAAAAACTTGTCAGGATTTGCTGTTAGGAATTTAAGTAGGGAATTTTTGGGGGCAAAGAGCATCAAGTATTTTACTGTTGGTGCTGTGTACTTAGCGCAGTTTACAGGACCTGTTATGTCTTGATTTTATATAGTATGTTTGTAATCAAAGCACCTTTTTATTATGTGTAATTATGCTTTTTAAATTTTGCTAATGTTGTGTGTCAGGACTTGTCCTCTCCAACCTTAACTGTTGCCATGTGAGAAGAATAATGTGCACTAAGCTACTCGCTCCATTATGGGATTACTACTCCAGACGACATGTCATTCCTGAGCAGCAGACCAAAGGCTTCATTTATGCCTCGTTTGTACGACAGCACTGCTGAGCTTGGTTCTGTTCTCACCTGACGTCCAGACACATTCACTTTCCGGCAGGAGTCACGAGACATTGGTCCAGAGGGGTGGAGCCCTGGCTGATTTTTCCCTTCCCACCTCGGGTGCTATGAGGGCAATTGTAGCCGCTTATTACTGCCCTGTTTGAAATCAGCTAACTCAATCAACCTGGGATCTTGTGGTCAGTTTGGTTCAGTACCACACATGATTGTACTAATGAGGCATCAGGAAACTTGAATTCCCCCCCCCCCCCCCCCCCCCCCAAGACTCTTGCATATTAGAAGTAACAACCGCGAGACTGCAAGGGCTGGGAACATGCCCGCCATTGCTAATGTAGGTTGGGTCAGTAGGAATGCACATGATTTGCACAGGGCCAATGCAAGGGAAAAATCTCAAACGCCTGATGATTAAATTAAAATAAAAAACTTCTCCTGATTTTTGAAGGTCGAGGTAGGTTCCCTGTCCTGGACTGCACACTGCCAGGGGAGAACCCAATTGCGCTCTACTGGAGGCCAGTGCGCCTCATTTCATTGGGTGTGTTGATGTCCAACCTATTGACAGGCCGAGGAAATGCCCAGCTTGCGAGTTCCTGCCCCCGTCTACACTCCCTTTGAGTCACTGGTCCCTTTCAAGGCCGAGTGGAAACATTGGCCGGGGCCCGGAGTTGTGGGGGATCTGCACCTGAAGGGCAGAGCAATTTCAGGCTCAATGCTTTTAAACTGAGACCAAGAACCGCTTCATCAAATGGAGTCCTGGCTCCCACTCAGCCTCTTGTGCACACTACATGGCAGCAACTTACTTGGAGTGGTGTCCCAATGCGTTTACTGCACATGCCCTTCTCAAAAAAAACCGATTGATCTTAAAGAGCTAATATCACCATGGTAGAGATTCCTTAAATGAAGGTTGTAGTATTTGTACACAGCAATGGCATTGTGTCAACAAATTCATCCGCTGCTAAAAACATTTATTTAATCTGGTTTCAATTGTCGATCACTATTCAGTGACTGCTGCCAGAATGTGCAGGTGTGTGAACAACAGGATCAGGTTCGCACTTTCTGGAGTGGAGCGGAGTAAACTAGGAATAACAAAAATGTTGGTATCAAAACTACCTTGTGAAATCTTGTGGTTCATCAGATAAAATCCTCTGCAGCATCCATGGCACTGGGCAGCATTGCACCTTTATAGTCGTGATTTTGTTGCTGGAAGGTCCAGGAACTGTTTGTGGGGACCTTGGCTGTGTGTAAATTGGCTGCGGTGTTTGCCTACGTAACAGCAATGATTGTACTTAATGGCATGTGAAGTACTATGGGACATCCTGAGAGATGCAAGTCTTTCTTGTGTCACGCTGCAACAATGATGCCAGTTCGTCTAGCAGACCAACGCAGAAAGTTTTGGTTCCAGTGGCAGATTGGAACCCGCTGCCATCTCTACTTTGTGGGGTTCAGTTAATTTATTCTTGCACTGTAGCCAACTGCGTGCCGTGCACATTGGGGGTCGAGTGCATTCTAGTGATTAAAGTAAGCCTGGCGTCTGGGTGAAAATCCTGCATTGTAATGCCACTGACTGTTTAATGTGCAGAAATTCATGCGGCTGACACGCGCACACACACGAGCGCGCATGCACACACACACATCTTTAAGCTGGATTTGGACATGAGGTACTTTTGTTTCAAGGAAGAATTTCCCCCTTCCCATCTCCCTATCACAAACATTTTCAAAGCAAAATGAAAAGGAGCAGTCCCAGATGTAAAGCAGCCATCTTTTGCTAATCAATAATGAGACTGCCGTGAGAGCTGGGCTACAGCCAGACACTGTGGCGCAGGATAAAGCCAGGGGCTGTTTAATGGGTGTGTTTATAGTTGTCTGCACGCATCGTCAGTCTGTGACTGCTTCTAGTCAGAGAAATGTACTAGTCTGGGGCTCTTGCACAGACCTACTCATCCCTTGATTTTAACCAGGTTTCTAACACAATGACAGCACGCGAGAGCAATCAGAGCAGGGAGAGATTAGTGCTGAGTGCTGTTCACAAGGCGCTCTCTTGTATGTCTGTATTACACTGTAGGCCTTACAGGACAACCGTTGTATTCATTCCTCCTGCTCACTCTGTTCAGCTGTTAGTTCCTCTTTCCGTTACATAACCCTTCCCACCTCCAGTACACGTTTTGCAGCATTTAGTAGCACTAATAGCCCCAACCCCTGAGGGCTCCAAGTCTTCCCTCATGAGCTGAACTTTCACGGAGCCTCTGACATATCTGGCCAATGCACTGCTATTTTTCTTCCAGCTGTGGGCACAGACTGAGAGTTCAGCTCATTTGCACAGCCCAGGAATGTGACTTGTTACAACAGGGAAGGTCTGTGGCCAGAAACCGAGTCAACTACGTGACTTTTGAGGAATTGCACGTGCAGAGTTGCTTCACTTTTCTGTTAGTGCTCTGGATCCACCCCACAATTTAAACTGTGGGGGCGGGAAGAGAGCATGAAGCACCAGTAGCTCCACACACATTGCAGTTCCACAATGTGCTTACAACACCATTTACACTGGAGCTTAGTGCGCTGCATTGATTTCAATATATAAAAATGTATACAAGGCCATAACCCATTATAGGGATTGAGATTGTATCATAAACAAGAGCGAAACTTTCGAACTGTTATCTGAACCCCAGTATTGGATTTCAGCCTTGAAATGATTCTGCATTATTAGTTCGTTATTTTGTTGTATCTGTGTGTCTCGGTATAGGATTATTATTCACATCATTTATATTTAATTTTACTTGGGATTCCTTCGTCAATTTTCACCCCTCCACCACTCCTGAAGCCATTAACTCTTGCTGTGAGGTACAGTTGTACAGGAGCTTGTCATCTTCTAGTCCCTCACCAAGTGGTCACTCTTCATTTATAAGCCCAGGCAGTGGGTGTCAGTAGGGTATTTGACCGTGGTGTGCGTCACAGGTGAATCTGATCCTGTTACATGTGTACACACACGCATGCACCCGCCCACCCCCCCCACGCACACCTGTAACAATCGAGAGCCAGGTACTACTTGGCCTTTCGGGGTGCATATCCAGGTCTTCAGAGGACGGGATCAGCGTACCCTGGAGGGGTCATGTGACTGGTTGGGCATGACTGTGTGTTGGGCAGTCATCATTCTGTCCTGAATATTGTTGACACGATCACACCAGCAAATGACACAGATGTGGTGAAGGCACCACTATCTGCTGCGTCAATTTTTGCTCTGTCTGCATGCGAGACAGTCCAAGCCTTTGATGTCACAGCTGAGATCAACTAAATCAGCGCAGACTGGGGATTTAACCTGTGACCTTCTGGTCAGTGTGGTTCAGTACTGCACTGGGCAGTGTATTTACCCACCCAGCCATTGGGGACCTTTTGTCAGCAATTTTGTGCTGGAAGCTGGCACACTGTCACTGAGCACATTGAACTCCCTGGAGCCAATCTCAATCTGTATTTGAGCAGAAGGATTGGCAAATGCCTGACCAAGGCTGCTTTTAGCAGCAGCCAAAGAAAGTAAGCATCAATACCTCATAACCCTTTCGTGTGCCCAAAAGTGACTACTGATTAATGTGTGCAGTCAGCAGATGGTGGCAGATTACTGTCACAAAGAGATTGAAAGTAGAGCTATACTGCCTAACTCTTTAGGGCTTTATTAAAATGCATGTGTATTAAATTTTCTAAATGAAGAAAATATCACCATTAGCACAAGGCCTCAAATACGTGCAATTATATACACGTCATTAACAAACAAAAACATCCCAAGGCGCTTCATAGACAAACATGACTGCTGAGTCACAGGAGAAGATTTTAGGAGGGGTGACGAAAAACTTGGTTAGATGTGGAATAACGACAGAAAACGCTGGAAACACTCAGCAGGCCAGGCAGCATCCGTGGAGAGAGAAACAGAGTTAACGATTCAAACCTGAAACGTTAACTCTGTTTCTCTCTCCACAGATGCTGCCTGGCCTACTGAGTGTTTCCAGCATTTTCTGTTGTTGTTTCAGATTTCCAGCATCTGCAGTATTTTGCTATTGTATTGGTTAGATGTGGGTTTTAAGGAGGGTCTTGAAGCAGGAGAGGGAGATAGAGAGGTTTAGGGGGGAATTCTAGAGCATGGGGCCCAGAAGGTTGAAGGGACACGGCTGCCAATGGTGGAGCAAAGAGAGGGGGAATGCACAAGAGACCAGAGTATCAGGATAACAGTGTTTTGGTGGTGGGGGGGGGGGGCATCACAGGGCTAGACCAGATTACAGAGATAGGGAGGTGCAAGGCAAGGCTGCCAGTTTTCATCTTTGTACTAAAAAAAAGATTACTTGCAGAAACTGAGACCTGTCCACATCCGGCCCAGTCTGTTGGGATGAAAGTCTCCTCTGTCCGCAAACAGTCCCATGGAATGAGTTGGAGCAGTCTCAATTGAGTTCTTATACAAAAGCAAAATACTGCGGATGCTGGACAACTCAAATAAAAACAGAAAATGCTGGAAATACTCAGCAGCTCAGGCAGCATCTGTGGAGAGAGAAACAGAGTTAACGTTTCAGGTCAATGACCCTTCGTCAGAACTGGAAAAAGCTGGAGATGGAACAGGTTTTTAAGCAAGTGTAGGGGCAGGGAAAGGGGGGAGGGGAGGAAAGAACAAAAGGGAAGGTCTGTGATAGGATGGAAGGCAGGAGAGATTAAGAGACATTGAGAGATTAAGAGATGGTGCAAGGCAAAAGGAGATGGTAATGGGACAAGTTAAGAAACAAAAGATGGCTCTAGATGAAAGACAGCTGCCATGTGGGGGAGAGAAAAAAAAATACATGGAGAAAAAAAGGATAGGGGCCGAGGTTATGATCTGAAATTGTTGAACTCTATGTTGAGTCCAGAAGGCTGTAAAGTGCCTAATCGAAAGATGAGGTGCTGTTCCTCGAGCTTACGTTAAGCTTCATTGGAACAGTGTAAGAGGCCGAGGATGGTGAGGTCAGAGTGGGAGTGGAGCGGAGAATTAAAGTGACAGGCGACCGGAAGTTCGGGGGTCACCTTTACGGACTGAACGGAGGTGTTCCGCAAAGCGGTCACCCAATCTGCGTTTGGTCTCCCCAATGTAGAGGAGACCGCATCGTGAGCAGCGAATACAGTATACTAGATTGCAAGAAGTACAAGTAAATCGCTGTTTCACCTGGAAGGAGTGTTTGGGGTTTGGGGCCCTGGACAGTGGGAAGGGTGGAGGTAAAAGGGCAGGTGTTGCATCTCCTGCGCTTGCACGGGAAGGTGTTGGGGGTGATAGAGGAGTGGACCAGGGTGTCGCGGAGGGAGCGGTCCCTTCGGAATGCTGAAAGGGGAGGTGAGGGGAAGATGTGTTTGGCGGTGGCGGAAATGACGGAGGATGATCCGTTGAATGTGGAGGCTGGTGGGGTGAAAGGTGAGGACAAGGGGAACCCTATCGTGGTTCTGGGAGGGAGGGGAAGGGGTGAGAGCAGAAGTGCAGGAAATAGAACGGACACGGTCAAGGGCCATGTCAACTATAGTAGAGGGGAATCCTCGGTTGAGGAAAAAGGAAGACATGTCGGAAGCACTAGTATGGAAGGTGGCATCGTCAGAGCAGATGCGGCGCAGACGGAGAAACTGGGAGAATGGAATAGAGTCCTTACAGGAAGCGGGGTGGGAGGAAGTGTAGTCCAGGTAGCTGTGGGAGTCAGTGGGCTTGTAGTGAACTGGCAGCTGTCTTTCATTCTGCCAGTGCCATTTACACTTCGTCTAGAGCCATCTTTTGTTTCTTAACTTGTCTGATTACCATCTCCTTTTGCCTTGCACCATCTCTTAATCTCTCTTAATGGCCCTGAAAGTCGCCTCTCTGGCTTGCTGCGGGGGTAAGGATCGCGCGCGCACTTACCTACCGCGCCTGCCGTTGACCTCTGGGCCCACGGGAACTTCAGCTGGGCCTGCTCCAAGTGCCGGCGCGCAATGCTTGCGTGTCCCAGGGGCGCAGTTAGTGCGATGCGTCCCCTGGGATCACGTGGGCCATGGAGAGCCAATGGCAGCAGACCATCTTTCATTCATAGATTTGACAGACCTGTCAAATCTATGAATTGAAATCGGCCCCGAAACAACACCTAAACTTCAAATAAATGTTAAAAAAACCATCACATTTATTAAATAACTATAAGTTAAATAAATTAACTACTTTAAACAAAAATTTAAATTTTTGACTTACCTTTCTTTAAAGTATCTAAAAAAGATAAACCTGTTGAAAAATTTTTTAAATTATAATTAATTAACCACCTACCTTGTTGAAAACGGGTGCTGCGCCTCCTTTTTAAAAGCGCAGGTTCTTCAATACTTACCCTCCCGGAGAAACCTGAAAAAACCCCTAAGTTTGCTGCGTGCGCGCAGCCTCTACCGCGCACGCGGTTCACCTATGAACCGCCCCCTTCACCAGACCGGAAGTTCCGGTTTCCCGCGCATGCACAGTGCATGCAGGAAACCAGCACTTCAGGACGCCTTACGGGTGAGTACACAGCGCGTACTCACCCGGCAAGGGCCGAATTTTTGGCCCATTGTCTCTTAATCTCTCCTGCCTTCCATCCTATCACAGACCTTCTCTTTTGTTCTTTCCTCCCCTCCCCTCTTTCCCTGCCCCTGCACTTGCTTAAAAACCTGTTCCATCTCCAGCTTTTTCCAGTTCTGACGAAGGGTCATCGACCTGAAACGTTAACTCTGTTTCTCTCTCCACAGATACTGCCTGAGCTGCTGAGTATTTCCAGCATTTTCTGTTTTTATTTCAATTGAGTTCTTAGTGGGTATGGGCCTACTGCACAGAAATGACCCTCATTCTCCAAACATGGACAATGTCACTCGTGCAGACCATAGAATGGCAAATGTGGAAAATGGAAAAATGTCACACTGGCACAGTAGGAATGAGATGGGGTGGTGGGGCAGGGTTGGGCGGAGGGGCACTGTTACAGTAATGTGCCTCAGCTCTATTCTTAGGACAGTGTAGAGGGAGTTTTACTCTGTATCTAACCCGTGCTGTGCGTGTGTGTCCTGGGAGTGTTTGATGGGACAGTGTAGAGGGAGTTTTACTCTGTATCTAACCCGTGCTGTACCTGTCCTGGGAGTGTTTGATGGGACAGTGTGGAGGGAGCTTTACTCTGTATCTAACTTGGTGCCTGAAATGGAAGCTGTGCTGGTTTTACATTGAAAATTTGATTGATGAATGACAGTTTCCATGTGCTGGACTATTGCCATCTGCTATTGTGCCAGACTAAGATTGTGGCCGATCTCTGATCCCAGACCTCCAGTCATTCTATAGAAAACTGGAGCTGCACAACTGTGTTGCTGACGTACCCGTCTGAGCCCCGCGACTATGTTACTGAAACGTCCGAGCTGCTTGAATGTGTCACTGTGCTGCTCAACTGCTGCAGAGTGGTCCGACTGTGATTCTGAGCTGCCGGACTGTGATCGCTGCCCACTTTTATATATGCATAATCTCCCTTTTTTAAAAAAATCATGAATGAAGCTTGGGACTTGGAAGGCTCAAAGCTGAAATTGACAAGAGGATTAACAAAATCCAGCGTGCTCAGCGCCGAAAATGCAGCTAATTGGAGCGAATCTCTGAGTGAGATTAGAGGCTGCTTTTCTATATTTATCCTCCCTGGCGAAGCCTTGCCCACTAGCAGCGCATGTCAGGAATTAGGCTGTGCAGTGAAAATGATTTTCTGCCTGAATTTCTGAAGCACTGAGGTGTGGGTTCTCACCAGAAAGGCAAACCTGGAAAATGAGCTCTTTGGAGTACGTACTTAGATATGATTTATCTCATGGAATGGCTTTGCCAGTGCTCTATTGATGATTCCAGCACAATGTAAGTGTGGGAATATGAAACTTTTATACTGTGCTCACTTGATTCATGAGAAACACCTAGTGATAAAATTCTACAGTCTACCCTCTAAACTTGGGTTGTGTTGAGAGAGAGCTTTTGAGCCACATTTAAACTATGGTACAGTACTGGTAGATACAGGTCTGTCACTGTATAACACTGGGGTACAGTACTGGTAGATACAGGTCTGTCACTGTATAACACTGGGGTACAGTACTGGTGGGTACAGGTCTGTTACTGTATAACACTGGGTACAGTGCTGGTGGGTAAAGGTAGTCACTGACTGTATAACACTGGGGTACAGTACTGGTGGGTACAGGTCTGTCACTGTATAACACTGGGGTACAGTACTGGTGGGGTACAGGTCTGTTACTGTATAACACTGGGATACAATACTGGTGGGTACAGGTCTGTCACTGTATAACTCAGGTACAGTACTGCTGGGTACAGGTCTGTCACTTTTAGCATGGTCGGACTGATGGGAGGGGATGGATTAACCGCGTCACACAGCATTAACTTGTATTGGCTCAAGTGCGATTTTTTTTTCCATTCTCTATAGTAGTACAACTTTAAATAAACTCGCTGACAAAATTGTAACCTTGAGTCACTGGACTTCTGTATAATGGAAGTGGTTTGATCCAATAGGTTGCTGTTGTGTGGAGAGTAACTTGGTCAATTTTTAATTCTATAAAATTTGAATGAGTGGGAAGTAATTTAACTGACTCGAACAGTATGATTTATCTGGAGTGAAATTGCATGTAAACCCCTGCTGGAAGCACATTTAAAAAACGAATTTGCTGTAGGTTTAGGAGAGTAATATTGTGAAGAGCACCTTTCACATCATTCCTAGAGCAGTCCATATGTTTGCTCTTTTGTGACCCTTGTAATTCATTCTAGTGATAGAGCAAGGAGGAATTTAAATGAATAGTATACTGACTGTGTTTCTTATGCAGTATTTCCTTTTGACGTTGCATCCCATCATGTTCTGCCTTTCCTGTTGGATCCTTGGCTCCAAGCAGCAGGCAACTAACAGCTGAGAATTCAAGATGAGGTGCAACTGCTGCCAGGTTCTAAGCAGCCATGTGTGACTCTGCGATATGCCAATGGCAACCCTTCAATGCAAGTAACAGTACCAGCTGCATTACTTTGGGTACATGGGCATGACTCGAACCCCTGTTCAAAAGCTGCCATCTATATCAGTGCTGTCACTGGGATTATTTTGCATATTCGTACCTATCCACTACAGGAAAAATCATACTTAAAACTTGCACTTTATGCAGAGCACATATAAGATCTTAGTTAAGTCACATTTGGAGTATTGTGTACAGTTTTGGGCATGTCATTGTCAGAACAAGATAAAAGCAATGGAAAGGGTGCAGTGTGGATTTACCAAGAGATTACCAGGTATGAGAGATGACAATCTGTTAAGACATTTGGAAATTTAGCACCTTTTTCTCTAGTGCTGAGATGGTTACCAGGTGACCTGATTGAGGTTATGATGAGGAAAATAGTGCTGGATTGTTTACACTGGTCATGAGACAATACAGGCCTGTCACTGAATAACACTGGGGTACAGTACTGGTGGGTACAGGTCTGTCACTGAATAACACTGGGGTACAGTACTGGTGGGTACAGGTCTGTCACTGTATAACACTGGGGTACAGTACTGGTGGGTACAGGTCTGTCACTGTATAACACTGGGGTACAGTATTGGTGGGTACAGGTCTGTCACTGTATAACACTGGGGTACAGTATTGGTGGGTACAGGTCTGTCACTGTATAACACTGGGGTACAGTACTGGTGGGTACAGGTCTGTCACTGTGTAACACGGGTACAGTACTGGTGGGTACAGGTCTGTCACTGTATAACACTGGGGTACAGTACTGGTGGGTACAGGTCTGTCACTGTGTAACACGGGTACTGTACTGATGGGTACAGGTCTGTCACTAACACTCGTGTACAGTACTGGTGAGTACAGGTCTGTCACTGTATAACATGGGTACAGTACTGGTGGGTACAGGTCTGTCACTATAACACTAGGGTACAGTACTGGTGGGTACAGGTCTGTCACTGTGTAACCTTGGGGTACAGTACTGGTGGGTACAGGTTTGTCACTAACACTGGGGTACAGTACTGGTGGGTACAGGTCTGTCACTGTGTAACCTTGGGGTACAGTACTGGTGGGTACAGGTCTGTCACTGTGTAACCTTGGGGTACAGTACTGGTGGGTACAGGTCTGTCACTGTGTAACCTTGGGGTAC
This sequence comes from Squalus acanthias, assembly GCA_030390025.1. Classification (NCBI taxonomy): domain Eukaryota; kingdom Metazoa; phylum Chordata; class Chondrichthyes; order Squaliformes; family Squalidae; genus Squalus; species Squalus acanthias. Next base: position 112,525,574 of record CM059427.1, on the reverse strand, counting down.
AGTACTGGTGGGTACAGGTCTGTCACTAACGGGTACAGTACTGGTGGGTACAGGTCTGTCACTGTAACCTTAGGGTACAGTACTGGTGGGTACAGGTTTGTCACTGTATAACACTGGGGTACAGTACTGGTGGGTACAGGTTTGTCACTATAACGGGTACAGTACTGGTGGGTACAGGTCTGTCACTAACACGGGTACAGTACTGGTGGGTACAGGTCTATCACTGTAACACGGGTACAGTACTGGTGGGTACAGGTCTGTCACTGTAACACGGGTACAGTACTGGTGGGTACAGGTCTATCACTGTATCACACTGGGGGACAGTAGAAACCAAAAACATAGTAATGAATAGTCAGTATGGATTTCAAAAGGGAAAGTCTTACTTGACCAACCTCATTGCATTTTTTGAAGAGGTAACAGAGAGAGTAGATAATGGTAATGCAGTAGAAGTAATTTATCTAGATTTTCAAAAGGCCTTCGATAAGGTACCCCATAATAGACTGATGAACAAGGTCAGAGAATGCGGAGTCAGGGGACAAGTAGCAGAATGGATTGCTGGCTGGCTTCAGGACAGAAAGCAGAGAGTAGGAGTAAAGGGTAGCTATTCACAATGGCAGAAGGAGGGAGTGGTGTTACACAAGGATCAGTGCTGGGACCACTGCTGTTCACAATTTATATTAACAATTTAGACTTTGGAATCAAAAACACAATTTCTAAATTTGCGGATGACACCAAATAGGGGGGGGATCGTTAATACTGAGGAGGACAGCAACAAGTTACAGGAGGACATTAATAAACTTGCAGAACGGGCATATAATTGGCAAATTAAGTTCAACACAGATAAATGTGAAGTATTACATGTTGGTAGGAAGAATAGGGAGGTCACTTATCACTTGGAGGGTGCGAGTCTAGGTGGGGTGGAGGAACAAAGGGATCTCGGAGTACAAATACACAAATGACTAAAAGTTGTGACACAGGTTAGCAAGGCCATAAAAAAAGCAAACCAAGCACTAGGGTTTATTTCTAGAGGTATAGAATTGAAAAGTAGTGAAGTAATGCTAAACCTGTATCGAACCTTGGTTAGACCACACTTGGAGTACAGCTTACAGTTCTGGTCGCCACATTATAAAATGGATATAGAGGCACTGGAGAGGTTGCAGAGAAGATTTACAAGGATGATACCAGAAATGCGAGGGTATACATATCAGGAAAGGATGAACAGTTTCTTGAAAAAAGAAGGCTGAGGGGTGACCTAATAGAGGTCTTTAAAATTATGAAAGGTTTTGATAGAGTGGATAGAGAGAGAATGTTTCCACTTGTGGGGAAGAGCATAACAAGAGGCCATCAATATAAGATAGTCACCAAGAAATCCAATAGGGAATTCAGAAGAAACTTCTTTACCCAAAGAGTGGTGAGAATGTGGAACTCGCTACCACAGGGAGTGGTTGAAGCGAATAGTATAGATGCATTTAGGGGGAGAAAGAAAGAAAGATGAAGAAAGACTTACATTTATATCACGCCTTTCATGACCACCGGACGTCTCAAAGCACTTTACAGCCAATGAAATACTTTTGGAGTGTAGTCACTGTTGTAATGTGGGAAACGCGGCACCCAATTTGCGCACAGCACGCTCCCACAAACAGCAATCTGATAATGACCAGATAATCTGTTTTTTTTGTTATGTTGATTGAGGGATAAATATTGGCCAGGACACCGGGGATAACTCCCCTGCTCTTCTTTGAAATAGTGCCATGGGATCTGAGAGTGCAACTGACGGGGCATCGGTTTAATGTCTCATCCGAAAGATGGTACCTCTGACAGTGCAGCACTCCCTCAGTACTGCACTGAAGTGTCAGCCTAGATTTATGTGCTCAGGTCCCTGGAGTGGAACTTGAACCCACAACCTTCTGTTTCAGAGGCAAGTGGGCTACCCACTGAGCCACAGCTGACACTGGAAGGCAAGACAAGCATGTGAGGGAGAAGGGAATAGAGGGTTGTGCTGATAGATTCAGATGAGGAAAGACGGGAGGAGGCTCGTGTGGAGCATAAACACTGGCATGGACTGGTTGGGCCGAATGGCCTGTTTCTCTGCCGTATATCCTATGTAATCCTATGTAGTACTGGTGGGTACAGGTCTGTCACTGTATAACACTGGGGTGCAGTACTGGTGGGTACAGGTCTGTCACTGTATAACTGGGGTACAGTACTGGTGGGTACAGGTCTGTCACTGTATAACTGGGGTACAGTCCTGATGGGCAGAAGTGTGTCACTGTATAACACTGGGGTACATTACTGGTGGATACAAGACTGTCACTGTGTAACACTGGGGTACGCTATTGGTGGGAGCAATGTGAGGGGATAAATTAAGAATTTTGCACAAATGTATTGATACATGATTGAAATGTCTTGGTTTAAGTTGAATTGTCCTAGTCTTTCGGGGCCACTACATAAGCCCAATGACTGCAGTGGGCAGTTCAATAAAGAAGCCAATGATGAGTCCCCACCTCCATCATGCTGCGATTGACCCTATTGTGCCCCACACTTTGTACATTGTACTTGGTGTCACAGAGTACTGAGGAGCCTTCTGCGGTGTTATTAGTGGGGGTTGAGGGTGGCATATGTAGAGTGAGATTTACTTATTTCTCTTGGTATGGGGATGTTTGACATCAAAAGCTGGCAGTGGAATAACACAGGAAGATATCTGTACAAGGAAGCTTCAAGAGGAGGGAATTATCAGGGATTAACAAAGAAAGAATGTTTATTATGCCCCTCAAACGTCCCAAGGTGTTTCACATCAAATTATTACTTTGAGGTGTTTTTACTTTTGTTATATGGGCAAACACAACAACCATTTTGCATATCTCACAAACTGCGATGAGGTAAATGACCAGTTAATCTGTTTTTGGTGGTGTTTGTTGAGGGAAGATCTTGTCCAAGACACCAGAAATGCTTGCCGCTCTTCTTCCAATAGTTCCATGCGATCTTTAACATTCACCTGAACTACCTCATACAGGATAGCACTTCCAGCAGAGCAACACTCAACAACAACAACAACTTGCATTTATACAGCACCTTTAACATATAAAATGTCCCAAGGTGCTTCACAGGAGCATGATCAAACAAAATTTGACACTGAGCCACATGAGATATTCAGGCAGATCACCAAAAGCTTGGTCAAAGAGGTAGGTCTTAAAGGAGGGTAGAGAGGCGAAGAGGCTTCGGGAGGGAATTCCAGAGCTTAGGGCCTTGGCAGCTGAAGGCACGGCTGCCAATGGTGGAGCGGTTAAAATTGGGGATGTTCAAGAGGCCAGAATTGGAGGAGCACAGATCTCTCGTAAGGTTGTAGGCTGGAGGAGCTTACAGAGATGGGGAGAGGTGAGGCCATGGAGGGATTTGAAAACCAGGATGAGGAGTTTAAGATCGAGGCGTTGCTCAACTGGGAGCCAATGTAGGTCAACGAGCACAGGAGTGATGGGTGAACGGAACTTGGTGTGAGTTAGGATACAGGCAGCACAGTTTTGGATGAGGTTAAGTTTATGGAGGGTGGAAGATGAGAGGCCAGCCAGGAGTATGTTGGAATAATAAAGTCTGGTGTTAACAAAGGCATGGAAGAGGGTTTCAGCAGCAGATGAGCTGAGGCAGGGGTGGAGTTGGGTGATGTTAAGGAGGTGGAAGTAGGCACGGATATGTGGTCACTAATGTTCCATGTAAATTTTTTTAAATTTTAATTTTCAAAATTCCGCACATATGCGTTTTGTCCAATTTAAAAGCCGGTTGCGCGGGGCCCCTGGAGCGCTGCGTGCCCACATAACTTGAAGGGAACATTGGTGGTGGCAAGCTCACCATGTGTAAAATATGACGTCAAAGTTGCAAACAGTCTGGTTCAGCCTCAGACATTGCCTGGGAGAGCGGTGGAGTCGATGGCGCGGGGACTGAAGACAATAGCTTCGGTCTTCCCAATATATAATTGGAGGAAATTTCTACTCATCCAGTCCTGGATGTCGGACAAGTAGTCTGACAATTTAGAGACAGTGCAGGGGTCGAGAGAGGTGGTGGTGAGGTAAAACATACATGTGGAACCTGACGTTGTGTTTTCGGATGATGTCGCTGAGGGGCAGCATGTAGATGAGAACTAGAAGGGAGCCAGGCATAGATCCTTGGGGGACTCCAGAGGTAACGGAGTGGGAAGAGAAGACATTGCAGGTGATTCTGCAGGTGATAGATGAGAATGGAACCAAGTGAGTGCAGTCCCACTGAGCTCATAGGAACAGGAGTAGGCCATTCAGCCCCTCAAGCTGTTCGACTATTCAATTAGATCATGTCTGATCTGTATCTTAAGTCCTTCTACCCACATTGGTTCCGTAACCTTTAGTACCGTTGCCTAACAAAAATCCATCAATCAGTTTTGAAATTTTCTATTGACCCCCAGCCTCAACAGCTTTTTGGGGGCGAGAGTTCCAGATTTCCACTACCCTTTGTGTGAAGAGGTGCTTCCCAACATCACCCCTGAACGGCCTAGCTCTAATTTTAAGTTTATGCCCCCTTGTTCTGGACACTCCCATCAGAGCAAATAGTTTCTCTCTATCTACTCTATCAACTCCTTGAATCATCTTAAACACCTCAATTAGATCACCCTTTAATCATCTTCTATACTGAAGGAAATACAAGCTTAGTCTATGCAATCTGTCCTCTTAATTTAACCCTTTTAGCCTCGGTATCATTCTGGTGAATCTGTGCTGCATCCCCTCCAAGACCAATATATCCTTCCTGAGGTGAAGTACTTGAGATAGAGTCTGACTAGAGCGCTGTACAGCTGCAACATAACTTCTACCCCTGTGTATTCCAGCCCCTTTGAGATAAAGGCTAACATTCCATTAGCCTTTTCAAATGATTTTTTGTACCTGTTCACTAGCTTTTAGTGATTTCTGTACATGGACTATAAATCTCTTTGATCCTCTCCAGTTTCTAGCTGCTCACCATTTAGAAAATATGCTGATCTATCTTCCTTGGGTCCAAACTTGGGCAACACGGTGGCGTAGTGGTTAGCACTGTTGCCTCACAGCGCCAGGGACCTGGGTTCGAATCCGGCCTCAGGTGACTGTCTGTGTGGAGTTTGCACATTCTCCCCGTGTCTGCGTGGGTTTCCTCCGGGTGCTCCGGTTTCCTCCCACAGTCCAAAGATGTGCGGGTTAGGTTGATTTGGCCATGATAAATTGACCCTTAGTGTTAGGGGGGATTAAATACGTGGGGTTACGGGAATAGGGTGGGATATGTGTCGGTGCAGGCTCGATGGGCCGAAATGGCCTCTATCTGCACTGTGGGGATTCTGTGATTCTGTGAAACTGGATGACCTCATATTTCCCCACATTGAACTCCATCTGGTGCAGCTTTGCCCACTCACTGAATCGATCAATGTCCCTTTGCAACTTTCTGCTCCCTTCTACATTATTGACTGTACCACCTAACTTCTTGTCGTCAGCAAACCTTTTGATATATGGCTCTCTATTTCTACATCTAAGTCATTTATTTGCTCCCCCACTGCCTCGATTATGAGCTCAAGTCCTGGAGTTGGGCTTGAACCCACAACTTTCTGATTCAGGTGAGAGTGCTGGCCCTTGAGAGCAATGTGTATGTAATAACAAAATTGAGAGGTCGCACAACACCAGGTTATAGTCCAACAGTTTTATTTGAAATCACAAGCTTTCGGAGCTATCGATTGCCCCTTCCTCAGACTTCACCTGAGGAAGGGGCAATCGATAGCTCCGAAAGCTTGTGATTTCAAATAAAACTGTTGGACTATAACCTGGTGTTGTGCGACCTCTCAATTTTGTCCACCCCAGTCCAACACCGGCATCTCCGCATTATGTAATAACACACAGCACTGCTCATCCATGTAATGTGACATATAAAAATTCCCTAGGCTTTTTTTCCTACAGTTTTTACGTGGTGGGTGGGTGACTGTGTGTAGAAAGTTCTGTTTGTAACGATGTTCGGTTGCAGTCGTAATTATAACCTGTCCCCAGATCAGTGAGTGGCTCAAAGTCTTTCTCCTTGCTGTTGGTATTTGACTCAAATGCTGCTCCAGCTTGGATCAGCCTTTAATCAGGTGGAATTTGATCAGAACCCATCTGTGATATGTGGCAGCAGCAAGAGAACCATTATAGGCATCCAGACCCCGGCCTCTGGGCATCTCGCAAAACATCTCGCGGTAGTGCTAAAAGCCAGACTTGAAATTAATATTTTCAGACGTTGATCTGGACAGGTCAGATGACAAGGGCATGCAGAGTGATCTGTCACAGCCTGTACTGATCTGTTACTTCTTCCTTCAGCACAGAGCTGGGAATGCAGGTTTTCTTTATCATGTTCTCAGCCAGGGAAGCAACAGTTAGCCTCCATGCCAGAGGTCATGCTTCTGATCGTGCATGAAAAATGGCTACTTGGCTGAGGGACTACCTAGAAAGACTCAACTGATTCATGAACAGAGGGTCGAATCAACTTAACTAAAGTCTCACGTCTCAGCAGATGGTTTCCAAAGTAAGATCACGATTAGACCGGCTTTCACATACGGATTTGGGCCAGGGAGGCTGTCAGGTTTTCTAGAAATAGCTGCTTGCTGTTAGCATCAGTTCATACACAGTGACTATAGTCAACTGTTTCTCCCCCACCCCCACCCCACCAGTCCTCAGTTAGTAAATGCAGTGTGTAGCTCAGTTGTGCAGATTGGAAAGTTGCAGGTTCACTCCATA